>CM076575.1:1601739884-1602068193 GCA_034641835.2 Pinus albicaulis | reverse complement strand
ATAGGATGCCATTATTAAGACGAGAGATATGGAGGATGCAGTGCCTAAAAATAAAGCACTTGCAAACAATCATTTCCTCAACAAATTAAAGACAAGAAGCCCTTCTAGAAAGAGGAACATAGGAGAAGCATATTATATGGAGAAATCAAAGATGAGTTAAGGAGAAATAAGTTCATTTTTAGTTGTAGGAACCTTTGGAGATAGGACAAAAATGTAAGGGAAAGGGTAAGGTACACTACATTAAGGTGTTTTTTGGGAGTGACGAGGAGGAAGAGGAAAGGAATATATAGGGAGAGGAGCCTAGTAGTTAAGATAAGAAGCCACAATTGGTAAATGGAGGTGGCAATATAGCTATGCTTTCAACGATTCCAAGCTACACAAAATTTTAGAGTTAAAGGTATCATATAGGCGAAACTGGTCACTATCCTAATCGATGGTGGGTCAACCCACAATTTCATCGACCCATAATTTATATCTAGGAGAGGCATTCCTATGAGGGACTTTAGAGGTTTTAATTTGGATATGGATGATAGATTCAACATGACACTCATCCGAAGGTTCCAAGATCATAAATGAATATAGGGAACTACACCATGAATGATGATTTCTATGTGGTGAAGATATCACTCACCAACATTATTTTGGGTGTCCAATGACTTACCACTATAGGGAGGCATTGGTAAAATTATCAGACCATGGAGACGAGGTTCACTTTGAAGAATGGTAAGAGGTTAGTATTGAGAAGCATTAACGAAGGTTACCCAAAAATATCTACAACCAAACAAATGAAGTTCCTGAGCAGAGATGAACACATATATGGGCCATCAAGAAACATGGTGATATCCCAGGACAACCAACATAAAATCATTCAATTTTTCTAGTGAATGGAAGAAAATTACAACCTAGCTTGAGAACGATGACTCAACTTGGTTTCATCCTTGGTGAGAATCCATTAGCATAGGATATATGCTCAAAGAAGTTGTGTGAAATAGAGAAAGGTAGCTACCTATAGTTTGGAGGACTTATTGATAAACAAGTGTTAGGTGAGAAAATATTAATAATGAGGATTAAGTTAATAGAAGCTGACATTCCAGAACAAGTTGATCCATTGATAGAATTTTGGGTGGTAGGAAAAACATGTAGATATATGGTCTTCGTCTACATTATAAACATGATTTTTAGGTGGATGTGGTATTTCCCTATGATTTCATATCCTAATCGACACCTCATTTTAGTTATATAACATTAGATAAGTCAACAATATTGCATCACCCGTGGTAGTAAAGAGGAATTTGTGGGACATGTTAACACTATAGAGGTCAAAGGCCACTATAGAAGCCCTCTCTAAACTAGGATCACTAGAGCATGTGATAACATGCAGTAGCAAGTTCCTTGGATGGTAATATATCTAGTATGTTGTGCCCCCACAAATTCACACTTGCCAATAGTTCATTATGGAGTAGCATGATATGGTTTTTCACATGAGGTCTTCCAATTTTAGTTGAGTCATGAATCATCCATGTCTAATTCTTGTTGAAGGATGCATGGAGTACACTAGAGGACACAACCATGAGGAGCTATGCTCTTCAATTTTATTAGGAATTTATATGGAACATGGCTATAGAAATTTAAAATCTTCATTGAGGTTTGTCAAATAAAATTAGGTTACTAGAATGAGAGGCATTAAAGGAAATATTTCATTCACCAGTGAAAATAATGCATGTAGCTGCTCACCATGATCCACGCCATATAAAAATTATGTGGTTGAAAACATGAAAGATGGTGTCTGACTATTACCATGCCTTCATTGATGCTATATATTGACTGATCCACTCCAGTCAAATCCTCATAAAGTTTCCTTTGTAATGATGTTAAACAAATCTTAGCTGCAACTTCTCTTCAGTAAAACAAAAATCAGGATCGATTGTATCTTGATCTTCTCTTCAATAAAACAAAAATAGGGATTGATTTTCCATTCAGTTTTACAAGTTCGTGATTTTCCTAAATGGACACTGGATCAACAAGAGTAGCATGATTTTTCTTTTAATGGCATTCTAATTATAGTTCAACACTACAATCAACTATTTTTTATGAATGTCAATTTATCCTCATTCCCATCTTTCCTTTCATCACATCTTGATATATTTCCTTGAAACAAGCAGTATCTTTGTTAAAATCCACAAGTTCCACCTCCACACAACTCATGCCAGTCTGGAAATAATAACATCCTTATATATATTACTTCAAAGAAGTTTATCCTTATCACAGAAGTTTACACTCTCAAATAAGATTCTTTGTTTACTTTGATAAAAATTGTGTGCTGCTTATCACACCTTAGACATACACTTATTTCTTTAGTAATCTTATCTTCCCACTACCCCTGCCGCAAATCTTAAAAATACCATCAAGTAACCAACAACAGATACTATTGTTTGCATACCAAGCAACTTAACACTTCACAAGAATTTTCACTATAGCTTGCATTTCCCTTAACCTAGCATCAAACTATCAAAATTCAAAAGACAGGCCAGCAACCAATATAACATCTTGGTAGCTAAGAGTAAAAATTAGATATATGGATATGAGATTATAGCTAGCTCAAACACAAAAATATTATATGGCTGCAAATTGTTTTTTCCCAATTGCTCAATTTGGTGACTCACCAAATATGTACAAAATAATTCACATTTTTACAATATAAATACAAATGAAGATTTTTTGACATACAATACACTTCATGTTTGTGGCTGAATGGGCTAATCATGTACATATTTATTTATTCTAGTTGCCCAGAAAACAGGCACCAATCATCATGTTGTACCAGAGTAATATGATCCTGGTCTTGATATTACTATTAACAACACTCCATTATGATAAGAAAGCCACCTTTCTGGATTTTTTTAGTTCTGACATAGCACAGCCCACCAAACACACCACAATATTTGCAGGTAGACACTGTTCCTCTCTTTAGACCCATAAGAAGGTTATTTTCTTGTACAACTTTTTTTTTTCAAATTGATAAACGTAGGTAATTTACAACTATTGTATACTACTATATAAAGCCATCCCACATGCAGATTTACTGTTCAGTAGCCTTCTCATGAACAAGGCCTGAAGACAAAAATTGTAATATCACAAGGCCTAAAATATTAGCCAGCATTCTCCAAAATCTCCCAAAGGCAAAATTGTTGTTGGCTTCTTCTCATGAAAATTGAGATAGCATTTATTCATTTTTTTGTCCTCGATATACCTTTGATTCTAAAAATAAGGAAAGCTAATATGTACACCTCAAAACACACAAATAAAATGATTTTTTTCTTTGTCTTGAACAACACTTTGAGATAAGGTCAAAACAATCAATTTTGAGCCCAAATTACAAGCAAGTAATAGCCCAAAATCATTGAAGCCTAAGAGTCAAGAATTTGTTATTCTATTGGAAATAACTTGGCAACTACACTTGAAAATCTACAGAAGACAGTAGTAGAAATGGGATGAAATAGTTTCTCCCTAAATCAGTGACCCCTGAGTTTAACTTCTGAGTCTGGTTAGTCTGATAATTTGATCACACGCACAGTAGATCACTAGGTGGATAGTGTACTAGGAGGATTCGTGACGAAGTTTTCCATTGATCAGTTTGTTTCATACTCTGAGGCTGAATGACGGTTCTTTAAGGGCTTCTGGGGCAAATTCTTGAGGATGTCACCGTTACTGATAAAGACACTACTGTATGAAAAAATCATTCTGTGTATTCATACTGACTGAATGACCTCAAATCTAGATGGGAGCGCGACGCGCAGTGGTAAATACTACCGAACCAAACTTGATGGGGGGAGATCCACCTATAACCCATTGCAAGAACCAGCTGCACAAGATCCCCCGGCAACACAAAGGTAAGAACTCTCCCATACCACCACCCTCACCGGACAACGGTATGGCGGCGCACCTGAGACTACCTACCTTCAAGGGGGTAGGGGATGAAGATATGGACCAATTTTTGTTTGTTGCAGACTCCGTTTGGACTGTGCAAAATGTGGAAACTAAGACGGTGAAGAGGGCACAGTTGTCCCTGGCATTCGAGGATAGACCACTGGATTGGTGTATGAGATACATTGCCTAGAATGGGAGCGCGTCTATCCAAGAGATCAAAGATGCTCTGAAGTAACAATTCTAAAAGCCAAAATCTTACTCTCAGCTGGTGGCAGAAGTGAAGGACTTCAAACAAGGTGCGTCTGAGTCGGTATAGGAGGACGATCAATGATTGAAGAAGGCCATCAGGGAAGGAGGGTTCAAGTATGATGATAGAAAACATACGGAATGGTTCATCGCTATGTTGTTACCCCACCTACGCACACGAATGAGTCACCACAACTTTGAATCGCAGGAAAAAGCTGTGGAAGTCGCTACGAAACTAGAAGCTGGACCCAAGGAGGATACATCGGTAGGGGTACAAAAAATTCAGGAACAAATTGGGGCCATGCATATGGAAATACAGAACCTGTGAAGAGAGCAGGGAAAGGACGGCCGCACATATCTATGGTACATACGATGTCAGGTATCTGGCCATACAAAGGATCAGTGCCCTCTACTGGCAGATTACATGCAAGTGGGAGGACCTAGTCCGGTACACCCAGAAGCAAGTGGCGAACCCATCCTATCACGACCCAGCTCGAGCAGACCTATGCTGTGGTGTGACGACTATCGTGTAGTGGGACTACATGATATGAACCATTGCCCTCGGCTAGGTTCATATGTCCCAGAACTGAAGCAACAGTGGTGTTGATTTTTTCGGTCGGTAGGACACGACGATCAGAAATGTTGTACTTGTGACTTGATGATAGATCGTGGGAACTTTTATAGGGTACAATCAGACCTTGCATCACCAAGAGCATCCGCGCACTTCAGCGGATCGCTGGCCAGGGGCAGAGGAGGTCTAAGGGGAAGTGTAGGATGCGGACATGAGCAGCTAGTTTGTTATAACTGTGGAGAGATAGGAAACTTCACAAGAGAGTGCTCAAATCTTGCCCAACCATCATGCAAGTATTGTATATAGCTGGACCATGTGGTGAAGGATTTCCCAATTTTAATAGCCAAGATGTAGGAAAAACAACTGACCCCTACGCAGAATGTGCAAAGAGTTAAAACCGAGCTAACGAATGTAGATCCAAGTGTAAAATTCATGACACGCAGCTGGCTGGTCACCCAGGGAACAAAGGAGGAGCTTACCTCCCACGACGGAGTAAACTTCAACGAATAGAAATCGCTAGTAGACCCTGCGCAGCTGCCGAACAAGATAGGCGAGGGGGTGGAGTCCTTCCTGCAGGCTTGCCTAAAGCTGCTACGAAATCCGCAGGCCGTAGAGAACCTCCAAGTAGTAGTGAATGCCTTCACATCTCAGCCTAATCTAATTCCTGAGACCAAGGATGTGCACAAACTATACAGCTATAAAAAACGAACTGGAAAGGAAATGTGGTTGACTGCACAGATTAGCGACTACGAGATGGACCAAGTTATTCTCAATCTCGGATTGGATGTGAACGTATTACCAAAACAGACATGGCAATGAATGGGAGAGCCTAAATTGGAATGGTCCACCATCCAGCTGTGCATGGCGAATCAACAGAAGATCATCCCTCTAGGGAGGTTTCCAACATTCATGGTAGATATCGTAGGGGTAAAAGTCCTAGCTAACTTTGAAGTCATAGAAATTGTGGAGGATGCAGATCCTTACCCCGCACTTCTAGGACTGGACTAGGCTATAAACATGGGAGGTGTCATCAATCTCAAAAAGTGCAACATGGTGTTTGAGAACAACGGTACGCACGTAATAGTACCACTAGATCCAACAGAAGGTGCATAGTATACAGAGCCTACGAGGAGGAGGAAATAGATCACATTTACAAATTGACTATGCGGGATGAAGATCAGGTTAACCCCACGAACGAGGGAGCACTCTGCTAGGAAAAGGATAGTGAATGTTTTTCTGACTCTAATGAGGAATCGGAAAATTGGCAAGGACGATTGCACGAGGTGTCAGCACTGTGATGTCTTCGGGCCACCAAGAATTTTTTCCACATCTCTACCAAGGTAAGAGTCCTACCCTACCGTGATAATGCAGGTAATCCCATGAAGTTGGTTAAAACCCAAATTTCCAAGGAACGCAGGCTAGGGGCACCGCCGCTTCCCTTGCACGAAGCACCTACGCATTGGTGGGGTACATAAGAAAAGTACCAGAGTAGGATGATCCTGCGCGTAAGGACCCTAGCTGACAGATGGACCCCGAGGTCAGTAGACCCATGTGGATACTTGCTAGCATATGACACTCAAGGGTGTGATAGGTCCCCGCCCGAAACATGCTCTCCGAGTTATCAATAACCTAGGCCTGCGTTCGACTACGGAGGTACGCAAACCCACGTGCATCAGGGAGAATTGGCGAACACTTCAAATGACGGATGGCACGTAGACGCTTGACGCAACCCTGCCATACAGGACCGTCCCGTCCAAGGGAGAGGAGCTCCGATCGAGGAGTTTGGTGGCCAAGTTACTAAGCTGGTACCTGAACCGTGTTACGAAACACCTGGTGCCAACCCTAATTTGGGGTACATGAACAACACGCAGGCATCATCCGAGGTTTGCTGACTTGTGGGAGAATCTTTAGGTATAAATAAAAACCGTTAGCGCACCCCACATTGATAGGAAAGGCACCTTGCAGTTATTCAAAAGGGGCGGTAAACCATCAATGCGGCCATTTATGGTAAGACGGATTCGAACGAACGATGGTAAGTTTCGTGTATGGGCTACTCCACCATTAAATAGCTCTGGAAAACATGTAGATAGCATGATAACTTCGTAACAGGCTATATATTTCCTCTACACCATGCCCCTGATATCTAACGACTGGTTTACGGGGATCATTGACATTTCCTGGGACGCAGGTATTATTTTTGCTATGGCGGATCCTAACCTGCCGAATGTTTCGGTCTCTGGCTGTTCAGCACCTACAGGCATCATATTGAGGGGGTCTGGGAATGCTGAGTTAGATCGAATGATTGGGAATTGGCCTTCTGCAAAGAGAATTGCCTATGAACCACGCCTGAAGGTGCACCATGGCTGCACGATAGAAGTACCCAACCTTCGCACCTCAGGGACGACCGCAGGACCCAGCCGGAGGGCCTCGGATGATACAGCAGAGGGGGGTGTGCTATTCTCAGGGTCTCCCACCAATAGTGTCACCATCAAGTCACGGCTAGTCCTGCACCAGGAAGGAACACTGAGATATAGGGATATGTTGCGACTTCTCCGCAGTCCCGGATTACCAACCAGCAAAAGCCATATTTTCTCGATCCCTCGCGCTGCCATCGTTAACAACCACAACCCAGCAGCTACGAACATACGCATAGATTTGGCACAGTTACCCCGCGAGGCGATACAAGGATTGTGCACTATGGTGTTGAGAGAGGTCCGTCACCATGACCAGGCTACACGACAGCAGTATGAAATATCTCTGGAAGTTCGGGCCCAGCGGGTTGCATTGGTCGCAGAAGCAACAAATGTTAGTCAGGAGCAGCTTACGCAGGGTACACAGTTGGTCAAAATAGCTATGCAGCTTTGGACAATGGTCTGGTACCATCCTCTGCTTTAGCATGCCTAGGAAGACCTACAGCAGGCAGAAGCTGCTCTCGACCAAGTAAAAGCTCCCGTGTAGCATCTCGCCGCGATGGACACAATTGCAAATCTTTTCCACGCCAAGCATGTCATCAGGAAATGGTTGAAACCATGGGGTGACATCGCCCTCCAGATAGCCCAGGATGCTCATGCTGCCATTGCGCATCTCCACAGGCTATTAGAACAGGTTACCGCAGCTCCAGATGGCCCTACCTCCCTAACGCTTGTCAACATTGCACAACGAGTTGCTTGCCAGAGTTAGGAAGTGCTCCCTCTGCTCCTCCGCGGTCATGATACCCTACGTGCACAGATCGAGGCCGCACCACCGAAGTGACTCGGGACAAATCACAAAATTGTGTTGGGGGATTTTTGGAACAGGGTCTCCCATAAGCTGCGAAACTGGTCCACTTTGGATACTTTTTGATTAGATTTAATCTAGCACAGGGGTTTTGGGGCGGGTCAAAGCCCCGAAAGTGCTATAATGGGTAAAAGGGTAAACCAGGGGTATGAAAACCACAGTTTGCGGACCATAGGAAAGTCTAGGCTAGATTGTTACAAATAGAGGACCATTTTTGTATTGTAAGGTAAGATATGAAAGGCTATTGATGCAAATTGTGGTTTAAGCTATTTGTTTGGGTTTCGGGGAATAGACTCCTACTAGCTATGTGCGCGGAGATCCAAGTCCAACTGTGTGCAGACCCTGCTGCTGTGCGCGTAGGCTGGGAAGGGAATTGTAAGGGATAATTGATGAATGAATGAATGAGAAAGGTTGATAGAGAACTGAATCTGTGAGTAATCTGTGTATGAATTATTGGTAATTACTGTGCTGTGCATTTCTGTGTTTAAGCTGCGAAGATCTGTGTAAGTGTGTTTCTGTACTTCGATTTGTTTTGTTCTGTTTATGTGCTACTGTGTTACTATTATAGAAGCATATGTAATTATAGATCTAGTGCACGTGAATGTGAATAGAAACCCACTTGGCCCTGTGCAGTATAAGGTGATCTAGGTTTTGCAGGACCAAACGCAACTCTACTTGCCTTACCTATCCTTTCTCAGGGTGCGGAAACCTGGTTCCAGCACCCACCCATACTACTTCGAGTGAGACTTTGACCTGCGAAAGAAGGTCACTGCTGAAAGGGCCAGTAGTATAAGGGTTTGTTGGCAAACCTTAAGCTCCAAACCTAGGTCAGGACCCCTCGAGCCAACAAATTAGCTACATTGCGTGGAGATTTTCTGCCAAGATACGTTAATGGGAGTCATTTGAAACCCTATAGTGACTCCTCGGTGAAGATCAAATGACTATATGGTAGGAGTAGCTTTATAATGGATGTTGCGTGCATCAGACCACGAAAACAAAGGCAAGAGCGATGGATGCACAGGAATGATGCACAGGGTAGGAGGTGCAAGTGGGTGCGATGCAGGCACAGGGGTTGCGCGGGGTGGAAAAAACTAGCCATTGAAACGGGGCATTGGTGTAGAAAATCGGGTTCACCGTTCAATGGAACGAGAAATTGGCAATTAGTGTGGCGATTTACGAGGAATTTTTACCGTTTCCGTAATGATGGATTGCAATTAAGACTAATCCAGTTTTTTTCTATCCTCATGGGCTACAAGAGGAGGACTGTTGGCCACAAGGGATTGGTTTATTGTCTGAAAATCTCACGCCTTGGCCACCTTTTGCACCTTGGACACCTTGGTGAATCTCCTCTACTCTGTATAATTTCCATCCACATTTCTGAGCGAGCTAATCCTTTTAACAGTAGTGACTCCGAATTCATCTTCTGAGCAAGAATGACTGCTATGACCCCTAATGAGTCACTACCTATCACAACTTCTGGGGAAATTGGATCTGACGAAGTATTTGAAGTAACCCCTGAAATGGAGGAGGTATTCTCTACCCCAGAAAAATAGAAGGGAAAAGGGAAGGTAAAGCAGGCGAAGTGGGCTGGAGGGAAACCTCCTGTGTCCCCCTATATTGTGCATTCCCCTCGAAAAGAATCCAAGGGGCAATCGCCTGATTCATCAAAGCACCCTATGATGCTCACGAAGGAAGACCTGCATCCAAGCCCACTAACTTGGCTACCCCATTATGTTCAGCCAAGAAAGACAAAAACACACACCCCAAGAATGTTGATGTTGTTCACACCTGCCTTCAGATGCCTCTGGTCCCGAAGGAGGTGCCTTTGCAAGGAGAGATGTTCGGTGGCCTCCCCCTCATAAAATTCAATGATCATGATCTGGGAAACCTAGACACCCTCCCTTCGCTAGCTCCGGAGCTATACCTTGAAAGGGTAATGGATGGCAACGTACTAAAGGTTGAGCCAAAGGTGTGGGTATGTGGATTGGTTGGGTCGAGGATCTTAAACCTGCTGCGCATCCCCCACTTTCACCGTTACAACATCACCATTCTGATTGTTCGCCAGCTGCTAGCACTCATCCACGATGGGTTCTTATGGCTCCAAGGTCGCATACCGATTGGCACTGCTTTAATTCACTGAATCATCGGCCTCCCCATGCAAGGGCCAAATCCTAAGGAAGGCACTAGCAAGAAGTTTGAGCACCAAATTGCTGAAGAGATCCGAGAAAAATATCGTGTCGCTCACAACCAACAAGGATTTCATATCAATACAATCAGTGATCCAGGGACGCTCATAGGTACACGGCTACTTGCATGCAAACTGATGTGAAAATGCCAGGCAAAGACCACCCCCGCCTACGTAATTCAACTCGCTGGTAGATGCGAAAAGGGAGTCTGCTTCAACTGGTCACAATACCTTGTTGATGAATTTTTCGACAATATGCGCGAGGCCCAGGACCAAGGAAAAGCGTTTTACTACTCCTGGTTGATACTGTTAATTACCTTAGTTGCGTGGGAGACACCTGAAGAAGCAGTCTTCCCCGCTCTCGATCTAGGCATGTGTGAAGGAGCACGGTTTGCTAACCTTTGGGATTCAAAGGACCCCAAGCAAGTTGAGGAGAATAAGGTATTTTAGGTACTCTATGATCGAACTGTGGTGGCGGAAATTCATTCCCAGTTGCGCTTTTCCCTGACGGTCTACAACAAATACAAGCATATCGTGGCATTTCAAGTGATCATGCATAATGTGAAGATTCGGGCCCACAGAGATCCCGCCTGGTATAACCTTCCATATATGGCCATTGAAGCAGAGATTGACCAGGTAATTGCCACTTGGCCACCTGAGTGGAAGATCACAGCCCAGATGCTCGACCCAAGCACAGGGGGCACATCTGGCCACAACACAACCTCAAAGGATACTAATCTACTTGCCACAACAACGGATTCGGCGATTCCTGCTTTGACGCAGCACACGACCCCCACCACTCCCATGAGCGTTACCGTGTAGATAGAACCAGAGTCCCCTTCGGATGAGAACCTTCACGGCCTCGATGGCACAGACACGGCATCCCCTCATGGTCTCAAACGCACTAGTGAGTGAACTGCCTAAGGGGTCCAGGAAGAAGCGTAAGGCTATTAAGCCCAGCACAGACGCAAAGGTTACATTGACAAAATATTACCTTGAGAAAATTACTGACATCATCACCATTGCATCCAAGGATCGATGGGATGCTTTGGAAGAAAAACACAAGGCTGCAGTAGAAGTTTCAATCTAAGCTGCAAGCTCTCCGAATAACAGCAGACACCCTTCAAGTGAGCGTGGATCAAGACAGGCAGAGTCAAGAAAGAAAGGATCAAGTGAGGCATAATCAGCCAACTACAGTTACAACCCTAACCACCGTCACAGACAGTCGGATCTGCCCCCTCCCAGGCACAGTTTTTGCAATGGTACCCGTAGAATTATGCCACCAAGTCTGGGCATGCTCTTTAGTCGATCTCGATGTTGGGCTTTTGACGGGTGCGTAGCTGCAAAATTTATTTACCTCCATCACTGGTGAACTTCAGCAGAGAGAGCTCTGAGTGTAGCAACACCTTATCGAGGCCAAGCAGACTAGTATGACTCAAGCTGTTGAAGCCACCCAGGCCTAGGCGGCACACATTGCCGCCATCGCGTAGCAGGCTGTGTTAGAGCAGTTGATAGACCGGCTCTTTGAAGACATGCCGGAAGTAATTCCTGCATCGGTTGTGCACAGGCCAAGGTTGAAGACTTGGTGGTATTAACCACCTATAAAATTTGTCATATCAAATGGTGGCTAAATCATTTTTGAAGCCTTCAAGAAACAATTTTATTGCCAAATTGTTGGTTCTTAAAGTCTTATGAAGATGACTTATCCTTAAGTTAATCTTCACTACTGTTCCCCTCTCAATTCAGAAAATCTGTTGTTTTCTTGAAGAAAATACTGCCGCAAAAACCCATTTTCCCCTTCATTTTTACCCCTTCTTCCACTCAAAATTAACCTCCTTTTTATTCCCTTTTCCCCATTAAATCCTCCTTTTTTCCTCATTTTTCTCCATTTCCTTTCATAAAAACCCCTTTGATAAGGTTTAAAACTCCTTTTTTTCCTTATCAGTAGCTTTCAAATCCTTTGAAATCCTTGAAAAAAACATAAAAATGAGCCTTTTTTGTGCTAAGGTCTTAAGCCCTTTTGGCCCTAACCCCAAAACCACTTCCCCACCATATAACCCACACCCGGAACTAAGAATTAAGGCCCTGGGCGCTTATCGCAATCGGGGCATTCTATGATCCTTTTCCCCCTTTGCATTCATAAAATTTCTGATGCGATTGGCCTCTTTCCTTTTAAAAAACCCTGATCCCTTGCTTCCTTTGTAAAACCAAGAGCCCTGAAATCGGGTGCTAAACACCATATAAACCCCTCCCCGAAACAAATTTCCCTTTATATTTTATAAAAATCTGATTTTCTTATGTTTCAAAGAGTCTCGACGATTCATTGGTTGAAGCGAATCCCGACCGTTCATTTAAATCAATCAAACGATCATCGTGATCTCGCATCGGAGATTTCATTGGACGTGTTTGAATATTTTATTAATCTCCTCCGATTGGAAACCTCGCGATGGCTTCCTAGCCGTTGATTTTCCCTGCCAGGCCCAGATCCGACGGCCCACATCGCTCTGATTCATAAACCTATCCCTCCGCCTTTGGACCTTTGATTCATTCCCCACCATTGATTTGGTTCTAAGATCAATGACCCTTGTTCAATCACATCGGCGCTTTGATCCCTTTGTCCCCTCCAATCGCGATCTTCTGATTGCATCTAGGTTGTCCATGCACTAAGATCCAACGGTCCAGATCAATCCTTAATACCCTTTGTTAAAATTCATGAACCCCGCTGTATAAAGTTTTAAGTGAATATCCACCATTGATCTTTGTAGATCAACCGCTCGCATTAACCCAAGCTCCACTTACCCCTTGCCGCATATTTTATTTCATTAACCCAAAGATCAAATCTGAGCTGTTGATTTGTTTCATCCAATGGTCCAGATTCAACTCGATAGGCCCAAATATTTTGTGTGCTACCCTTCCATGATTAAATCTCCGCCGTCCATTCCTTGATCTAACGGTCCAAGTTAAAACCACCGTGACCCTGCCCCACATCTTATCGCCCGTGCATATATTCTTTATCGTGTTCTCCTCCTGACTATCTGATCTAAGGCCCCAGATCTGACAGCCAATGCGCAGTTTTGCGTGATTTTAAGCCCGAGTGTTAATTTTTCAAAATCATGCGATATGGGTGGTTTTAAAAGGCCACATGTCAGCCAGTAACGCATATAGCGTTCAAAAAGGTAAAACCGCCTTTCTCCCATTTTGCAGCACGAAACCAATGGTTTCTTTGGCCGAAACCACTTTCCCCATTTACATTGCCTTTTCTCGTATTTAATCTCCGCCGTTGATCTCAGCAGATCAATGGTCCCCGTTTAATTTCGCCCTCAGTTCATTGCCCTCCACCCATCCTCCAGGGAACTTCGTAAGAGAATCTCCACCGTTCATCTCTGTGGCTGATCTAATCCAACGGCCCAGGATCGTTCGAAAACCCCAATTTTCGTTTTAACGCATTTTACTTCGCCAAAGGTTTTTTATCTATTTTCCTTCGCATTTTCATCTATTTTCATTATATCATATCC
The DNA here is from genome assembly GCA_034641835.2 of Pinus albicaulis. Classification (NCBI taxonomy): domain Eukaryota; kingdom Viridiplantae; phylum Streptophyta; class Pinopsida; order Pinales; family Pinaceae; genus Pinus; species Pinus albicaulis. The sequence goes on along the minus strand of CM076575.1, from coordinate 1,602,054,473 downwards.
CCTCCGCATTATAGATCTTCGGTTGATCTCGACCGTTGATCAACATACAACAACGGCTCAGACTTAATCTGTCGTTGACCCCTCCAACCGCCTCTCCTTTCGACCTCGGCAAAGTAATCCTCATCGTTGGATGCTTTCATCCAACGGCTGCACTCTAAACCTAAACCTTTGAAGCAATTTTAACCTTCCCCACAGGATTTTTCTAATTTTTCTTTATTGTGTAGGTTTTAATGGTTTTTTCAAAAAGTTTTAAAAAGAAAATTGAAGGTCGGGGATGACGATCCCCCAAGCCTTTATTCATCAAGAATATCATTCTACAGGGTTCAACACCATGTTTCATCTGTGCCTCATGAGCACTGATGACATTATAGAACTCTGTAATGCCTGCACCTCAACAAGACACAACAGAGCTTAATCAAACAAAGAGTCTCAGTTGGACAGCATGAAATCAAAGTAGAAACATGTTTGAAGATTTTTAATCACAGTTTTGAGGGATTACGGCCTAAATCGACTATCTAAAGCCTAATCCATTCAATTAAACGCAGTTTGAAGAACAAAAGACAGAAATTAGGCCCAATTAAGCCTAACACATAGAATTAAAGCAAATTAACAGTGATTAAAGAAGGACAATCAGATCTATTTGTCCGAGAAAGCCTCCACTGCCACATCAGAGGCTAATTGAATCCTCTCACCTACCAAAAGCCACCTGCAGCCTCAAAGCATTCAAAATAGGCCTAGTTATTGCCAGAACAGAAGATATTAGCATAAAGATAGCTGAACAATTATTTCAAATCAAAGAAACTAATGTAAACTGTCAGCATAGTTATTACAAGGATAAGAAATCGCCTTAAAGTCAAATATTTTAATCCACTAAGCCTCGAAAGCCAAACAGAGTTATGAAATAGAGATATAGATCAAATTGTTTCTTGCCTTATGCCTTGCATGGTTTTTAAGGCAGAGAATTGCATTAACTGTAAAATTAATGATACTTGAAACCCTAGAAATATTTCCACCTCCTCATTTTTTCTATAAAATCTTCTTGAGGAGTTCATTGTAAAGGGTTGGTTGCAGAACTTTGATATATAGTTGTGCTTGAAATTTTCTACATGTAAATAGTGTCCTGAGGCTCTTGAAGCTCTTTTTGTGATCAAATAAGTTAGGCTGAGAAGAAAATATGATTGTTGAACTGAAACATTGGATTTGAAGAATGTGACTGGATTGACATCAATATACAAGCTGATTATTGGGATCTTGGTCTATATCACTGGTGAAGTGCTTCTTTATGTGTTATTTTTTTCCTTTCATGTATGCCATTTTGTCCACTTATTCTCTGATAAAGAATAGCAAGCATAGAGTTAGGACTTACTGTTTACAGTACCCTTCTCTGACTGATATGCTTTATCTCAATGTTTTCCTCCAAATTGTGTGTTTAAGAAGGTATTAAGTTAAGTGTAAACATTATCAAGGAATGTTGGTTTGCCCCTACCTTGATGTGCAAAGATTTATTGGAAGTTCTTGAATGTTATTTTCATTATGTACTCAGTAGAGTTAGACTAGGAAAGTTTATGGTTTGCCCTGTCTTCTAGTTCTTTCTTCAAAGGTAATTCTGAAAGTTTCCCTAAGAGTATGGTGAAAGCAGTTTAGATTTAAAAGTATCTTATCTGATCTTAGGCTACACATCATTTTCTTATCTGTTTTCTGCCCTTCTGAAAGTAATTATGTGGATTACTGGATTGTTTGTTTGATGAGTTAGCTTTAATACAAGCTTGCCCAAATAATTTTATGGTTAGCCCTGTCCTTTGGTTGGTTTTAAACAGTTACTTAAAAGGCTTTTCTTTTTTGGAAATACTGATAAATCCTAGTTGAAATTATGGTATTTTTCCACCCCTTCAACACTTTTACCGTTCCATTCCATCATTTTATCTAAGAGATCTTGTGATACAGATGACTTTCCCCTTGGACCACTCTTGAAATTGTTGCACAATTAAACCCTTTTATGACTCCATAGCCCAATGGACTAAAAACCAGCATCATATCTATCCTATCAACCAAATCTTGTTCTAATTGCATATACCTTCACCCCTTTGGAACTCTTTCATTTTAGGACTTTCCACTCAACTAAAAATCATGCTCAACCATCCAAAACCAAACAAAAACCCTTGCTCTTAATAACTAGCCTAAAATCACACATAAAATCCTTAAAGATAAATCAATCTTTGCACTTATAGAGAGATCCCTCTCTGGATTCAGGAGGGCTAGATCCTAGAATCCCAAAGTGGTTCAAGTGTTCTCTCCGCATTTTTGGTCTCACCAATCTGCTGAAATTACGGGGAGCTAACATTTCTGGTGACTCCACTGGGGAGTTTGAGTATTTTTCATCCTAGATATACCTTTAAATATCTCTTATTACCCTTTGAATGAGAACATTTGGTGTGTTAGCTAGTTGAGCCACCAGGCATAACATTTCTGGCAACTCCGCTGGGGACTGAGTCAATATTCATTCTAGAAAACCCCTTGAGTACAAGTAGCCTTTTTCAAGCACTACTAAGCAAATGGTAATCATGATAACACTTATTTTGAATCAGTGACAAACTAAGGAAACCTTAGGATTCTCATAAGAGCTTATCAAACCTTGAAGGATCAGCTAGCTTAGCCATAAGAGTAAAATTTCCTTGTCTCATCACCGTAGCTAAGTGTTGAAACAGATTTAGGACACTCTTAGAACCCATAGGACTGAAAAAACTCAGAAAACCCAAAAATATTTCAGATCGATATTCTAATAAACATGGTGGTGGACCATAAAACCTTTTACCTCTGCAAGAGCTAAAAATTTCCACCTAGTGACTCCACAATCCTAAACAGACCTTAAGACTCCACTGGGAAGACCCATTATCATCATAACATCATTTAAACTCAGTTGAGGACTTTAGGATTAAATTTTTCTTGTTTAAAAAGATCAGTTAGCCTCTTAAAGATTGTCATATTTGGTTAAACTTTTCTTGTTTAGTTGGGTCTGAAAAACACAGCATAGTGGCTCCTAGAAAGATTCATACTAGAGCCTACCTTGACCCTAACCCTCCTGAGATAGTTGACAACCCTGAAAGAATCCTTAGGGAGTCTCCTAGGTTAAATATTCAATTGTTTTCAGATCACCCTTTAGAGCTAATTATGTTCCTGAAAACCTTGCAGCTCTACAACAATCACAAGTTGACTTAAGAAATCCATTTAGAACTCGGTCACTTGATGATTTATATCAGTTAGATTCAATGTCTTCACTTTCATCCCCATATAGAAGTGAACATCCTGGTAGTAGAGAAACTACACCACCTGATTTACATTTCCTTCACAATTTAAGTGTCTCTCATCCAAGATCAGCTCAACAGTCTCTTACTAGTCCATCCACATCTTTTCTTCATACATCCACTATCCAAAACACTCCACTTCAGCCCACTTTCCCTCTTGTTAATCCACCTCTTGTAAATCTGCCACTTGTAAAACCATCCACTATCCAAAACACTCCACTTCAGCCCACTTTCACCTCTTGTTAATCCACCTCTTGTAAATCTCCCACTTGTAAAACCCCCACCTATCATGGCAACATGGTATGCTCCCCTTGTCCTTCCTTTACCATTAGTCAATCTTCCATAGGACTATCAGTCCAAGACACCATTGTATGATGCCAATAATGCTACTACTGCTTCACAACATGTGCATAAGATGAATGACTACTTTGACAGAAATGAGATTGATGATGAAACTGTCAAACTTAGATTATTTGCTCAGATTTTAGGAGGAGAAGTAAGAAAATGCTTCAAAGGCTTAACCCCTCATAGTATTAATGATCTCCAAGCCTTCCATCAGTTATTCTTGAACAAATGGGAAGTGAGGAAAAGCCCTCTCCAAATACTTTCAGACTACAAGAATCTCCACAGAAACACTAGGGAAAGTGTACAAGATTATTGCACTAGGTTTAACAATGTTTATAATGCACTTCCCCCAGAATTAAAACCTCTACAAGGCTAAGCTTTAAACAATTTTCCTGAAGGATTTGATCCTGAAATGGCCTATCAGCTGAGAGAGAGAGATCCTTTAACTCTTGAAGATATGCAAAAAGGATTTCTTGCTGTGGAAGTTAATTTAATGGAGAAAAGAGAAAGAATGAGGAATGAGAAGAAAGTGTCCTTTAGAGAGGAATCTACACCTTCCACATGTAGCTCAAATATGGAAAGAATGATGGAGGAGATGATGAAAAAGATGAGCATACTTGAGAGAGCACAAGCAAGTCAAAACCAAATTTCTCCTCAAAACATAAATCAAAACCAAAATCAGAATTTTAGGAGAAACCAGCCTCAAAACAGACCAAGGGAGGATGATCAACATATCACTCCTCCTTTTCATCAAAACTATGTTAGTGAGGTTGAAGAAACAACAGAACAAACAGAGGAAGATGACATAAACATGTTGGGAGTAGATAATGATGAATTTGAAGTTCATTACAATAGAAAACAAGGTCTATATACACCTTATGGTGACAAAAGAGCAGAAGATGAATTTTGTTATCAAGAAATGAAAAATGTCATCATAGAAACCACAAAGGAATATGACCTTAGGAGTAAAAGAAATAAGGAAACTCCCAAAACTAAAACCTCTGATAAATCTGTACAAAGCAACACTGTAAATAAACCAAAAATAGAAAAAAAGATAAAACAGTGGCTAGAAATTCTAATAAAAACAAAGAAAAAGGCACTCAAAGTACTAAAAAACAGAGTGCAGATCTTAGCAGCACTAGTATCTCAGCTAGTGCTCCTATTAAAACAATTCTGACAAATGTAAATAGAGGAAATCAACAAACTGATTTTGCTGATAGAATGGCGGTTAATAAGGCTGAAACAAGCACTTCAAAGAATCAGATGCCTTTTAGTTTGGAGCAAGAAATTGCCAGAATCAAAATCTCTATTCCCCTCACTGAATCAGCTGCCCAAGATGTATATAGATCTCAAATTTTGAAGGCTTTAAACATAGAGGAGAATAATGACACTGTCAATCTTAATGATGACCAGCTAGAGCTCATATTCGGTCCTAAGATTGAAGGTAGATATCAAGAAGGACCAGCTCCTCCTTTTTATGCTAGTTTAAATGTTCATGACAAGATTTTACATAACGCTATGCATGATTCAAGGGCCTAACAAAATTTAATGCCCAAAGCTGTAATGGAGAGCCTAGGCCTTGAAATCACCAGACCTTATAAAGATCTTTACTCCTTTGACTCAAGCAGAGTGAAATGTTTAGGTTTAATCAAAGACCTCTGTGTTAACCTAGCACAAATTCCAACCAAGTGTTTAGTCATGGATATTGTAGTGGCTGATGTACCCCCAAAATATGATATGTTGTTATCAAGATCTTGGGGAGCTAAGTTACAAGGAACTATGTAGATGGATATGACATATGCAAATATCCCTATTTTTAATCAAACAAGAAGACTTTACAGGGAGTCTCATATGAAATACATGGTTACTAGCCAAGAGAGACTGCAAAACTCTCCCCTTTATTCTATCAATATAGGCCTTGACTCATTTATCCTTTTCAATGATGAAACATTCACTGAACAAGTGACCTTAACTGAATTAATGGCAGATAGAGAGGAGGAGGAAGACAACACAGAAGTGTCAAAACAGTTTGCTAAACCGGAAAACTATAGAAAACAAAATGCAGGTCTAGAGCTACAAATCATTCATCCTTCGCTTTTAAAACTTGAGAGTCAAGAAAGAAGTCCTCAAAGAAATGAAAAAAATGAGGAATTAAAACAAATTCAACGAAGCACTGGTCTTCAAGAACAATCCGAAAGCACACTAGTTAAAGAGGATAGTAAACAAACTGATGAACCTGAAACTAGTCCTCTTTGGAGTATGAACTTCGATGGGTCTTTCACTAGGAGCAATGCTAGTGCAGGCATCTGGATACATAACACCGAAAATAATCACACTGAAGGCCATTCCTACATATTAATTTTTCAGTGTTCGAATAACATAGCGAAATATGAATCCCTTCTTTTGGGCTTACACTTGTTGAAGAAATTAAGAGCTAAAAGAATAAAAGTGCATGGGGATTCAGAGTTAATCATTAGGCAAGTGAACGGGGAATACAGTGCCAAACACCCCAGAATTAGAGCCTACATGAACGATGTCATGGATTTATTGAAAACATTCGAAGAATTTAAATTAATTTTTGTCCCAAGAAACGAAAATATTCAAGCTAACAATTTGGCTTTCGCTGCTAGAACATGTTTAACACCATTTGAAACCAAACAATGCATAACTCAGATTAAATTCAGACCAACTGTCCTTGATAACGAAAAATATTGGCAAGTGTTTGATGGAGACAAACAAATAGAAGACTTCCTGCAGTCCAGAAATGAATTTGAACTACCAAGTTCAAATTCAGATTATGAAACTGACTGTCCTAGTGAAGAAAATCTACTTGATAAAGAAGAAGAATCTCCAGAAATGGCTGATGTAATTCTATTATCTAAAAAACTTGAAAACACAACAGAAATTGTTGCAAAGTTAGAAAAAGAAGACTTAGAAACTCTGCAGTCTAACAATCAAAGTTTTCCAAAGGGACTGGTTCCTTTAGAGGAGTTGTTTGATTTCAATGATGTGGCCAAGAAACCAAAACTAGAGCCTATGGAAACTGAAGGTTGAAGAGTGTAATATAGGTAGTGAACTAAAACCAAAGATGATCAAACTGTCTAAAACTTTACCAGCTCACATCAAACTCAAATACATAGAGTTGTTTAAAGAATTTTCTGATGTTTTTGCATGGAGTTATGAGGATCTGAAATCCTATGAAACTGAAATAATTCAGCACAAGGTACCTCTCAAGGAAAACCAAAATTCATTTAAACAAAAACCGCACAGAATAAACCCTGTTCAGTTACCTTTGGTTGAGAAGGAAATCAAGAAAATGTATGAAGCTGGTATTATTGTCCCTATTAGATATTCAGAGTGGGTGTCTAATCTAGTGTCAGTTAGGAAGAAAACATGAGAGATAAGTCTTTGTATAGACTTTAGAGACTTAAACAAAGCTTCATTGAAAGACAACTACCCTTTACCCAAGATGGACCATATTTTATAAAGGGTAGTTGGTTCTAAAAGAATTTCTTTGCTAGATGGCTAGTTAGGGTACAATCAGATTTTAGTGCATCCTGATGATCAATTAAAGACAACCTTTACTATCCCTTGGGGCACTTTCATGTATGTGAAAATGCCCTTTTGTCTAATGAATGTTGGTGCTACATTCCAGAGAGCCATGGACATTGCATTCTCGGAAGAATTAGGCTACTTCATCATTATTTACCTTGATGATGTCACTGTTTTTTCCAAAAAAGATGAAGAGCACTTAGAACACTTGAGAAAAGTATTCGAGAAATGCAGAAAGTTTGGGATATCTTTAAATCCAAAGAAAACACTGTTTGGTCTCCAAGAAGGTAAACTTCTTGGGCACATCATATCAGAGGAGGGGACAAAGATAGACCCAAAAAGGATTGAGGCTATATTGCAAATCACTCATCCTAGAAACATCAAGGAACTGCAATATTTCATTGGAAAGATTAATTTCTTGAGAAGGTTCATACCCAAATTGGCTGAACTCCTTGGAAACATTACAAACATGTTGAAAAAGGAACAAGGAGTTAAATGGACCTTGGAAGCAAAGAAATCTTTTGAGCTGGTAAAACAAGCATTAACCAAAACACCAGTTCTAATAAGTCCTGATTTTTCAAAATATTTTTACATTTTTTCATTTGCATCAGAACATACAATAGTTGTTGTCCTATTACAAAAAAATCCACAGGGACAAGAGCGGCCCATTGTATTCTTTAGTAAGGCACTGAGAGATGCTCCTATGAAGTATAACATTATGGAAAAACAAGCCTTTGCCTTAGTCAAAGCCTTAAAAGACTTCAGAGTTTAAATTTTGCACTCCCACATCATTGCCTTTGTCCCAAATTCAGTCGTGAAAGATATTCTAACACAGGACCCAGATGGTAAGAGAGGTAAGTGGATAGCTGTGATACTTGAATATGATTTAGAAATCAAGCCCACTAAACTCATCAAAGGCCAAGGACTAGCTAGATTGATGGCTGAATCAAATTTTGAAGTTCTTGATATAAACATGATAAATGCTTTAGATGAACAAGAGGAATTGTCTAATCCCATTGTTGAAGACCATTTTATGAATTCCTCTTGGTATGTTGATATTCTATATGTTTTTCTTAATTTGAATACACCTCTTGGTTTGATAAAAACAAAGTCAAGGTTTTTAAAGTTAAAAGCTGTAAACTACTGCATTATAGATAAATGTCTTTATTGGAAAAATGCAAGTGCGTTATTGCTTAAATGTTTGCCTGAGAATGATGCAGAGAAGGTTAAGCACGAGTTCCATGAAGGAGAATGTGGAGGCCACCTCTACTGGAAGACTACCGCCAACAAAATCCTTAGAGCTGGTTACTATTGGCCCACACTCTTTCTAGATGTCCATAAAATGTTCATTGCCTGTCATAAATGCCAACTTTTTGAAGGCAAAAGAAAGCTGCTTCCCTTACCATTGCATCCAATCACTGTTGAAACTCCTTTTCAACAGTGGGGTTTAGACTTCATAGGAGAAATCCATCCACCATCATCTGCCCAACATAGATGGATTCTCACTGCAACAGACTACTTTACCAAATGGATAGAAGCCATCCCTTCTAGACAAGCCAATGACTCTGTCATCATAAAATTCATTGAGACTCATATCCTCTCTAGATTTGGCTGTCCTAGGAAGATCATTACTGATAATGCTGCAACATTTGGATCCAAGAAGATGGTTGAATTCTGTCACAAATATCAGATAACATTGGGTCATTCTACTGCTTATTACCCTCAAGGTAATGGGCTGGTAGAATCTTCAAACAAAAGTTTGGTGAACATAATCAAGAAGTTGCTGGAGGAAAACAAGAAGTCTTGGCACACAAAGCTAGTACATGCACTATGGGCTGACAGATTAACACTTAAGAAATCTATTGGAATGTCACCCTATCAACTTGTGTATGGAATAGATGCAATTTTTCCAACCAGCCTAGGTGTGCCAGTTATGAATTTGATCCAAGAAGTGCAGTCTGAAGACAATGACATAATCAGAAGGATTAATCAGACCATACATCTTCGGCAAACCAGGGAGGAGGTCTACAACAGAGCATTACAAAATCAAGAGAGCATCAAGAAGCTTTTTGATAGAAGAACAAAGGCCAACAATTTCAATGTTGGTGACAAAGTGTTAAAGTGGGACTCAAGGAGAGAAGACAAGGGAAATAATGGGAAATTTGATAACTTATGGCTTGGCCCTTATCTCATTCACTCTACTGCTGGTAACAATGCCTATTTCTTGCAGGAATTGAGTGGAGCTGAACTATTTGGGGGTCCTGTCAATGACAGGATGCTCAAACATTATTTCTCTTGATCCTATCATGTTTGGAAGCCGTTTTATCCTTTTTCTCATTATAAGTATTTCATCTATCATTGCATTCAAAGTTATAAAATGAAAAAATACAAAAAAAAAGAAAGAGAAAAGAGGGCAGATTGTGAAAACAAGAAAGGTACAACCCCATACCAAAAAAAGAGAAACAAAATCTGAAAGTGCGCAAGCTCAAATGCCACTCCTAAGAAACACTCTGCTAGTTAGTCATACAGCCTAATCATGACTAATTAGTTTTAAATTTACTGCTAATAAGTTAGTGAAATTATATTTTCCAAACAGTTTATTCTTGGTTTATTAGTTAGGTAGATTAGGATAGAAAATTAAGGTTCAAACAAGCTCAAAATCTGAACCTATGAGTTTCAAAAATATGCATGGCTCTAATCTATTTTAATCTTGAGCCAAAGACACAAGCAAACTGGTTCTAATATGCCCAAAACTTGAACCAGAAAAGAATGTAAGACAACTCAAACAAAAGTAAAAAACAGAGCTGAAGAAATGAGAAGGATGTGCTTAAAACTTTCAGATCTTAAGCCTTCACCATTTTGATTTAATTTTCTGCAAATAATAATCTATGTGGAGCTTGTTTTTATGCCATAGATCAGCCACAAGTTAGACTGTTCAATCCTGACTTGGCTTCTTTTTAAATTTATGTTTTAGAAATTAGTGAATAAAAATCTGTTAGACAGTTTAATCCTAACAGATAGTAGTTAGGTAGAGAAGCTTATGAACTCAACTGTTTAATCTGAGTTCATGGAGAAATAAGAAGTAGACTTAGATTAGTTTTTTTCTTTCAAAAGAATAAAATGTTTGTAAAAAGAGTTTGCCAATCCAAATGCACTATGAAAGAAGAAAAAATGTTAGATCAGTAGGATTGGGTAGGTAGAAAGCTTGTTTGATAGAGTTCCATTGTTTTTTCATGGTTGCTAACATTATCAGAACATAAGAAGATCATCCAAGTAAAGAAAGTTGCACTCCAATGGATGAGGCATTGATCAGCCCCTAGAGAATACAATTCTGAAATTCTTGACACCTTCAAGAAGGTGCCATCCCCATGTGGAGCCACTGTTAGCCACCTATAAAATTTGTCATATCAAATGGTGGCTAAATCATTTTTGAAGCCTTCAAGAAAAAAATTTATTGCCAAATTTTTGGTTCTTAAAGTCTTATGAAGATGACTTATCCTTCAGTTAATCTTCACCACTGTTCCCCTCTCAATTCAGAAAATCTGTTGTTTTCCTGAAGAAAAGACTGCTGCAAAAACCCATTTTCCCCTTCATTTTTACCCCTTCTTCCACTCAAAATTAACCTCATTTTTATTCCCTTTTCCCCATTAAAATCCTCTTTTTTCCTCATTTTTCTCCATTTCCTTTCATAAAAACCCCTTTGATAAGGTTTAAAACTCCTTTTTTTCCTTATCGGAAGCTTTCAAATCCTTTGAAATCCTTGAAAAAAACATAAAAATGAGCCTTTTTTGTGCTAAGGCCTTATGTCCTTTTGGCCCTAACCCCAAAACCACTTCCCCACCATATAACCCGCACCTGGAACCAAGCGTTAAAGCCCTGGGCACTTATCGCAATCGGGGCGTTCTATGATCCTTTTCCCCCTTTGCATTCATAAAATTTCCGATGTGATTAGCCCCTTTTCTTTTAAAAGAACCCCGATCCCTTGCTTCCTTTGTAAAACCAAGAGCCCCGCAATCAGGTGCTAAACACCATATAAACCCCTCCCCTAAACAAATTTCCCTTTTTATTTTTTAAAAATCCGATTTTATTATGTTTCAAAGAGTCCCGACGGTTCATTGGTTGAAGCGAATCCCGACCGTTGATTTAAACCAATCAAACGATCATGGGGATCTCACATTGGAGATTTCATTGGACGCATTTGAATATTTTATTGATCTCCTCTGATTGGAAACCTCCTGATGGCTTCCCAGCCGTTGATCTTACCTGCCAGGCCCAGATCCGACGGCCCACATCGCTCTGATTCATAAGTCCATCCCTCCGCCTTTGGACCTCCGATTCATTCCCCACTGCTGATCTGGTTCTAAGATCAACAACCCTTGTTCAATCACATCGGCACTTTGATCCCTTTTCCCCTGCCGATCGCGATCTTCTGATTGCATCTAGGCCATCCATGCACTAAGATCCGACGGCCCAGATCAATCCTTACCACCCTTTGTTAAAATTCATGAACCCTGTTTTATAAAGTTTTAAGTGAATATCCACCATTGATCTCTGTAGATCAACAACTCGGATTAACCCAAGCTCCGCTTACCCCTCGCCGCATATTTTATTTCATTAACCCAAAGATCAAATCTGAGCCGTTGATCTGTTTCATCCAACGGTCCAGATTCAACCCGATAGGCCCAACTCTTTTGGGTCCTACCCCTCCCAGATCAAATCTCCGCCGTCCATTCCTTGATCTGATGGTCCAGGTTAAAACCACCTTGACCCTGCCCCACATCTTATCGCCCGTGCATCTATTCTTTATCGCGCTCTCCTCCTGACTACTCGATCTAAGGCCCCAGATCTGATGGCCAGCGCGCAGTTTCACGTGATTTTAAGCCCGAGCAATAATTTTTCAAAATCACGCGATTTGGGTCGTTTTAAAAGGCCATGTGTCGGCCAGTAACGCATATCTTGTTCAAAAAGGTAAAACTGCCTTTCTCCCATTTTTCAGTGCGAAACCAGTGGTTTCTTTGGCCGAAACCACTTTCACCATTTACATTTCCTTTTCTCGTATTTAATCTCCATCGTTGATCTCTACAGATCAACAAGCCCCGTTTAATTTCGCCCTCAGTTCATCGCCCTCCACCCATCATCCAAGGGACTTCGTAAGCGAACCTCCACCATTCATCTCTGTGGCTGATCTTATCCAATGGCCCAGGATCGTTCAGAAACCCCAATTTTTGTTTTAACACATTTTCCTCTGCCAAAGTTTTTTTATATATTTTCCTTCGCGTTTTCGTCTATTTTCATCATAACATAGCCGCTCCGCATTATAGATCTTCGGTTGATCTCGACCATTGATCAACATACATCAACGGCTCAGACTTAATCTGTTGTTGACCCCTCCAACCGCCTCTCCTTTCGACCTCAACAAAGTAATCCTTGTTGTTGGATGCTTTCATCCAACGACTACACTCTAAACCTAAACCTCTAAAGCAGTTTTAACCTTCCCCGCAGGATTTTTCTAATTTTTCTTTATTGTGCAGGTTTTAATGGTTTTTTCAAAAAGTTTTAAAAATAAAATTGAAGGCTGGGGATGATAATCCCCCAGGCATTTATTCATCAATAATATCATTCTACAGGGTTCAACACCATGTTTCATCTGTGCCTCATGAGGACTGATGACATTATAAAACTCTGTAATGCCTGCACATCAACAAGACACAACAGAGCTTAATCAAATAAAGAGTATCAGTAGGACAGCATGAAATCAAAGTATAAACATGTTTGAAGATTGTTAAACACATTTTTGAGGGATTACGGCCTAAATCGACTATCTATAGCCTAATCCACTCAGTTAAACACATTTTGAAGAATAGAAGACATAAATTAGGCCTAATTAAGCCTAACACACAGAATTAAAGAAAATTAACAGTGATTAAAGAAGGACAATCAGATCTATCTGTCCGAGAAAGCCTCCACTGCCACATCAGAGGCTAGTTGAATCCTCTTAGCTACCAACAGCCACCTGTAGCCTAAAAGCATTCAAAAGAGGCCTAGTTATTGCCAGAACAGAAGATATTAGCATAAAGACAACTGAACAGTTATTTCAAATCATAGAAACTAATGTAAACTGTCAGCAGAGTTATTACAAGGATAAGAAATAGCCTTAAAGTCAAATATTTTAATCCACTAAGCCTCGAAAGCCAAATAGAGTTATGAAACAGAGATATAGATCAAATGTTTTCTTGCCTTATGTCTTGCATGGTTTTCAAGGTAGAGAATTGCATTAACTGTAAAATTAATGATACTTGAAACCCTAGAAATATTTCCACCTCCTCATTTTTTCTATAAAATCTTCTTGAGGAGCTCATTGTAAAGGGTTGGTTGCAGAACTTTGATATATACTTGTGCTCAAAATTTTCTACATGTACATAGTGTCCAGAGGCTCTTGAAGCTCTGTTTGTGATCAAATAAGTTAGGCTGAGAAGGAAAGATGATTACTGAACTGAAACATTGGATTTGAAGAATGTAACTAGATTGACATCAATATATAAGCTGATTATTGGGATCGTGGTCTATATCACTAGTGAAGTGCTTCTATCTGTGTTATTGTTTTCCTTTCATGTATGCCATTTTGTCCACTTATTCTCTGATAAAGAACAACGAGCATAGAGTTAGGACTTACTGTTTACAATACCCTTCTCTGACTGATAATCTTTATCTCAATGTTTTCCTCCAAATTGTGTGTTTAAGAAGGTCTTAAGTTAAGTGTAAACATTATCAAGGAATGTTCGTTTGCCCCTGTCTTGATGTGAAAATCTTGATTGGAAGTTCTTGAATGTTATTTTCATTATGTATTCAGTAGAGATAGACTAGGAAAGTTTATGGTTTGCCCTGTCTTCTAGTTCTTTTTTCAAAGGTAATTCTGAAAGTTTCCCTAAGAGTATGCTGAAAGCATTTTAGATTTAAAAGTATCTTATCTGATCTTAGGCTACACTTTGTTTTCTTATCTGTTTTCATCCCTTCTGAAAGTAATTATTTGGATTACTGGATTGTTTGTTTGATGAGTTAGCTTTAATACAAGCTTGTCCAAAGAAGTCTATGGTTAGCCCTGTCCTTTGGTTGGTTTTAAACAGTTACTTAAAAGGCTTTTCTTGTTTGGAAAGACTGATAAATCCTAGTAGAAATTATGGTCTTTTTCCACCACTTCAACACTTTTATTGTTCCATTCCATTATTTTATCTAAGAGATCTTGTGATATAGATGACTTACCCCTTGGACCACTCTTGAAATTGTTGCACAATTAAATCCTTTTATGACTCCATAGCCCAATGGACTAAAAACTAGCGTCATATCTATCCTATCAGCCAAATCTTGTTCTGATTGCATATACCTTCACCCCTTTGGAACTCTTTCATTATAGGACTTTCCACTCAACTAAAAATCATGCTCAACCATCCAAAACCAAAGAAAAACCCTTTCTCTTGATAACTAGCCTAAAATCACACATAAAAGCCTTAAATATAATTCAATCTTTGTACTTATAGAGAGAGCCCTCTCTGGATTCAGGAGGGCTAGATCCTATAATCCCAAAGTGGTTCAAGTGTTCTCTCCGCAGTTTTGGTCTCACCAATTTGCTGAAATTACGGGGAGCTAATAGGTGGCTGCCTTGAAGGCGTCTCAGACTGAGGTATAGGTTGTTAAGGCTGATTTATAACTTTAGATAGCATCGTTGCAGGCCAAGATACAACTTGAGACTCCATCGGAAGTGCGCGCCGAGCGAGCTGTGCTGGTCACGGAAGCAACAACCACTATTACCGCACAGATCAGTCAGGGCACCACTCTATTTGAGACTGCTATGGAATTATCATCCTAGGTGTGGCATGACCCTCTCCTTCGCCAAATCGATCAGGAGTTGCACCAAAAGGAGAAAGTTTTTGAGCATATGGAAGCCACTATGACCACCCTTGTTCCAGCCCAATGCCTAGCACGCCTTCAAACCAGCCACATGCTTAGAAGTGAAATTGTGGGGCTCCGGTGCAAGAAACAAGTACCTAGAGACCATCTGACACCCTGGGTTGATGAAGCTCTCAAGCTTCTGCAGGAGTTAGAAGGGGTCATGCGACAGTTGAACCAGACCTTGGACAATGTCACCACTACAACTGAAGTCCCAACTTCGTAGAAGCTAGTTGAAATTGTGCAGACCGCAACCGCGCAGAGCATCGGTGTTCTACCCCCATTGGCCGCCATTATTGAGCAGCTCAAGGAAACAATGAAGACCCCACCGGCGTTGTGACTCGGGATGAGTCACAAGATTATGTTGGGGGACTATTTGAACGAGGTTCCCTAGCCACATTTTTGGTCCAGTTTTGTAATATTTTTGTAATAATTGGTCTAGCCCAGGGGCTTTGGGGCAGGTCAAAGCCCCGATGTATTGTAATGGGTCAAAGGATAGACCAGGAGTCTGCAAACCACGGTTTCTGGACCATAGAAGTAGCGTAGGGTAAGATGCTATAAATAGATAGATAAATCAAGTCTAGAGGAGGATAATAAAGAAGTAAGCTAAGCTTGGATACGAACTTGTGATATTTTGTGTCGGTTGTCTGGGTAAGGGATCCTGCTGGCTAAGTGCGTGGAGACCCCAAAGTCCTATTGTGTGCGGACCCCGCTAGCTGTGTCCACAGGCTGGTCATAGAGTCTGTAAGTCAAATCTAGATATGAATGAATGAGAATGTTGTTGATGATATTTTAGTGTTCCTATGTTCTGATTATTGGCTATGTTTATGTGTTGAGATTGTGTTGCTTACTGAATATTGATATTAAACTAATGCACACATGGATGCGATATGATGAATGCGTAGCCCTGATTAAGACACTCTGCTTAAGTTACCTGTTAATTACGATATGTGCTTAACTGATATACCATTAAAATGGTTCTATGTTTGGATCCTCCTGCGCAAGTCTGTTAGATCTACAAGGACCCCCTTTAATTAACTCTCTCTCTCTCTCTCTCTCTCTCTCTCTCTCTCTCTCAGGGTGCGGAAACTTGGTTCCAGCACCCTCCCATACTACTTTAGGTGAGACCTTGATCTGTGTAAGCATGCCATTTCCGAAAGGGCCAGTAGTATCTGGGTTTTTTGGAAAACCTTAAAACCTAACCTGGGTCAAGACCCCTAAAGCCAACAACCCACACAGATAAGAGTGAATCATTTCAAGGATTGCTTGCGCTTTACTGTCCCGATCATTGAAGGGGGCTTTTTTGTACCTCCCCAATGTACACCCTTTTAATGTATCATGTTTCTTAAGTGCTCCTTTAGGAAGTCTTGTATAAATCTGCTACATTATCTTCAAAGTGCCATGATGAAAATGGCTAAGTATTCTATGCCATAATTCACTGATATCTTGGCTATGCACCTTGTCTTCTTTTGTGCTCAATGTTGCACAATATTTCATGTCTAATTTCTATAGGTTCTTCACACGAACCCTGATTCACTTCACTTTTTTCATGATAATGTGTCTTAGGAAGGCCTTCTCTTATATAAATATCACATCATAGCCATAGTATTCTAATATAGCAACTGAAACGAGATTATTCATTAGACCCGAAACATACATGAAATCCTTGAGTTTGATACAGGAGCGAGGATCCCACTGAAAAGTAACTATACCAATATCAGTCGTGCTATACCTCCCATCATCTCCCATCTTGAAGTTCATCTGGAGGTCTTTCTCCTCCAATTCACTAAAAAATTCTCAGTTTCCCTTCATATGGAATGAGGCTCCACTATCTACCACAAACTACCCATCACCGTCCTCACAATATAAGTGATGAGGGTGAAATCAAGCTCAAACTGTGAAACCAAATCTTCACCTATCGCTCCTCCTAAGGGCTTCTTTCCCGCCTTATTATGTCGACACTTCATGTCATAGTGTCCTAGTTCATGACAGTGAAATCACTTTATTTTGGAAACACCTTTCTTCTTTCCCCCTTACCTAGATTCTCCTTTGGATTTGGATTTATTCCCTTTCCCTTTATTTTCCTTTCCAACCAAGGTACATTTCTCCTCATCCTCAACCTTGGATGAGGTCCCATCTCTAGTATTATGCCTTATCTCCTCCTGTACCAAATCAGACCAAAGTAGTTCCCAATTTGGTAGTTTCTCCCTCCCATTTACCAAATCCTGGTACTTGTTATAGCTCTTGGGAAGGCCTAGAAGGGCTAGGCTTATGAGATCATCCTCCACAATAATAACCAAAACTCCTCCAAGTTCATCGCCACATTGTGTGAACCGACTCAGGTACTGTTGAATAAATTCAGTCTTATGCATCTTGATATTCCGAAGCTTTTCCTTGATATCCAGCTTCATGTGTTCACTACTACTCTGGAATAGCTTTTTCAGTGCTTGCCACATTGCATATGGGGTTTCTTCTCCATGGATATTGGATACTCTATGATACTTTACACCTTATGATATGCTCTCCTCACCTTGGCTACACACTTTCTCCATTCTACTAGATCCTTGAGGTATGATGATCCTGGTTCTGGAATGTCAATATCAATGAATTCCTTCAACCCATTGTTCTCTGGTACTACGTCCATGTGTCCTTCCAAGTAAATAATTTCAAGCTTCCCTCAACGGTATAATCAAGCCTTATACCATATAATTCCATCCTACTAGCTCTGAAGAATTTATCCTTTAAATTTTATTCTCCTGCAAAGATAACTTTGAATTCTCTTCTATACTATGAATCATGCTTTGATACCATGTATAAATTCTATGTAGATTCAAAATTTCTCATGTAATTTACAAAAACATAAAACTTGAATCTATTCTACCCATCTGCAAAAATAAATTAATGATCAAGAAAGGAAATCATAAACATGCAACATTAATCAATACACAAACACAAATAATTATCTATGGGAAAGAAACTACTCAAAACCCCTACCTATATGCATTGTATTAATCAAAAAATAGAGAAGAAATACAATGCTTGATCATCATATGCACTAGTATAGCCTATCTCACTACTTCACAGATCGACCTTGGGCAACACTTAACTAATTTTAATACCTTCCAATCTCATATTTCCTTGTTCTTTTCCTTGAGGAATTAGCCCCTAAAAATTATGGAAATTTATCATTGAGAATTGTGCAATTCCTTTAGGCCCTTCTTTGACTACATGCACCACCTATACACTTTAGAATAGTCTACAACTGATAGTACACTACCCTCGAAATCCAATATCAACTGTGTAACTAGAGATCTCTACATGCATCAAATATTTTGGGCTTATTGATGAGTTAACTCGTTGATTAATAAGGTACACACCCCACTACTAGACCGTCCACTATTTCTCTAACAATTAGAACTAGTTTAACTTGCAAACATTGAAATTAACTGAAATATATTACTATAAATTAGCAATCAATATTACTAAATTGAACTCAAGTGTCTCCAACTTAAATTAACTGAGCTAAATAAGTGACAAGGCCATTTAAAACCTCAGTTAAATACCTCCAAGTATTTTACTGAAATTGGAATTCGAATTTTAATCTAGTTTGACCAAGGAAAAGTCAAAAATAGATTTTATTGCCTCATTTCCAACACCCTCTCTGGAAGATTCTGGTTGAGTGGGTTCCTCCACATGTGGCTACTCCACAACATCCTGAGGCTCTGACTAATGCTCCTCATTTGGATCTAGAAGCTCCTCCTCTGGTGGAATACTTGACTCTTTCACTAGAGAACTTCACATAGCCTTCTCCTTGACATTTCTCCTTAACATTTTCATCCTAAGTGAGGGAAATTACACCCGATAGTTATGACGTGTATCTATGTATCCTACAAATATCCCCAACTCGGTTTTATGCTCCCACTTTTTCCTACTATCCTTGGAGACATGAAAATATACTTTAGCTCTAATAATTTGAAAGTGGGATACATTTCTCTTCCTCTTAGAGAAATTCTCTTCAGGTTTGATCATGCCAAATATTTTGTGAGGGCTCCGATTCTACAAATAAATTGTTTTATTACAAGCTTCTTTGATGTCGGATTTTAATAACAAATTACAATTTATTTAATAAACTCACAACCGGAGACTTTTCACTTTAAAAACATATGCACAGGAACCAAAAAAAGATAGTGTATGCACTTTTCATTATATATGAAGTAATTTAAAGGAATAAGACAATGTGTCAATTCCGTTGACCATTCTAATATGTCCTTCAAACAATATGCATCATACAAATAAATCTTGTGAATCGGATGGTCATCGCGCCACGCCTCTCTCTAATTGCCAATCCAACAGTCATCGCAAATAAACTAATATGACACTTAACACTTTTAATATTTGCAATAACAACAGTTTTATTCACCCTTCTTTTAAATATGTGTCAATCATGAGAGTATATTGCATGGGTTCAACAATTACCACAAACCACCGTTAAGCAATTTGATAAACCACTCATGGTTTTAAAGACCGCTTTTCAATAACAATACACAAAATTTCTGTGCGGAACAGGGCTCAATAACGCATCAAAATTCTCTTTTTTAAATAAAGCAATCATAACGAAATTGGAACATTCACTCTTTGTAACGAATCCTTAAGATATTTAATGTTAAATGCAATTACAAACCCTCACTGTTTAACGTAATTACAAACACAGAAATAGAAGAACATAACCGATATATGTAGAATTGATTTTCATGGTTTTCAATAAATGTAATACTCAGAAACGCAGATTTTTTTCAACAATCTTCGATCAATTTCTATTCAAAATGAAATCATAGGGTCTCGCCCTTTCTAGCCTGATTATCCAGTCTTTGAACTCTCTCTTACTCTTTTAAAACCCAATATATATATATATATATATATATATATATATATATATATATATATTCTCGCTCTCTTGCTATCTATATTTGTCATTACATTTCTTTTTCCTTATTTTATGGATCAAATCTAACAACATAACAACTCAATCACTATTCTTATCACCTTAAATCCCTATTCTAAAGTTTCGATGCACACCTATGCTAACAACTCACTTTCTATCCTAACCATAACACAACTGTATGGATTATTACATTATTAAATAAATGAATATTTGAGAGGTCTAACCCTCTCTGTAAACTTTGGTTTGACTACTTAGGTCAATGAAATTTATCTCCCATTAGCCACAGCATGTGAACATCCAATCACATTGCTGGCTAAGTCTGGATGCTCCTGCATCATACTCCCGGGGAAGAAAAGAATCATTTATCCAACTTTCATGATTTACTCCATGCTTCTGTAATTCTACTACTGTCAACCAACTGGCATCTTCCATTGGTTGTCCCTTCCATTTGACTAGATACTGGAAATAAATCTTTCCTCTAGTTTTTTTGGATACTTTTTTCTCCAGAACATTTTCTACCTCTTTCTTTACATTCTTTGGCATTTGGTCTATCCAATTTAAAGTCTAGTTTTTCTCCACTGTGGAATCTTCTTGTAGCTCCTCCTTTGTTCCTCTGTATGGGTACAAATGTGCAACATTAAATATGGGTGATATTCCAATCCCTTCTGAAAATTCTATTTCATATGAATTTGAATAAAATTTCCTCAAAATTTTACATGGTCCTATCTTCTTCATCTTTAATTTATTGTAAGTTTTAACAGGAAATCTTTCTTTTCTCAGATAAACCATGACTAGGTCTCCTACTTGGAATTCCTTTTTTTTCCTCCTCATATCAACACTCTGTTTGTATTTTCCACTGCTTTCCTGCAATCTGTCTTTAACATCTTCTTGTAGTTGTTGCATCTGCTCTGCAAATTCTTCAGCCTTTGCACTTCTTATATCTTGTTTGCCCAAATGTTTGAGCTCATACACACCTCTTGGATTCATCCGAAAAATAATATGGAATGGATGCATCCCAGTACTCCGATTTGGAGTATCATTATAAGCAAACTTAGCCTAAGCAAGTGCTAAATCTCACTGCTTGGGATTTTTATACACTAAACTCCTCAATATATTTCCCATGCTTCTATTTACTACCTCAGTCTGCCCATATGTTTGAGGGTGATATGCCGAGCTAAAACTAAGGTTAGTACCTAGTTTCTTCCAAAGAGTTCTCCAGAAATGCCCAACAAACTTTGTATCCCTATCAGAAACAATACTTACAGGCAATCCATGTAACCTTACAACTTCTGAAAAAAATAGATTAGCAATATGTGTTGCATCACTATTTTTCTTGCATGCAAGCCATTTTAGAAAATCTCTCCACCACAACATAAATGGAGTCACTTCCTCTTTGAGTTTTTGGCAAACCCAAAACAAAATCCATACTAACTGCATCCCATGGTCGATTTAGTATTGGTAATGGCTGATACAATCTGGTATTTTGACTTCTTCCCTTAGCATACTGACAAATCTTGCATTTCTCAACAAATCGCTTAACATCAGTTTGCATCTTTGGCCAACAGTAAAAAGCATTTACCTGTGCAAAAGTATTATCTTGTCCAAAGTGTTCATACAAGCCTCGATTGTGTTTCTCTTTAATTATGTTTTCCTTCATAGAACATTTAGGAATACATAATTTATTACTTTTGAATAGAAAATCTCCTTGGATAAGATAATCCAACCACTGGCTCCTATTATGAACTGCTGGGTTTTTTACAGCTGCATAAATTTCCTTAAATTCTGCATCTTCTTTATACATGTCAACCATTCCTTCAAATCCTACAGCACCAACTTGTAATTCCTGCATGATTAAGTTTACTCTACTCAAAGCATCAGCAACTTTGTTTAACTTACCACTTGTATGCTTGATCACAAAAGTAAAACTCTGTAAAAATTCTACCCATTTGGCATGTTTCTGGTTCAATTTAGGCCGGTTGTTGATGAACTGCAATGCATGATTATCAAAATACAATACAAACTCCTTGGGTAGCAAATAGTGTCTCCATTTTTTTAAGGATTGCGCAATAGCATAAAATTCTTTGTCATAAGATGAGTATTTCTTCTTAGCTTCATTTAGTTTCTCACTGAAGTATGCTACTGGTCTCTGTTCCTGACTTAAAACTGCTCCAATTGCAACTCCACTAGCATCAGTTTCAACTTGGAAAACTTTTTCAAAATCAGGCAAAGCTAAAACTGGTTTTTCTATAATTTTTCTCTTCAGCAACTTAAAATTTCAGTCTGCTGCTTGTGTCCACTTGAATGGCTGATTGGTATCTTTTATTGTTTCAATAATCGGTGCACAAACCTAACTGAAACCCCTGATAAATTTTCTATAAAAAATTGCAAGACTGTGAAAGCTTCTTACCTCAAATATGTTTCTTGGAGTTGGCCAGTTCCAAATGGCTTGGACTTTCTCTGGATCCATTTTTAGACCTTCTTTAGAAACTACAAACCCCAATTAAATTAATTCTTCTTTCATAAAACTGCATCTCTTCAGATTTATTAGCAGTTTTTCTTTCTACAAATCAGAACCAACTTAATATGTTCCAAATGATCTTCTTTACTTTGACTGAAAACTAGAATATCATCAAGGTAAACAATGACAAAATTACCTGCATATTCCTTCAATACTTAATTCATGAATCTCATGAAGGTGCTGAGTGCATTAGTGATTCCAAAAGGCATAACTAACCACTCATACAACCTACTATTTATTTTGAACGCAGTCTTCCACTCATCCCCTTCTCTAATTCTTATCTGATGATAACCACTCTTCAAATCTATCTTAGTAAAATATTTTGATCCACTCAAGCAATCCATTAAATCATCCATTCGTGGTAAAGGAAAACGATACCTAATGGTGATTTTATTTATGGCTCTGGAAGCTGTGAACATGCGCCATTCTCCTCCTTTCTTTGGACTAAGTACTGTTGGTACAGCACATGGACTAAGGCTCTCTCTTATCAACCCTTTATCCATCAACTCTTGCACTTGTCTTCCAACTTCTGCATTTTCTTGAGGAGTTAATCTATATGTTGCTTTATTCGGAAAACTTTCTCTAGGTATATGTTAACCAATGTGATGACTAATACTCCTGATTGGTGGTAATGCATTTGGAAACTCATCGACACTAATATCAGCAAAATCATCCAACAAAGTTTTGATTTCTTCAGATAAATCATCTAAGTTTGTGGAAGTCAAAATTACCTTAGGTTTACCTATGACAACAAAATGTATTTCTTAATCTTTTTCGATTTCTTGTAATAACTCTTTTCCACTCATCAGCATAACATTATTTCCTGATGTTTCTTTTTCAGTTTCATCCTTCAATGGTAGCAGTGTGTGTTTGTTGCCATCCTTCTCCAGGGTATAAGTGTTCCTTATGCCATCATGTATGGCTTTTCAATCAAACTGCCAAGGTCTTCCCAACAATAGGTGACATACATCCATTGGCATTATATCACATAATAAAACATCCTTGTAAGTGCCTATTTGGATCTCTACCTTACATTGTTCTGTCACAATAATCTGATGACCTTTTTGCAGCCATGATACCTTATATGGAGTAGGGTGTACAGTCTTTTCTAATCCTAAATTGTTTACCATTTATGTAGAAACAAGGTTTTTAGTACTACCATTGTCAATTACCACTTTGCAACATTTACCCTTAGACTTGCATATTGTTCTGAATAAATTCTTTCTCTGAGCTGGTTCTCCTTCTTCTTTTTCTACTTTAAGCAATACCCTTTTCAATAACAAAGATTCTCCTGCTTCGGGTGGTTCTTCTTTACCTGTATTTTGAGGAATTTCTTCTTGTGTTTCAGCAACATTCACATTTCTCTGAGTTGTTGATTTATTATGAGGACAATCCCATGACCCATGTCCCCATTCACCACATGTATAGCATCGAATTTCTCTTCCTCGGCCTCTACCTCTGGGTACAAACCTTCCTCAACCAGAGTCTCCTCTCTGTGGTGATCTGCTACTTGAGCCTCCTACTTCATTCTAGGAGTGCTGAAATCTGGGTTTAAATGCTCCTCTACCTCTCACGGAACCCTTACCTCGGTTCCTATGGTTTTGCTTCCTCTGTATCTTCTCTTCTGCTTTTAAGGCTGCCTGATAAGCATATTAAATTGTCTTTAGATTTAATAAACTAATTTCATCCTGGATATCATACCTCGGACCATTTATATATCTGGCTACTTTCTCCACATCATCCTCTACATGTCCAGCTCTAATATTCAATTTATAGAACTCCTTGGTATATTCTTTCACTCTCATTCCTTTCTGCTTCAAATTTTGTAATTTCTTAAAAAGACTTAATTGATAATTCTTGGGCATGAATTTACCTTTTAATTTGCTCACCATCTTGTCCCATTGTTTGATTCTGAGTTTTCCTTTTCTCTGTCTAGATAGCTATAATTCTTCCCACCAAATAGTTGCATGACCTTTTAATCTGGTAGCTGGAATCTTCACTTTCTTTTTGTCTTCAAATTCTTCAAAGTCAAAGTACGTGTCTAATGAACTGATCCAGTCCATTAATTCTTCTACATTGAGATTTCCCTCATACATAGGTATGTCCACCTTTTGTCTTCCAGTTGCCTTCTCCAACATCTTCAACACTTTAGCTGCCTCATTGTCTTGTTCTTCTTCTTCCTCAGAAGATTCCTCTATTTCACTAGTGCCTCCTTCATCAGGTGCATTTCTCTGGGTTGTTTCCATAGCTTCCATCTGTGTTCGAAGATGTCGTACTTCTTCTAGCAAAACTGCATTTGCTGCAGCTTGTCCCCGGCCTATTCCTACGCCTCTTCTTGGTGGAATTTTGTAAAACAACACAATCTGGGCTCTGATACCAAATGATGTCGAATTTCAATAAAAAATTATAATTTATTTAATAAACTCACAACCGGAGGCTCTTCACTTTAAAAACATATGCACAGGAACCAAAATAAGATAGTGTATGCGCTTCTCATTATATATGAAGCAATTTAAAGGAATAAGACAATGTGACAATTCCATTGACCATTCTAATCTGTCCTTCAAACAATCTGCATCATACAAATAAATCTTGTGAATCAGACGGTCATTGCGCCCCGCCTCTCTCTAACTGCCAATCCAACAGTCATCGCAAATAAACTAATCTGACACTTGACACTTTTAATATTTGCGATAACAACAGTTTTCTACACCTGTATTTTAAATATGTGTCAATCATGTGAGTATATCGCATGGGTTCAACAATTACCACAAACCACCATTAAGCAATGCGATAAACCACTCATGGTTTTAAAGACTGCTTTTCAATAACAATACACAAAATTTCTGTGCGGAACAAGGCTCGATAACGCATCAAAATTCTCTCTTTTAAATAAACCAATCATAACGAAATTGGAACATTCACTCCTATAATGAATCCTCAATATAGTTAATGTTAAATGCAATTACAAACCCTCACTGTTTAACGCAATTACAAATGTAGAAATAGAAGAACAGAACCGATATATGTAGAATTGATTTTCAAGGTTTTCAATAAATGTAATACTTAGAAATGCAGATTTTTTTCAACAAACTTCGATCAATTTCTTTTCAAAATGAAATCATAGGGTCTTTCCCTTTCTGGCCTGATTATCCAGTCTTTGACCTCTCTCTTACTCTTTTAAAACCCAATATCTATATATATATATATATATATATATATATATATATATATATATATGTATGTATGTATGTATGTTCTCGCTCTCTTGCTATCTATATTTGTCATTACATTTTTTTTTCCTTCTTTTATGGATAAAATCTAACAATATAACAACTCAATCACTATTCTTATCACCTTAAATCCCTATTCTAAAGTTTCGATGCACACCTATGATAAAAACTCACTTTCTATCCTAACCATAATAAAATTGTATGGATTATTACATTATTAAATAAATGAAGATTCGAGAGGTCCAACCCTCTCTATAAACTTTGGTTTGACCACTTGGGTCAATGAAATTTATCTCACATTAGCCACAACACATGAACATCCAATCACATTGTTGGCTAAGTCCGGATGCTCCTACATCATTCTTCCCACAAGGATAACATAAATCCTTGGTCATGCAACATTTCTATTGCAACCCCTATAATTCTTATATGTTTCCTCTCTTCCACCCCATTTTTCTATGGGTTATGTGGTGCAATAAAATATCTTCTAATACCTTCCTTGACACAAAAATATTTGAGGCATTAGGTGCGAAATCTCCTCCATTATCACTTCTCAGCGATTTAGTTTTATGTCGAGTCTCATTTTCAACTAAGGATTTGAATTCAAAAAATTTTACAAACACTTCATCTTTCTTCTTCATAAAATAGATCCAAAAATTGTAGGAAAAGTCATCTATGAAAATTACATAATACCTATGCTTTGAAAATAAGACTGTAGAAAATGGTCCACACACATCTGAGTGGACTCACTCCAAGATTTCTCCAGCTCTTCTATCTCGGCCCTAGAAGGATGATTTCACATATTTTCCAAGGGTGCATCCCTTGCAAACATCACGTTGGTAAAGGGCGCAATTTGGAATTCCTGTGGTGATCTTCTACATTATTTTCAAAGCTCCATGGTGTAAGTGACCCATGAGCCTATGCTAGAGTTCTTCAACATCTCGACTCCAAACATGTTATGATTCGTTGCTCAATGCAACACATGCATCCACCTCCATATTGGATACATTTTTCACTTTAACGCCATTTTTTTTTACTTTTCCAGTAGCAACATGCTTTGGAAAATACTTCCCTTTACTGAACACCACATCATATCCTCTATCCTCCAATACAGCTACATAAATAAAAATTTCTTTAGCCTAGGCACATACATTAAATTTTTCAGATGAATATGGGAGCTTGAATCCCTATTAAAGGTGACAGTACCACTCCTTTTGGTACTATGCCTCCCATCATCTCCAAGTTCTATGTGTATTGTAGGTCCTTCTCCTCTAGGATGTTGAAGAATTCCTTACTTCCTATCATATGAAATGAGGCTCCAAATTCCAAGTACCATACATTGGCTCATATTGTACTTGACATGCATGCAATGAGGGTGAAATCCAATTTGAATTGTGATGTGAGAGTATCACCTCCTGTAGGTTTTCTTTCGGATTTCTTGTGCGGACACTTGGTTGCATAGTGTCCATATTCTTGGCAGTGAAAACATTTAACTTTGTTGAGGTCCTTCTTATTTTCCCGGTTCTAGCTAGATTACGCCTTTCCTTGGGCCTTCGTGCCCTTGTCTTTCTTTCCCTTTCCTCCCCAGGAAAAATTTTCTTCCTCCTCAAATCTGGATGTGACACCATCTATAGTATTTCTTATGTTCTCCTCCTACACAAAATCAGCCCAAAGACTCTCCCAATATGATATCCTATCTCTTCTATTAATTAAATCTTGATAGATATGTTAAGATTTATGAAGGAAAAGGAGTGTTAAGCTCATAAGTTCATATGATGGCCCATTTTCTCCTACTCCTCCAAGTTCATCTCTAACCTGAGTGAATCTGGGTAGGCATTGAGGAATGGTTTCATTTTCTGCATTCGAATGCTCCTGAGTTTATCTCTCAATTCCAATTTCTTGGAATCAATGTTACTTTGGAATAGATCTATGATAGTTTTCTACAATACAAAAGGAGTCTCCTTTCCATGTTAATTAGAAACCACATGATCTATAAAACCCTCCAGAATAATCATCTTGGCTTTTGTTGAGTCTTTCTTCCACTGAACAAGTGCTTGTGCATATGAAGTTATTGGTTTTGGAATATCAGCTTATGTGGATTCCCATACTCCATTGTCATCCAGGATAGCCTCCATCATGTTCTTTCAAGCACAAAAAATTGAGGTTCCCTCCAATGCATACTCAAGATTCAATCCATTAAAAGACATTTTTCCTACATTAAAGAGAATCTGCACCAAAAACTGCAAATCAAAATTTCTCTGAGAGAATATCCGGAACAAGGTTTCTATGTAGTATTTAGTAACTATCATACCATGTATAAATTTCAAGAATTTTCTACTGCTAATGAATTCAAACTAAAATAAACAGACACAAATTTCTTCTACTAATTTTCAGAAAGGAAAAAACACAATAGAAACACATGCAATAACATGCAACCATCAAAACACAAGGAACACAATGATTTTATAGGGGAACCTAACTAGGAAAAAAACCCCCCACTGCTTTGCATTAATTCAGATGATAATATGGATCAATTATAATGTCTTGCTTCAATATTGAAGCACACCATGCACTACAATTATGATCTCTTGCTCACTGACTTGCTCTAATCAACACTTGGCCAAAACAGGCCTCTACTATCCTCCTATTTCCTTGCGCAATCCTTGAGGAAATTAGCCCCTAAAAAATAAGATAATTCCCTATTTCCTTAAACAAATCTCGAAGGAAATGACCACATGCTCAATGCAAAAATATTTTACACTTAACTAGTATACAATTGATAATTAAAATGTGTTTTCTCCTCCACTCCAAGTAGGAATTTCAACTTCCATGCATGGCTGAGATTATTTTTAGTAAATTGATCAGTTAACTAAGAGATCAATGAGTTAAAAAAATTTATAACTACTCAAATGAACTCCTATTAACTTCACTAAAGACCACAGCTCAGTTAAGTGAGTTTAACTAACAATAACTCCACTAGATTGCTAGATTTTAGAAATAAACCCATGCACAACTCTAATTCCAGCCTATAACTTGAATTTACTAATTTAACTAGCAGAAAAATCCATGTCACTCCAACTAACTGCAATCCAATTCATCTTGCTGATGTGGAAAATCAAATTTCTCTATTTGACTTAGGAACAAGTCAAATGGATCATTTTCTTGCTATAATATTAACAGGGTAGGCTTCATTATAGTAATGGAGGAATTTGAACTTCCTATAATGAGTAATTAATTTACATATGTAACTATTATTCTATCCCTAGCCCTCTTGGTCCTATAAATCCATTTATGTCTAACAATTTTCTTGTTGGGTTGAAGAGTCACCAATTCCAATGTGTTATCCTCCAACAAGTAATTATAATTCTCCCTCATCACTGCCTCCTAAAAGGGTTTCCCTTCACCCTCTACATAATTCTAAATGTCAGATATAAACATCATATAATAATGAATAGGTTTAATATAGGTTACTTTTCTACTAAATCTTGTGGAATATCTAGAAATTGTGATTTGTTTCTCCATGGATCAACATGCTCACTCATTATTTTTCTAAATTTCTGAAGTTTTTGTTGGACTCATAGTGTTCTATGTTATAGATACAAAATATCATGTTTTTTATCAAAAATAAAAAAATTTAAAATTTTAATAGAAATATTATCTTTGATAACTATGATCGAACGGGGTGGGTATGGAAAAGTAGAGTACCCTTGAGGTGGCTACAAGGGACCTTATTCAAACCTAACACTCTTCTATATGAAAAAGGTATCTATAACTAAATATAATAATATGTATCCCTTCACTCCCTCTAGTTATCCCACAAGTATACACTCCTTACTATGAGCTTCCACAACCTTCCTTTTGTTAGAATGGTTTGTAGCCCATGCATAAGAACAAAAATTTTGGAAATGTGTAGCATCTACTTTCTTCCATGTCCAGGTTTCACAGGGACTGATTCCTTTTACTAATTTATGGGGAATTATATTATAAATATATTATGCATAGTTTATGGCTTCCATACACATCTTAGGAGAAATTTCCCTATCCTATAACATATTGCTTTTCATATTTTATAATGGTGTATTCATTCTCTCCACTCTTCCATTTTGTCACAGAGTGTATGGTATTGTATGCTATATGTATATATCTACTTCTAAACAAATATTTTCAACATATTTATTGACATATTCTCCTCCATTTTCTGTATGAAGCTTCATAATCCTATTCCTCATTTGATTTTCAACAATTTTCTTGAGAGCCTTAAGTTTTTCAAAGACTTTAGACTTAAGTTTCAAAAAATATACCCATGTAAATATTGACCATTCATCAATTATTGTAAGTACACATATTATTTTTCACATGGATGGGTGATGTAAAGGACCTATAATGTCCTTGTGAACCTAATTTAGAAGTGTAATAGCTCCTCATACTTTCCTATGTCAAACTTCTCCTCTAGATGCTTGCCAAGAATCAAACCCTACCAAATTCTAACCATGTATTTAATGCTAGGTATGCCTTCAACCATCCCTTCTTTACTTAGTTGATCCAATACCCATATTTCAGTCGATCAAGACTCTCATGGCACAACCTAGTCTCCTCATTTGCATGATTAATGGTAAGAAAGAAAAAAACTAATTTTGGTATCAAGTTTGATAAAGAATACAACCTGGCATGGTGATCAACCTTGCTAACTACTACCATGGAACCACTTTCCATGTTGGAGATCACCAACACATCTAGAGTGAGCTCAACCTTTTCCCCTAAACCTAAGTGTGTAATTTGGTAGCTAAAGATAACATTTATGGAGATCTTAGGTACATGAAGAAAACTATGAAATCTCTCATAATATAGATCAAATCATCCTTCTCCACACACCTCAATAGGAGAGTCATTCCCCATCAAAATAGGTGGTACATCCCAAGTCTCACAATGTGAGAAAGTATGAGATGAAGAAGCCACATGGTGAGTGGATCCTAAATCAAGAATATAGGTTTTAAGAGAAGAAAGTGATGGAAATCAAAGAAAATTAGTCTAGATTGATGACTTCACTAATTTAAAGTAGTATAGACTAAAGAGTAGGTAAAATTACAAGTAAAAAAATAATCCGGATTTTTTATCTATGGTAAATTTTCTCCTAAAAATTTCAAATATATCCAAAAATTTGTCTTAGAATAGTGGATTTGGACATGTTTTTGTTTCTTTATTCTAAATTCGTTGAAAATTGTCCAAAATCCCAACTAGGCATCTTCATGTTTATGTTTTGGATTCCTTGAAAATTGTTCATCAATAATAAAGCATTTGTCAAAGAGTATTGCCATATTCCATCAAGAACCACTAATTTTTCATGTATATGAAAATTAAGAATTGGCTAGGGTCCAACATTAACACTTATGTAGCCTTTACACTATGGACTTGACACCTAAATTTCACCGTATTTGGAGTTAATCTACTCTTGTTTTTCCAAAAGAAGTTTTTGGATGCAATTATTTTTCCACGCCATCATATTATGACGTGGAAACTAGCTGACATGTAATGAACTATGGAAACTAATATGGCATTAATTTCCACTTTTAAACACCTAATTTAGTGATGTTACCATCTCCTTCGGTGAGTTGAATAATTCTTCTATCATTGATCACCCAATTTCTCTTGTCACAAGTTGCCCAAATTCTTCCATTGACCTCCAAAAGTCTTCTTCTGTAAATGATCACCAAAATTCTTCTTTAAATTGATGACCTCCATAATTCACTTTGATGAACTATAAAAGGGCCTCCTTTTAGCAGATTCTAAAGACTTCTTTTCTACCAGTAAACATTTGTTCTCCATTGGAAACCTATAGAATGCACTTTGGTGACCCCAAAATAGTCTCATTGATTGGTTTAAAATTATTGTTCTTAAAGGAAGTAAAAATTTATTTTCTACCATCAACTTAAAAATGAACTTTGATCATCTATAAAATGGACTATTATTTTGGTGAGCTCATAAAACTATCTATAAAAACCCTTTTGGCCAATTCCTTGATACTCCATTAGCCGATTTTAACAAAAATGCCAACACCCATTTAAGTTTATCCTCCAAAACTCCATTGACACTTCCTGAAAGACTCGCCTAAAAGGTTTTTTTTTGTGGTTTTCACTTAAACTATATTGGTGCTTTTGAAAAATTCACTAAAAAGGTCTTCCAACGTTTTTTTCCAAAACTTTATCTGTGAAACTCACCAAAAAGGTCATTTGATAGATTCAATAATGGAAAGCTCACTAAAAAGGTATTTTAGTGGTTTTTCCTTAACACTATTGATGTTTTTTTGGATAATTCACCAAAATGTCTTTTGATGATCAATGGTTCATAAAAAACTTCATCCATCAATGGTCTTAGAAAAACCTTTTTTGTGAACTCCATAAAACTTGAGAACACAATATTTTGATTATTATTTTTAATTACTTTTCATCATCATGTCATGTTTACATCTCCCAAAAATTTTGCTATTACTATTATATAATAAACATGCCACTTTATAAATGCATTCATGGGGAGAATCTATGTATAACCATATCTATATGGATATGTAGAAGTGTGGCATTCTTCTCCCAATAATATGAAAGCAAATCATTTTACTTAGGTGTACAAAATACATCACAAATTGGTGTGTAATTATTTAAAGGATATATTTGATGATCCTTCTAATAGTTTGCAACTTATAAAATTTTTAGAGGAATTTATTAGAAAGTGAGATAATTTTGGCCCGTTATAATGAAAATATAATACAAATTTTAACGAGGATATTATTCTCACTACCTCTGGTGATTTCCCTATTTTTCAAGATTATTTTGATTGTATACCCCATGATATA
This sequence comes from Pinus albicaulis, assembly GCA_034641835.2. Lineage (NCBI taxonomy): Eukaryota > Viridiplantae > Streptophyta > Pinopsida > Pinales > Pinaceae > Pinus > Pinus albicaulis. Next base: position 1,602,021,790 of record CM076575.1, on the reverse strand, counting down.
GGACATGAGAAAAAAGGCATTGATTACAATTTTGTGATTATTTATCAAGAAATGATTTACGAAATAACATTATTTTTTTAGGAAATGTTTAGTGAATCTTCAATTATTACATATGATTATAAGAAATATCAAAGTTTGTCATCATTTCCCCATAGTATTGTCTTCATAACCATGAGATATCAATTTTTTTCATTTTACAAAATCCTAATATGCAAGGTGAAAAAAAAAACTATAAATTATTCCATCATATTATAAATTCTCATAAACCTTATTACATTCAAACTTGTAGAAAATGAAGTAATAGAATTGACATTGATACCCCATATATATGCAATGTTATGAATTGAATATTTAATAGGTCAAAATCTCAAAACTTTTATGAAGGTTTTGCTTTCACATAAAATAATGCAAATAATATGAAGTGTGGTGACATCCAAAAACTTTGGGTTGTTTCCTGCATCTATTTTTAGCGCTTTTCAACACATTTTTTTCTAAAAGCAATTTTGTGTTGAATTGTGGTTTTATAGTTTTGTTTAAAAAATTATGATTGAATTCTAATCCATAGTAAATAGATTGCCCATTCATAACTTTGAATATAATGTTAATAATATATATTTTTTCTATTACATATTTTATATTTTAATTAAGAATTTATTTCCAACAAATAATAATTAAAACTTAGACAAATGATTGCACCCATAATGCACCCTTACCAAGGAAAAAAAGACTAATCACTAGTCAAGCCCAATCGAGAATATAGATGCACCTATTGAAGACTTCCTTCTTAGAATCATCAATAAATATTGAGGTTTGTGGATTTATGGAATGAGGATTTAAGTATAGGCTCATTTAGTGCAAGTTCATGGGTCTTGCTATGTCTTCGATACTCAAGACAACATCCATTCTTATGATAGAAATTTTTGTTCAATGAAATTTTTTTTGGTGATACTCACATGTTTTATTAAATTTTTTTTTTTTTAAATTCTGCCATCAACTTTTATTTTCAATCCCATATTCTTGTGATTTTTTTTGGTTTGTTTTCGGGAGTTATGTTCATTCTGGTTTATCTCCCAAGTTTTTACTAGACAAAGCCTTTTTAGATTCGCACAAACTTTATATTTTCCTGTATATACTTCACTGGTTATCATCTCTGATATACATACTTCGCTCTGCAGACTCCAGATATTCATAGATTAACGTGTGGAAATGGAACCTTCGACAAATATTTGGCGTTTGAAAGGTCTCAAAAATAAATTAAAAAATCTGATGGAGTTGGAAAGAGAAGAATAGAATGGAGACGATAACATGAAATTCAAACTTCAGAAGATATTTAAACCACGTGTTTAATAGTTAAAAGTTTCAGTTATTGCAAATGTCAGCTGCGTAAGTAAGTAAATGTTTCTTTCAAGTGAACGCATGCTTGCTTTTTCATCTCTTGCAAAACGCTTTACTGTGATCAAACATCTCTTATGTAAAATGAATTTTTAAATTGCACATGTTTCATTATTTTTTATTTTTATTTTATTTAATAACTAAATATTTATTTTTAAAAGATTTTATATGTTTATTTATGGCTTTGGTTATTTTGAAATGATTTAAAATGGTTATATATAATTTTATGTATATTTTTTTAATTATTTTGATAAGTGTAGTTTATGTGGAATGTTTAAATTTTCATAAATTTTATTAGATTTAATATTGGAATGAAATGAAGTAATAAAATGAGGCTTGGTAGTCTCTATATTAGATTCAGTATTTGAATAAAATGAGACTATATATGAATTGAAGATTTAATAGGTTTGAATACCAAAAGTTTTATGATGCAAATAATATAAATAACAGTTACATAAAATTCTAACTTAAGTACATAGTAATGTAAATAAATATTCATCTCATTAAATAAAGTATAAAAAAATCACAGTTACATAGAATTCTAACCCAAGTACATAGTAATGCAAATAAATATTCATTTGATTAAATAAAGTATTAAAAGGGAGTTTTAATCTTATAAAACACCTTTAAGCACTATGAACCTTATGAGTACTTTATAAAGAATAAAACCAATATAAATAGACATTCTTTGTCACATGACTAGTTGTTATAATGTGGGTGCAAATTAGGATTCAAAAAGCTTATAATACAATTTAATCAATTAGCAAATTTTAACATCGGAAAAGTTTAGAATTCTCTCCAAGCTTTTAATCATCAATTATAAATAATTTGTAGATATCAAGTTTAATTTTAAGCTTGAGAAACTTATGGACGTTGTAATTTGACATGCAACAACCTATGTAAGTGAAGAAAAATGATTTCTTTTATAAATTTTAACATTCTACAATATCTCAGAGGAGTGAAATTAACAAGCCTACACACTTATTTGTATCCACCAAAGTGATCTCCATACAAGTTTGATAAAACATTAACATAATTTCTACAATAAATCAAACTACCATGGAGATATGTTGAGGGTTGCACAGAGAGTTAACCAATGTTAAACATCATAAATCAAACATAATATTTACATTACGCAAATATGCCGATCATAATAATTTGCAAGATATTCAAAATATAAAGATAAATGATAAAAAAATATATATATATTAAAAAATAAATATAAACAAGATTAGAGGTTCGATAGGGGTTATTTTTTTCCCTTGAAGGAACTTGTACATAATCTTATGCTTGGGTCCTAGGGCATGGAACTAATAATCAAGAAGAATTATATACCCTCTTGAAATGAGTCAATCTCAAAACCTCTTTGAAGCTTCACTCTCTCATCATCCTGGGTGATTCTCATATCACAGTTAGACATGTTTGTATGGGATCCTTTACCCTAGATCCTAAGCTCAGCTATATTTTCAAATGAATCCAAGTTGGGTTCTTAGTGCTCCTAAATGCGAATGTGTTCCATATGCCAAAAGCCTTAAAATATCAGGTTGATGAATTGGTTGATCAAGTGTCTCAATTAGGTCAAGGTAACTTACACATTAATAAGGAAGTATTCAAACAATCCATTGCATGAGTTTGCAACTAATCACATCCATGTTGGAAATAGATATAAACTAGCCATAAGTTAGGCCTAGGTTGAAACACATATATAGCTATAAAATGTTTCATTTTTTGAATCATTAAACATTTAATTCTATGGATCTCCCTTGAAGTGGAATGTGGATTTAAGTAAAGGATCCTTTTGTGTGAATTCATGGGTCTTCTCATGTCTTCAGTTCTCTAAATGGTGTCCTTCCTTATGGTGGATGTGGAGTTCCTTTGTTGTTATATGCATTTTGTTTCTTTGTCGGAGTGGTCTTCTCCCCATCCCCTATAAATCACGGCACTTCATCGCTCTTCTTCTAGGAGGAAGCTCCCTCTCAGCCTAAAATTTGAGCTCGAGGACATGCATGACACCATTTGTTGCTTTCATGCTAAGATTTAACAATTCACAACACAGCTCACAACATAGCTCACAACTCAAATAGCCTCTTCAATGGATATCTTGATACAATACAAGCAATGAATTCAACAATTGGATGATGAAATTAGCTTGGTTCATAGCAAAGTGGAAGAATTTTCCTCTCAAGACTCTTTGACACAATGCCCTCTTTCATCTTCAGTGTGCTCAATCTCTTCTTGGCATGTGCAAATAATTGTTTTCCTTCCAAACCTAAACGATAAAAAGTCAAAAGCTCAATTGACAATTTTTGGGTTTGGTGCCAATGGTTAATTACTTAATCCTTTAAAGTCTATATAATTTTTGGAATTTTCATTCAAGTCCATAGTTTTTGAAGGTTTACATTTTCAAAGCCTTGGTTCTTTTTGTTATATGTCATGATCATTTCTTACATCTTATCATTAATAATATTCACCAATTAAAATTAAATAAATAAATATTAAAATGATACAACTTATATATATATATATATATATATATATATAATTTTGATAAATAATATATATGATTTTTTTTAATAAAATGATATATTGAAATTATTATATATTATTATGTTAATAATATTTTATATTGCTATGTTAATAATATTTTTCTTCAAATAATTTTCATACATAGGTTCATGAATATATATATTTATAAATATATATTATAGATATATTTTTTTAATTATATTTTTTATTTTTAATCATTTTTTTTAAAATAATTTATAAATATATTCTTAAATTTTATTAATTTTTTCATTTTCTTCAATTTTATTATTTATATTTACTTTTTTATATAAATATATATATAAATATATATATATATATATATATATAATATTTTCATTTCTTCTAATTATTAAATATAATTTTTATTTTTTAAATATGTTTTAATAAAAATAATTTTCTTTCTCATTCATCCTTTTCTTTTCTTACTCATTCTTTTCTCCTCTTTCTTTAGTGTTTGCATTTCTCTTCCACAAAATATCATTATCTAAAAGACTCAACCACTTAAATATCGTAATGATTAAAGGTGCAATAATGCAACTGCTTTATTCTTCTTTTACTCTCACATTCGCATAAACATTACCTTTTCTTATTCCTGCCGTAACTTTTACTTTCAACAGCAAAGCCATGGCAAATAAATTTCATATATATATTCATGAATATATATATTTATAAATATATATTATAGATACATTTTTTAATTATATTTTTAATTTTTAAATAATTTAAAAATATATTCTTAAATTTTATTAATTTTTTCATTTTCTTCAATTTTATTATTTATATTTATTTTTATATAAATTTATAATATATATATATATATTATTTTTATAATATTTTCTTTTCTTACATTTTCATCATCACGATTATTCTTATTCCTTTCTCCTCTTTCTTTAGTGTTTGCATTTCTCTTGCACAAGATATTATTATCCAAAAGACTCAACCACTTAAATAAGATATCATCATTATCGAGAAGACTCAACCACTCAAATATCTTAATGATTAAAAGTGCAATAATGCAATTGCTTTATTCTTCTTTCACTCTCACGTTCGCATAAACTTTACCTTTTCTTATTCCTGCCGTAACTTTTTCAACAGCAAAGCCATGGTAATCGTCACTTACAGTAAATGTCAGCTGCAAAATACTTCTCAGAGAATGGATGCTATTCACTTCCATGTCATGTCTCGGGAAACGTTAAACTATGATCATACAGTTAAATGAAAATGTATTTTTAAATTTGGATTTATTGTTTTTTATTATTCTTTTTATGTTTTCAAATTTAATAGTGACCAGTTTTGGTGAGGGTAAGGGTGCACCGTTAAAGTCTTATGGGTTGATTTATGGGTATGGGTGTTGATTTTAGTTGAATATTTATTTTTAATGAAATTTTTAATGTTTTTTAATTAATTTAGTTATTTTTAAATGATTTAAAATGGTTATAGATAATTTTATGTATTATTAAGATGAATATTAAATAATTATTGGAATTTTAGCATGTGGATTTTCATAGTTTATAGTTGGATGATAAGGTAGTGTGTTCTTATTGAGGTAGTGTGTTCAAAGACATAAAGATTAATATAATTCAAGGAGTGGGAGACTATGACTAAATAGAGATAGAATATGTCCGGTAAAGGTAGAATATGACTATTAAGTGTTTATCACATCCAAACATGTCAAAAAAATTAAAAAAATAAATAAACTTACCATTTTCCCTAGCAATTTTACCAGCAATTACCAGGTTAGAACTTTATACCTTAGAGATTTATTAACAATACAACAATTACAACATATTGTTTCTTTTTTTACTCATGCCTTGACTTTATTAAGTTTAACATATATTTAATAATCTCCAACAACTTGACTTAGATGTTAATACTCAGCAACCCAAAGTAAATTCTTGATACATATAAATAACACCTTATATTAACACAGTCAACCTTTATAATTTTCCTTAGCTCCTGTAGCAATTTATTATGCACAATCCTATTATTTATTATGGTGATATTCATCCTCGATGAAAACGAGGCTTTGCTGGCACGACAGTGTGGAATTAAATGCCACAGTACTGGGTAGTATATATACAATCTAACAACTATAGAGTTTTTGCGTTATGGTTGATGGTCTCGAGGCATACTTCCCCCACCCACGTCAGATGCCAGCTGAGTTCTATGGTGTTAAGCGGGCGGGAAGGATTTTCTTGGTCTCCACACCATCTACCCTACCCATTCTGCACCGTCTTCTACCTCATTACTCTGTGGTCACAATGAGAGCACACCTCTTATTTTCCTGAGCGCTCGGCTCCTCTCTTGCTGCTCATCACAGGTTGCGGTTGGCTGGGCAAACCAGATTTAGAGTTGGGTGCTACCTCTCCATTAAGGAGTAGATCGTTCCAGGGTTGTTGTGAAATTGAGGAAGGGCCGAAGAGCTGTCAACACAGGTATGGCATCGTAAGTTCGGAAACGATACTATAAATTTAACTTCAAGTATTTCCTTGTTTCAGTTCAAATTGTAAATGAAAACCCATGACTACTTTTAACTCCTGAACTCTTCTTTTTCCTCATACTTCTAGATTAGCTCGCGGAAGATTTTCTTTCAAGAATTTTCTTTTCTAACAGGTAAGGATTCTCAACCCAAATCTGGATTTTACATTCTCTGCCGGAAAGAAATGGTTTCACCCTTTTCTTTACTGTTTTGTTTCCATGGGTACCTTTATTCACCAGTTAAAGCACTTCATCCCATTCTGGTCAAGTATTTTTATTTTAATGGCACGCAGGTTCTTTTAGGTACTCCATGAACTACAGCTATCTACCCATTACCATTCCGTCACAAGACATTCGTGATAGCGAAATTCTTTGGTCGTTTTTTATTTTCAATTCCGGGTTTGAGAGACTCGGTTTTACTTTAACAAGTTTCCATTCCAGGTTGGATCATTGTAAAAAGAGGTTTTCATTAATGTTATTTAAGTGAAGCACATCCTGTGCTAAACCTCGGGTTTTACCACAATTTGTTTGTAATGCAACAAAAGCTCTATTTGAATTGTTAGCAGATTTACTGCCAGCGAAATCTCATAACAGACCTTCGGTCCTTTTATTAAAAGCATTTTCGAATTATTTCTGTCACTTCCGTGTCATTGTATTTTCTCAAATTACTAGATTAAAATCTTTGCATGGTTTACTGTAATAACATATGAATCCCGTTTAAGAGTTTTTCTATTGGTCAGGTCTTGGATCTCATAATTGATATTTGCTATAATATGTACCGAGACTCGTTTTTTTTGGCATGTCTTATTCCTTTTCTTAGCCCAACCTCCGTGTGAATAAGGTCTTTAAATAAGTAATACAAGACATTTTATGCTACTTAGAATTTTGTAGGGATCTTTTCCTTTCTCTGTTTCTTTTGCTTAGCTTTGGAATTAATTTTTGTACTACCAGACTTAACAGTGAGGTGTCAGGACCACCATCTTGTTATTCATCCGTGTATTGAGGATTTTAAGGAAGTGACCGGGCCTACGTTGGGTTTCTATCCTAAGCTCAGGTCCAACAGCCTCCTTATTCAAGCTTTAATAGCTTCCTGAGTGTGTTTTCTGTTTACTGGTTTGTAGCTAAACAAAATCACAGTTCTAAACATAACTTCGATAATTTTCTTTCTGACTGAGTTTATATCTTCACTAGATATTCAGAGTATTTACATTCTTTTCTATAATGAATAACTAAAGTTAAGTTAATTTAAGGCTGTCATAAAAGAAATATTATCTGCATTCTTTCTAATTTGGATTATTGAGCACTATTAAACATTTACCTCAATTTTTGTTTACTACACAATTCCTCTGTAGATTTTTTTGCATTCTTCAGTAATATTTGCTGCAAACATTCAATTCCCTTTGTACATATACAAGGCTATCTTCTGCAAGTCATATAGTACTGTAAATATATCTTTAAAAACACCATATTCCATCACACACAACACTGTTCATTTTCCCATAGTGTAAGTTGTACCAATAGATCATCATTCATGGTATTTTCAGTATCATAACACCAACAAAAACCAAAATAACTTGAACAGATTCTCTTAAAATAAATTTTTGAATAATGCAGTACCGATATCTTTCTAGGTGTCTCATCCCTAAACAGATTAATGTACTAATCTAGAAAATAAACTTGCTGTTGATGGTTTTCCTCCCAACCTCCAAGAAAAGGAGATTACGTCCTCTCCTTTCCCCCGTGCTCCAGCCCTGGATGGTATGGGTTAACAATGAACTTTTCTGCTTGACCTGAGGACATCCAGTCCAGTCAGAACCAAAACAAATTCTTAGGAATGTTGAGTGTATTTCCACTGGTCTCTACCAGCTCTGGAAAATTCTGCACTCTTCCCTTTTGTCCAAGAACAAAACCCCTACTCCTCACTGGGATAATTCTTTTATCCTCAGAGGAGCAGGTAACTGTTTCCAACTGTCCCCAATCACTTTCCAGTTCATGGAAAAAAATTTTACCATCAGATTTTACTTTTGTTAAAATTCTCTTAACTAATTTATTTATTCATAACTTATTACCAAAAAAAACAAATAACATTAATTCCAAACTTTTTCTTGAAACCGTAACTAAAAGAAATTGTCTTTTAACTAGTTAACCACTAGTTATCTTTAATGCAGTTGTCATAACTTCCCCCCTGGAAGTAACACCGTCCTCGGTGTTTCTATTTTAACTCTGTAAAGAGTTATGGGTAAAATTCACGCATAAATTTTTCATCCTCCAAAGTAGCCTCATCTAGGCCGAAGTGCTTCCATTGCACTTTAACCTGGGTGATGGCTCGCTTTCAGAGCATGATTTCCCTTCGGTCAAGTATGTACTGCGGCTCGACCAAGAACTCGTCATCCGGTTCTATTTGTATATTTTTCCAATGTATTAAGTGCTTTGAATCATTTTTATACTGAAATTTGTCACCAATACATTTTAGTACTCCCTTAGAAGTCTACAACATCAAAGTTCCTAAAATAAAGCCTTGAAATTGAGAGAAAAGCTCATAAAAGTCTTAAAAACACTTGTACCGCACTTTCTCTTAGCATTGCCTTCGGTGCCACACCTTTTGACTCTAAAGCATGTGGAGCTAAATGCACTTTTTCTTCATTAAAGGTGCAGACCCCTGTAAAAGGTAAAACAAAGGCAAAAAGTAACATTTAGAAGCCCAGAAGTCAAATCTGGAAGCTTCTAGAAGCAATTATCCAGTCAAAGGTTCGCCCCTATCACGTGTGTTCATTCCTCCATTATGGGAGCCTACCCCTTGATTTATGGAGCCCAATCCCTTCAAAAGAGCATTCTATCTCTTCTTATGTGGAACCATAACCTCCTCTCTTTTCCTATAAATTGAAGCCATAGTGCAGCTTCAAAGGTTAGAGTTAGTGAGTTAGACTTGGAGAATTTTTGAGGAGAAATGATGTAGAGATTCATACTCTCTTAACTGATCATTATATGGGAATGATTACAGACCCATGTGCATTTTATCTGAGAGAGTGTAAAGCTTGTCAGAGTAAAGTAAATGCCAGTTCCGGACCCTAGGAAGGCCTGTATGACATCAAGGCGGACACGGTTGCAAGGCTGTTATTTATTAAAGATAATATGAATGAATATCATTTTCTCAATGAGTTCTTTAGTTAAGTAGCTTGTTTATCATGTTTTATCAATGAGTTATTTAATTAATTAGCTTATTTCTTGAATTCCTTGATCATCTTGATAGATGTTTGATTCATGAATTAATTTTTAATATGCAGGTGCTTTTGATCTTTTCTTGTGTTTGTGATTGCAGATATTTGACGACGACTTTCTTCAAGCCAATGGAAAGAAGATCAGCGCTGGACTACAAGTAGGTTTTCAAAACCCTGTTATAGTTAACTCTAAATCAAACAGTATCTAGAGAAAATAGTTTTTATTTGTCCGTTTGTTGCTAGTTGTCCATAGGACACTTGGGAGGTATGTCTTGTCCACAAGAATGACTTATCCATTCAACAAAATGGTGACTCCACTCTGGAATTAAATCTTGAACTTTGATTTCTTTTATTTTTGACTAATGAATTTATTTTTCTGATTCTGATTAGTTTATACCGGCTTGGGTAGTTTATTCCTGTAGAATCCCTCATAAATGTTTTAGAGTTTTTTTTATTGTTTCTCTTAGTTTTTTGGTATCCGCACTTTTCTTTTAGAAACAGTGTGGGCATCTTCGCTTTTTTCTTGTATAAACAGTGCGGGACCACACCTGTTTACACTGGGAACTACGGACCCTGTGAAAATTTTCAAAAAGCTTTAAAATTCTCTGTTCTGGTTTAGTTTGTTAGATTCTCAGTGTATACCCAGACCTCTATTTTCTGTCAGAAAGCTTTGGTTAAGAGTTTACTTTAGCATTTTTTAAGTTGTGAATGATTTTATGAAAGATATGCATGTTATAGTGAATTTTTCTTTGTCTTTATCCCACTCAAAGATTAGAACCCTTGGTATACCTTTAGATCACTGGTATTTACTTGCTTTCTTTCTGAGTTTGACTTCATAGCAGAAATTACTTTGTCAGTTTTAAATCCTATTTTCTCATTTGCAAATCTTTTTAAAACTTTTGTTGATAAGTTTGGAATTTCACTTAAAAAACCAAAATTGGGTGTTTTTTGAGTTCTTGCTGATCCAAGCAAAGAATTTCTTAGTTATATAAAAAGCTAAGCAAGACATCCTCAAAATATTTAAAGTTTTAATTCAGATTTAGTCTTTAGAATTTTTTGGTCTCAAAATTAGTGTTTTTAGTTTTGAGTGTTATTTCTAGAAATTATAGTGTTCTTTTGAAGAAAAACTTTGTTCGTAGTTTCGATCTTGAATGATAAAGGGATTTCTTATTGAGAAATTGATCATTTTGAGTTCTCATAACATTAGATTTCTTTTCATTTATTCTTGTTTGAAGGAAAGAATTGTTTTAAAAAATCCATTTCTCAACTCTTCCTTTAGATAGAATTCATTGAAAGGAAACGAATTGTTTCTTATGTAAGATGAATTTTTAGTGTGTTTTGAGTCAGGTCACTACATATCAGCAGTTTCACTTTCGCACCTATTTTCCTAAGAAACAGCCTTTTAAAATCAACGCTTAAATTAAAATCAATCTAGTAATTTTTATATTTCTAGGGCTCTTTTCACCAATATAGCTTAGGCTAGTGTCTTGGAGTAGGGAGTAGTTAACTCTCCAAGATAATTAAAACAAAAAAGTAGTTGATCTTGTGGTAGGAAAAATCCAATAGTCGCTTGTATTCTTTGGGAAGCTCCTCTTAAAGGAGTCAAGCATGAGGCCATATCTGAACCAGTGGGATAATCAATTCTATCTCATTGGGAACGATAGAAGTTGTGCATGTATTAACAACAGTAAACCTCAGATAGACCATTGTCGAGGAGCCTGGGGTCACTTGTCGGTATACCTTGGATTATGTCAAGGAGCCTTCAAGGGGATTGAGCTTTGTTACTCTACCCTTGCGCGTATGTCGGATCGTAGACTGTTCCTCTAGGTATATTAGTTCCTGTTGGTAACCTTAGTGGCCATAATCTTTAAGATTCTTTCCTAAGGCGACGGTGGAGGAAAGATCCCACTGTACCTGGAGCAGACGTCGACTAGACTCACTTGGACTCTCCGGAGGGTTATCCTCACTCGAGATGGTTTAAGTGGAGAAACTTGCACTGGTCTGTTTCATTAAGAAAGTTGTCAAGGTAACTATTCCAACCGCCCTTTCTACATTAAAATACTACGATGTTGGATTTCATCACCAACTAGTGTTTTTAGTGTGGAAAGTTACTGTTTGTGTGTGGTTTGATCTCCTAGATTTTTAGGCGTGTGATTCATTTGTTTGTTTCAATAGCAACTTTAGGAGTTTTCATTGAAATTTTATTTGATTGCGTGTGATTAATAATTTTTAATCGTGACTGAATTACCAAGACAATTGCATAGACTCTAGGGGAAACCCCCTGAGTATACACCAAGCCAACTTCAAGGGTTGCATGTTCTGGTACCACATAGTGCCAGAAGAATTACATCAACAGAACAAGGATAATAATCCATAGTTATTCATCCTGATTATCAATCACCAACAGCAGAACATATTCAAGAGCCAATTTTAATTTCCGAAGTTAATGGTAGTATTTCTCCTTCCAGTGAATTAGCTGAAGAACCTAAAATTTCTGAGCCTGACACTGAACCTGCTATATTGGAACCATCTTCGGAATTTGGTTCTCCAACTTCTAGTGATCCTGATTCACCTAGGGTAAGACATCGCATTATTGAAAATCTTCCTTCTGACCTCATTTGTATTAAAGAACTTGTTGGTCCAAAAGAAGACATAAATCTTCCTGAAACCCAAGAAACTTTGAATATTAGGGAGCATGAATCAATATTCTACAGTCCTTTTAGAACTGACGCTTAGTATTTATCATTGACATAATTTTTACAAAACGGAGGTCTTACTTATTCACCACCCCGAATTCCTTTTCACCCTACACCAAGAGGTTATCATCCTTCATCAGCTATGTCAGGTGAGTCATCTATGTTTTCTCAATCTCTAGAAACTTTTTTATATGGTGGTCTGTTTATTCCTTCGGGATAACAGTCACTCTCTAGTACTTTCTCGGGGGCATCTCCTCGACCAATTGAACAAGTGCTATCATCTGGTACAGATTTTTATGATGTCTGGCAATATTCCAAATCCTCAACCTCAAGGTAGTCAGTTACCACCTAGGGGGTCAATTACCGCCTGGTGGGCAACCTTAAGGTAAATTTTCACCGAGACAAACTATAAGACAATATTATCTGCCTGGAGAACAACCTCAAGGACAGTACATACTTCAAGGTCAATATCAACCTCAAGGACAATACATTCCTCAGGGTCAACCCCAGGGTCAGTACATACCTCAAGGTTATCAACCTCAAGGTCAGTACCCAACTCAAGGTTTCCAACCTCCTTCCGGTCAACCATTATTACAAGGAGCTCGAAGTTTTCTAGTTAATTATCAACCCTACGTTCAACCAGGTTATGGTCCTTCATATGCACAACCTTCCATGGGTCAATACCCCGGAACGAATATGGTATGGGATCCATCTCAAATTCAACAGACTTTGCAACCCAATGTGCAGTTACCTAATCAACCTGGACAACCTATAGATTCCGGTCCAACCCCGCAACCTTTCCAGCCTAACGTTCAAGTCCCTGCACCTGGTTCTATTCAGCAGCCTGGGCCTAGTACACCTCAGACTCCGCCCCAGCCTTCTGTTACTGCTGCAACTTCTGTTCAACCTACCACACCTATTTATGGAGTATATGTAGCTCCTGTTTCTACTACCCCTGTATCAGTGCAAATTCCTCAACAACCCCAGTATGGTCTGGTTAATCTTGGTTACCTAGGAGGTTTCACGATTCCCAATGTGCATCCGATTCCTGGATATCCTGGATATCCTCCTCCTGGTACTAGTTTGATCACACAAGGTTATCAAGACCCTAGCCATCGGTTACCATTTATAGCAACTTTAGATTTACCGGATCTATCGTGTCTTATGAATGATCCTATCTTTTATCTTCCATATTGGCCGCTGATGCCTAACAAGTTGCCCAGTGATATTCCAAAGTTTGAGGGTAAGTCGGGAGAGGACCCATCTAATCACGTCATGACTTATCACCTCTAGTGTGCATCCAATTCACTAATCAATGATTCGATTTGATTATGTCTTTTTTAGAGAACTCTCATTGGTCTAGCTGCCAAATGGTATATTGAGTTACCACGCGGCTCTTTTAATAATTTTAATGCACTATCTACTGCTTTCTTAACCCATTTTCAGTTGCCTGTCAGATACGACAATGGCACATAATTTATGACTTCATTAAAACAGTCTACATCTACGCACATATCCGATCATATTCATGAATGGAGACGTAGAAGGCGTTTAGTGAAGGTCTTTATTCTAGAACAAATTTTGGTTGAATGGTTTAGTAAATCGTTATTTCCAAAAATTACTGAAGATTTGGCCAAAGGAGGCGTTGTTACAGAAGATCAAGTCATTGGTCAGGCTCAGTACCTTGACCTTGTATATACCCAGTCAGGTACTCTGTACGATAAAATCCCTGATTTACCAAGACCTGGTCAATTAACTACAACTCCTTTCGGCTCTCATGCCATTGATGGTGTAATTGATTTTGTTAGCACTGGTAAAAGTAAGAAGAAATCTTCCAAGATGACTTCTCCTATTATCACTCTACCCGATTCACCGAAAGGATATTCTTCTGTTGAAACTTCCGCCGATATTCATGTTGTAGAATCATCTACAACCAAACCTAAAACTGGCGGTAAGAAAGAAGGTAAGAATAAAAAGAAAAAATCTTCAAAAGATAAAAACGATACGACTAAACCAACTGACGAAAAAAGGAAACCTCGATATCCTTGTCTAATTTGTGACGAGGATGATTTTACAAAAGAGTGCCCGCATAGAGCTGAAGTATCAAAATTCATTAAAGGTTCACCCATACCTGTTGTTTTGAACGATCCCTTTCCTGCTCAAGATAGTAACATGGTTGGATCTTCCTCAAATATGCTCGAGAATATCTTGATGGCTGCGACACGATCGCGAGATTACGGTAGTAAAAATCCTAGTAAAGAAGCAGAAACATCTAATTCAGCATCAACTACATCTCCCTCAGTTTCTGATCCATTACAAATTGAGAAACAAAATTTTGACTTAGTAATCAAACCGCCTGCTAAAGGTCTACTTCGTAAATCAGCTTTCAATCCACATGCGAGAGCTGCTCAGAATTACAATATTGTTAAAGACTTGGCGATTTACCCTTCAGCAATGTCGGCTTTGGAAGTGCTGCAATAATGCCCAGCCCAAAGAAAATTACTATTTTCAGCCTTAGGAGCCGTAGACATCCAGGATTCGAACCTCATGATCTTTGATTTAGAGAATTTTACACCCCGCCTACCCCATCAAATGGCTTTTCAAATTCCATTAATAGTAGAAAACAAACGTATTTTTTGTATTGTTGTTGATGAAGGGGATTCCATGTGTATTATGTCGTTAAAATTTTGGAAATCACTTGGTTCTCCGACAATTAACCAGTCGCTGACTATTCTCAAAGCTTTTGATGGAAGATGTTTTCAGCCATATGGTATTTTACAAGATATACCAATAGAGGTTGAAGGAAAAACGATTAATCTGGATGTGGAAGTGGTTGATGCCCCTCTGGATTACAACCTTCTCCTGGGTCGTAGTTGGTCTTATGCCATGACTGTTGTTGTATCATCGATATTTCGTCTCATCATGTTTCCTCATAAAGGAAAGATCGTTAAAATCGATCAGCTCTCATATTATTCATCCGACCTAGCCTCTACTGATAGCATCCAGCATATCAGAAAATCAAATATCCCTTATAAGGATGTCGGAGTAGGTTTTCTCAAAGATTCAGCTTTACTGGGAACTTTTTCCCTACCTGCTCCCAACGTACAACCTCCTATTGCTAACATCAATATGATTACATCAAGTATTATTTCCTTTGATGATCCTTGGATAGTGCCTTTAGAATCACAAATGGAGTCTTTCAGTGACGCAATGCCTTTGAGTCCTTTTGAGTTATCATATCAGGAAGTACTGTCATTTTCTGATATTCCTTCAACTGAATCAGATCCAGTGAATGTGATCACTGAGGAGTCACTTTCGATATCGAGCTCAGCTTTGACATCAATTCTGGATCTTGGTCAATACGTCTTTAATACTGATGAACAAATTCGTGAATTCTTGTCCGTCGATAAATTACCATGAGAAGATCTACATCATAGGTTTTTCGTTTTTACCTAATATCGATTATTTTGAGAAAAAAATTTCCTCTATTTTTACTACTGATTACATCAAAGAACCTCAGAATCCTATCTCATGTTCTGATTCTGAATTAAATTTGGAAAAAATTTCTACAATGGTTCCCATTGACATTTCAGTAAAACCTGGAATTGTTGAAAACATTCACATAGGTGCTTCTTGTACGCCTGACGAAATCCAAGCATATAAGGCCCTATTTCAAGAATTCCGTGACATTTTTTCCTCATCATATGAAGAAATGCCAGAAATATATCCGTTGATTATTGTTCATGAAATTAATACATACCTGGATGCTAAACCTGTTAGATAGAGATTACGTCAGATACATCCAAGAAAAGCTGCGACTATTAAAGCTGAAGTTGAAAAATTACTTCATGCAGGTTTTATTTATCCAATTCCGTTAACGGATTGGGTATCAAATATTGTTCCTGTCAATAAAAAACAAGGAACCATACGAGTATGCATCGATTATAGGGATATAAATTGAGCTTGTACAAAAGACAACTATCCAACCCCTTACATCGATCAAATTATTGACGATTGTGCTGGAAGCGAAATTTTTTCATTCATGGATGGATTTTCCGGGTACATTCAAATCAATATACTCCCTGCAGATCAACCCAAAACAACTTTCGTTTGTCCATGGGGAAATTTTGCTTATTGCAAACTACCTTTTGGACTTAAGAATGCTGGCGCCACTTTTCAGAGGGCAATGTCTTATGCATTTCATGATATTAAACACATTGTGCAACCCTACCTCGATGATTTGCCTGCTCATTATTTACGCAGAGAAGATCATATCACTCATTTATGAGCTATTTTTATATGATGTAGGCATTACAAGATTCATCTAAATCCTCACAAATGTGTTTTTTGTGTACAATCTAGAAGATTGTTGGGATTTATTGTCTCAAAGGCAGGAATTCGTGTCGATCCATCGAAGGTTGAGGTAATCATCAATTTACCTCCCCCTTCTACTCTTCACCAACTCCAAAGTTTGCAAGGGAAAGCAAACTTTTTATGTCGATTCATTCCTAACTATGCTGAGTTAACGAAAGGTTTTACCAGGTTGTTAAAACAGAACATTCCTTTCTTTTGGGATGAGATCGCTGATCGATCTTTTGATGCTATAAAAAATGCGTTGACCCATGCACCATTACTACATCCTCCCAATTACAAGAAGGATTACTTTTTGTACCTCGCCGCTTCCCATTCCATGATAGGAATGGTTCTAGTTCAGGAAGATGAATTCCATGGTGAACATGTGATTTACTATCTTAGTCGTAACTTACATCCGACTGAAATCAAGTATTCACATGTGGAGAAATTGGCCTTGGCAATCGTTCAAGTTGTCCAACGTTTTCGTCATTACATACTTTTACACAAAACAATGGTGATTTCTGATTGTAACCCTATGATGTATATCTTGACCAAACAATTGCAAGGGGGAAAATACTCCAAATGGATTGTTATCCTACAGGAGTTTGATTTGGAATTTGAACAGTCCAAATCAAAGAAATCATTGATATTTGATGAACTTATGTGTGACTTCCCACGTACTGCTACAAAAACTGTGGTGGAACAACCAATCACAGACGAATCCTTGTTTATTATTAGTACCATTGATCCTTGTATGGAGATATACTTATTTATCTTCAGACCCAATCTTTTCAGCCTAAAATTTCACGATCGCAACGACGTAAAATCCATTTCCAGTCTCAACAATATTATATTGTTGGCGACACACTATATCGTCTTGGTTCGGTCTCTATTTTTTGAAGTTGTCTCACTCATGAAGAAGCTGAGAAGGTTTTAAATGACTGTCACTCTGGATCATGTGGCGGTCATATGTCCAGGTATGCCACAACCCAAAATATATTGCGCACAAGTTATTTCTATTCGTCCTTATTTAAAGTTTGTATTTATCCAGTCCGAAAATGTCATAATTTTCAAATATTCGATCAAAAAATGCGTGCACCACCTACTTCTCTTCACCCTATAATTATTGTTGGTCCTTTTGCAAAATGGGGCATTGACTTCATTACATGTAACCCTCACTCAGCCGGGGGGCATGGGTATATTATTCTAGCAGTAGATTATTTTACCAAATGGGCCGAGGCGATGCCTACATTTACAGCAGATGGAAAAACTACAGCTACTTTCGTGTTCAATCATGTGATTGCTCATTTCAGTGTACCCCAAGAAATAATTACTGATCACGGGAGCCATTTTCGAAACATCATGATGAACGAGCTAACTGACCAACTTGGCCTGTGCCATGACAGTTCTACACCATATTATCCACAGGCTAATGGTCTAGTTGAAGCAATTAATAAAGTTTTAGTCACCATGATCAAACGAATCATTGGAATTCATAAGTCGAATTGGCATACCATGCTCTTTTCAGCACTTTGGGCATATCGAACCTCAGCAAAAACATCAACAGGTTTTACCCCTTTCCAACTGATTTACAGTTTAGAAGCGGTATTACCCATTGAATGCGATATACCATCACTCCAACTAGCCATAGAGTTATTAGCAGCTACTTCTGAAGAGGAGAAACGTTTTTTGTGCTTGGCTTAATTAGATCAGAATCGGCGCACCGCTGCACTAGCCACCGAGACTCATGCGAAATGAATGAAAGCTCAGCATGATAGAAATGTTACACCTCAGATTTTTTCAGAAGGAGACTTAGTCTTGGTTTATTATCAAGCTAACGATAAGCTACGGCTGGGAAATTCGAACCCATGTGGCATGGTCTTTATATTGTCAAGCGACAGCCTGCAAAAGGGGCCTATGAATTGATTGATTTTGACGGGGTCTCTTTAGGCAAACCCAGAAATGGGCTTTATCTAAAGAGATATTATGCTTGATTCTTGTGTGGAGATTTTTCCTGTATATTAGTTATTTTTTAGCTGGTGTGCTCTAGATTAGAAACATGTGCCTAGTTTAAGTGTGCTTTTGCTACTATTCCTACTTATCTGGATTACTCTCGATATTGCAGATGTCGGCGTATTTTCAAACATACATTGGTTTTGTTGATGGCACTTGTCATAGTACACGGAACATCTCTTCCGCAGCCTGGGTTATTTATTCACTCACTGACGAGTTAATATCTATGCATGGGGTAAGCCACAGTCAAATGACAAACAATATTGCAGAATAGAGCGCAGTTATTGAGTTATTGTCTGAATCCATTTCATTTGGAATTCAGAATTTGATCGTTAGGTTAGATTCTGAACTTGTTGTATTACAATTAAATCAAGTTTATACAATTAGAAACCCAATGTTGTTAAGATTATTTTTGAGAGTTCGTCTCTTGGAATGAGAATTTGATTATATTGAGTATCAACACATTCCAAGAAATTTATACACATTAGCAGATGCAATAGATTCTAGTATGATTAACAGACATTTGCGATAACAAAATTAGTAAATCAACATTCGATAACATGTTGGACAGGTAACTGAAGATAATAGTATATCATAGCATAAAGTAGTGTTTCAAAAAATAGTACATCATCCTTAATCATAGGTTAAAAACACCTTATGATCTGGAAAAAGTGATACAAAAATGATATGGGTCTATATACATCGATCATCCACTATCCGTGGTGATGATCACGATAGTATACTACAGCTTGTGCCACTCTACTCAAGAATCTCTTGAATGATCCAGGAACACAAATGACGTATCTCTGTAAGCGAAGAGGAATGTCATCTATAGTAGTCTATGGAATGTCCATAGTCAGATGCTCCAGATGGTGTTCCAGATCAGTCAGGATCTTTGTTGTCTGATCCTACTATGGTGGTGCTGCTGCAGCTGCATCCCTTTGCCTCCTATCAAATGGGTAGAGAGTAACTGGTTGGCATGGGCCCACATCTACATTTGAAATGGTTGTTATCAGTTTTGGACGATTTAAAAAAAAAAAAAACAAAATAAAAATTAGAAATTAGAGCATCTCTAAGAGATTTTTTACCTGAATCATCCCACTGAGATCCTGGAGGAAGTGGCCTATCCTGATTTCCTCAGTAGTCCATCCCAGCATAAGGGAAGTCCTCTATCACAAAGAGTTTGTGTTCTAACCAACGAAAATAAGCCGAGGGAAATCAAACAATCTTTGTGCCCTCACTGTGACGGGCCATCAAAGCAACCCATCAGACCATCCGAGGCTCTCGGACTCTCCTGTCATCAATAGAAATATGTTGCGGGGCTAATAGAGGAATCCTCTCTAAAGAAAAAGTAACCACGATAGATCCATATTCGAAGTTATTTAACTTCCCATTTTTTTCTCTAGTTAGTTGGCCTTTGACATTAGCCAACACTGCTTCACACCAGTTGAATATAGTGCCTCAGAAGCAGTCCACTGCAATCCACATTTGAGATCCAGTAGCCACATGAAAAGCTGCACTCCCACATAACTTGACAACGGTAAATTCAATCACTTTTAACTCGGGATGGATGATAGTTTTAATATCAATCCGTTTGTCTCTAGGATTGGCCTCATCATTATAGAACTCTAATTGCAGGCTTGTGACAGACTAGCCACCTGGACTAGCCCTAAATAAAGAAAGTGGTTCATCTCTCTTAGACAAACCAATCAAAAAATATATGTCCTCTAGCTCAATTTCGAGCCGGTTGCCTCCAATCACGAAACACTGGTCCTGAACATCCCACTTATCTACCAACCAAGTGAGAAGGTCTACTTGAGCTCTCATGCCACTAATAGCCCGGAATTTGAATAACCCACATGCTTTCAGAACTTGTAAGGTAGATGGATGAATTATTGCAGCTTCATCCACCTCCACATGTTCACGTTCCCGCCAAGTGAGCATTGTAAATATCCTACAATGAGAAAAATGAAATATTAGAATCATTTTAAAACAAAAATTTTGGGTAATTTGAGAAGAAATTATCTTTTTAAATCCTTCACGGTGCCCACGCACTTTATGTTCAGAGACAGTGCATAGCTCCACATGGGCTCTGTGCTAAAAGTGCAGGGCCACGACATTTTTCTTTGTAAGAAAATGTCGGGGTCCACAGGTACCGTGTGTCTTACCTACGGACCCCCGAGGGCGGAATTTTGAACCTATTTCCTCTCCAAAAATGAATTTTAGACCCTAAATTAAGGAAATGAATGGATGAAAAGCAAGGAAAAAAGGTTGTGGATTACCTGGAGCAACAATTTTTGATTTCAACGGTCGGTTTGTCCGAAATTTTCTCTGGAGTGTTTTTTGCCAAATGTTCTCAAATCTTCACTCTGAACTCAAATGGTAAAAATGAATTTGGAAAACTCCCTTTTATAAGTTTTTTCAAATAAATGAAATTTAAATTTGTTTATTTTTCTCTTTAAAAATATGGTTTTTCAAAATATTTTTATTATTGAAAACAAATACGTTTAGTTTTTTGAGTTTTTGTGCAGAATATCGGATTTTTTCAAGCGAAATGGTCATTTTTGATGAGGAGTATAATTTTATCACTTTTTCCGGCTCTTTAAAATTTACTAAAAAGAGAATTCATGGAGTCCTCTTTTAAGCCATTTTCAGACTCTCTAAAGATGAAAAGATTGCTGAGTACTTGACTATTCGAACTCGTTAAAGGAAATGAGTAGTCGTCCCTTCAGTATAAGTTTACCCCTTTTCCGGACTGAAATGGACTATTTACGAAAAAGGTATACGTTGACTAATCATGGTCAATAGAGTTCTCTCCTGCATTATTTTATCCTTTTTCAGGCCCGAGAGACTAAAATTACAAAAAATTACACCCATGGAGTTTTCTTAAGTTTTTCATCTGACTCCCTAAAAATGAAAAACACCGAGTTTCTCCTATATTGGACTCGTTAAAATTTAACAGTAAAGGACATGTAAATTACAAACAGGAACAGACCACTCCTTCTTAGGGTTCGATTTTAAACTAAGTTGGACTCATCCAAAGGATGAGCTTATAAACAAGCAAATGTTACCCTCCTCAAGCTTGTCAAAAATAAAGAAGTACTTGCTAGAAATGGTGGGGGAAAGTGAGAAAACAAATTCGTTTGTTACACTTTGATTTAGAAGTAGTATACCACTCTTGAACGCAACACTTTTTTTCACACTTCTACCTGGGTTGGGAAAATCCTTTGCCTATCAGTTAATCAAACCACATTGAAGGTCTTTAGCTGGTTTCTGGGTATTAGCTTAGATAAATTGTTACCAAACCATCTGCAGTGTCGTTATGTGTTCAAGAGGACAGTCAAACAAACCATTCATCTGCAAACATTTGTCTCCATTCGCGTTATGTAATGTTCCAAATTTTGCAATAAAGTATTTGGAACCTTAATCTTGCTTTTATTTTAATAAAAGGAATAAAATGGGTGAGGAAACCCATTGTAGCAAATTAATAATCGCTCCTATGGTGCAAAAAGTCACTTAAGTGGCTTAAGTTAGCATCCCAAGGGTGAAAAGGACCAAAAGCAAGTGAGCTAGACTATGGTTGACTTAAGTCAACAACGTACCCAAGAAGGGGAAGCTTGCACAAGAAGATTGCATAGTTGGAGTGGAGGGAAATTTGAAATGAGAGGAAACCCTAATGTGAGTGGGGTCCATGCATACATTGCATAAAATACGAAGGAGAGCATGGTGGAGGGAGTTTTTGGAAAATAGAATTCGAAGTTGAAGCTCTCTTCAACTTGTTGCTGCTTAGCACAAGAGGGATTCCTGTTTAGGAATGCCCTTCTCTTCCATGGGAGGCCATGGAGAGATTGTTATTCATCTTCCTCACATCATGGCATGAGGCCAAGGTAGTCATTTGCAGCTACTGCTTTATTCTTGCAACAAGAGAATGCTGGAGTTGCTGGTGTTGCAGTGAGGGACTTCCATCATCTCACTTCCTGAGTTGTTTTGTAGAGGAGAGGCCATCTCTCTCTCTAGGAGATCAGAAAAGGAGATCCTGGAGCTTCTATTGTAGATTTGGCACCAGGCCATATATGTTTCTCTCATGCCCAGCGCAGTCCCTTTCTCTTACAGCGTTATTCACAGTGAGGGTTTGCAGGTGGTGCTCATTTTGTGCACTAGTGAGTGCATTCTTCAATGAGGGGATTAGCCCCTTCATTTTGGAGATCATTGGAGGAGGTTTCATTATCATTGCAACATCCATTTCCCTTCTCCTATGTTGTATTATATTTGAGTTGCAGCAGCTACACTGCAACTCCGGCATTTTCTAGTTTTGTGTATTTTAGCCAATCCCTTGGAGGATTGATGTAATAATATCTTCTGGGGTAGAGATATTACTCCCCCATATTTATTTGAGCTCTTATTGTTGTATCATCATATGTATATCAGATTGCAGTCATTTTCCCCTAGAGACTGCGCAGTATAGAGTAGCTGGATCATGTAGCCGTGTATTTCCTTCATTGCATGTATATCTTCCTTTGAGGCTGATTTGTACTCACCTTGAGAGGTCTTTTCCTCAAGGATTTTATATAATATTTGCTGTGACACATTCTATATCAGATTTTCACTCTTATTTCATTATGTGAGACATTATTTCACTGCTGCTACTTGTTGTAGTTTTCATGCTGCTGAAGATTTCCTCATTAGCATTATTTCAGTGTACTTGTTGATTGGAGATCTGAATAACCTGCTTAAGGTTACTTCTTTGAACTTATATTCTACAGGGAGTTTGTATCAGACATGTTCTAAGGCATCTCGACATCGGATTATCTTATTTTCACATTGGCTTCCTTATACAGTGTCCTCATGGGGAGCTGTTGCAGAAATTCCTTGAAGGGAATTATTAGCTTTTGACAAGATCTATTGGCAGAATCTGCTAGAGGGCCAGGTAGCCTATGGATCTCATTCTTCCTTGTGAAGATGACATATCCAGTAAATTCCCCTACATTCAATCTCTGAGATAGTTTAGTGTTGACTGTTAATACTCCCGGAGATGGAAATTAGGAATATCTGAAGATATTCTCGGCAAAGAAAAAAATTTCCCATTTGGGATATTACACGTTGACCATCCCTGAGTCAGTCCTTGCAAAAAATTTCTTCAAAAATTGATCTATGGTTTCGTTTCGTGAGCTTTCTTACGACGGATCACTTTCTATCGACGACAGCTCATCATCTAGGAAGTTGATCTAGAATCCATCAGTACCTTGGAATTTTCATGCCTTAATGGCAGGTTTCTCGCCTTCGACGACAGGTTGCATCATTGACCTTTGATCGAACGATTCTGTGAAATGTTCAACTTCATATCACTTATTCACATTTCATGGATTGTACTAAGTACTTTGACAGCCATTATCATTATTGGTGGTTTCTCTCACACTTGTTAACAGTTCACATCATTGACTGGTAATCAAGTGGGTTCTACCATGTTCGACTTTGACACATTTAATCACATGGATAGAATCGTACTAGTTCGGGAAGTAGAAATCAAGACCTTGGATCTAGTTTCCACCATCCAGGCTGCGAGGAGTTTTATTATTCATTATCCAGTAGACTATTCATTACAGATGGTTGCATGCATGTTGTTTCTACACTATTGATGTAATATTAAAATCATTTCTGTATCAGAACAAGTTTAGTTAGTTTTTTATCTAAGTATGGGAATGCCTACCTCAGTGATGATATATATATATATATATATATATATTGCATTGAATTTTTTTACAGGGTTCCGACTGGGGTGTCCACAGACTAATCCTTCAAATGATAAAGCACATCACTCTTCGAATGCTCTCAGACTTCGCACTTTAGGGGGAAATTTTTTATACTGAAATTTGTCACCATGACATTTTAGTACTCCCTTAGAAGTCTACAACATCAAAGTTCCTAAAATCAAGCCTTGAAAATGAGAGAAAAGCTCATAAAAGTTTTAAAAACACTTGTACTGCACTTTCTCTTAGCATTGCCTGCAGTGCTGCACCTTTTGACTCTAAAGCATGCGGAGCTAAACGAAATTTTTCTTCATTAAAGGTGCAGACCCCTGTAAAAGGTAAAACAAAGACGAAAAGTAACATTTAGAAGCCCAGAAGTCAAATCTGGAAGCTTCTAGAAGCAATTATCCAGTCGAAGGTTTTCCCCTATCATGTATGTTCATTCCTCCGTTATGGGAGCCTACCCCTTGATTTATGGAGCCCAATCCCTTCAAAAGAGCATTCTATCCCTTCTTATGTGGAACCATAACCTCCTCTCTTTTCCTATAAATTGAAGCCATAGTGCAGCTTCAAAGGTTAGAGTTAGTAAGTTAGACTTGGAGAATTTTTGAGGAGAAATGCTGTAGAGATTCATACTCTCTTAACTGATCATTATATGGGAATGATTACACACCCATGTGCATTTTAGCTAAGGGAGTGCAAAGCTTGTTAGAGTAAAGGAAATGCCTATTCCAGACCCTAGGAAGGCATGTATGACATCAAGGTGGACATGGTTGTAAGGCTCTTCTTTATTAAAGATAATACAAATGAATACCGTTTTATCAATGAGTTCTTTAGTTAAGTAGCTTGTTTATCATGTTTTATCAACGAGTTATTTAATCAATTAGCTTATTTCTCGAATTCCTTGATCATCTTGATAGATGTTTGATTCATGAATTAATTTTTATTATGCAAGTTCTTTTTATCTTTTCTTTTGTTTGTGATTGCAAATCCTTGACGACGACTTTCTTCAAGCCACTGGAAAGAAGATCAATGCTGGACTACAAGTAGGTTTCCAAAACCCTGTTATAGTTAACTCTAAATCAAACAGTGTCTAGAGAAAATAGTTTTTATTTGTCTGTTTGTTGCTAGCTATCTGTAGGACACTTGGGAGGTCTGTCTTGTCCACAAGAACGACTTATCCGTCCAACAATCATGCACGTAACGCTTCAACAGGGACACATGAAACACATTGTGTACTCGAACGTGACTGGGTAAAGCTAGTCGATAAGCTACAGGTCCTACCCTTTCCAGAACTTGCAAAGGTCCACAAAACCTCAGAGCCAATTTGGCACAAGAGGTCCACTGCAAGGTACTCCTCTTCAGTTTGATCCTCACATACACATGGTCCCCTACTTCGAATTCCCGATAAGACCTCTTTTTATCTGCATAGTTCTTCTACCGATTTTGTGCAGCCTTCAGATTATGTCTTATTTTCTTTACTTCTAGTTCCATTTCAGCAAGAATATTGGGTCCCAACATTAATTTTGTCTCAGGGCTGCTCCAGTTTATAGGTGTGTGACATTGCCTCCCATACAAGGCCTCAAAAGGACTCATCTTTAGGGACTCTTGATAACCATTGTTGTAAGAAAATTCAACAAGGTGTAGATAGTCTTCCCATTTAGTTGGTTGTTGCATCACATACATGCGTAGCATGTCTTCCAATACTTTATTTACTCCCTCCATTTGACCATCGGTCTGGGGATGATAAGTTGTGCTAAATTTTATCTAAGTTCCTAGTCCAGTAAACAAGGTCTTCCAGAACGTAGAAGTAAATTTAGCATCCCGTTTTGAGATAACTATTTTTGGAATTCCATGCAACCTAAAAATTACCTTCATGAATATGTTGGCTTTTGTACAGTCTTGTAAGTAGACTGTACTGGTATAAAATGTGCAGATTTACTCAATCTGTCCACTACTACCATGATAGAGTCATTTTTCCTTTTTGTTCATGGTAAGCCTGTAATGAATTCCAGGGATATAACCTCCCACTTCCATTCAGGTATCAGTATGGGTTGCAACGATCCTGCGGGATGCTGATGCTCCACCTTCACCTGCTGACACTCCAAACACTTACTTAGATATTCAACAATTTTTTTATGCATACCAGGCCAAAAAAATGCTTTCCTAATTGTGGTCAACATTTTTTTGTACCTTGGGTGACCTAGATAATTGTTGCGATGGTACTCATTCATTATCAGCTCTTTTAGATCAATACGGTTAGGCACATACACCTTACCTTTGAAATTTAGCATTTGATCTTCATTTATTCCATACTCAGATGTACTGCTTTGCTTTTTGATTTCTTCAATCTGTTGCCATAAAAATTGGTATTCTCGATATTTTTGGGCTTCTTCCTTTATTTGTTCCAAAATTTTACTTTCCAGCTGATTATAATACAGCTCATATATTCCATGTAGTTTTCTTCTTAAAGCATCAGCTACCCGATTTTCCTTACATTTCACGTGCTGAATATCCATATCAAACTCGCTTAGGAAGGCATTCCACCTTGCCTGTCTAGAGTTTAAATCAGCTTGCTTGAAGCAGCTAGTCAAGCTACTATGATTTGTCTTTAGCACAAACTTTTTACCCAGCAAGTAGTCTCTCCATACCCGGAGCGCATGTACTACTGTGGTTAACTCCAAATCATATGATGAATACCTTTTTTCATGATCTTTCAACTTTCTTGATTCATATGCCACCACTTTGCCTTCATGAGATAGAATTGCCCCAACACCTTCCTTACTTGCGTCTATACACACTTCGAATTCTTTGTTGGGATCAGCTACCCTTAACACAGGTGTAATGGTCAAAATTTGTTTCAGCTTTTCAAAGCTGTTCTAACATTTATCCGTCCACTTGAAAACTTTCCCTTTCCTCTACAAAGAAGTAATAGGAAAAGAAATTATGGAAAATCCTTTTATAAATCTTCGGTAGTACCCAAATAATCCCGTGAAGGATCTAATATCTGCCACATTCTAGGGTACTCGCCATTCCATGATTGTTTTGATCTTCTCCAGATCAACAACAATTCCTTCTGTTGAAATAACATGGCCTAAATACTGGATTTCTGTTTTGAAGAAATCACATTTGTTGAACTTAGCGTATAACTGGTGTTTCCTTAGCATTTCCAGCACAATCCTCAAATGATTCTTATGTTCTTCCTGGTTTTTAGAATAGATCAAAATATCATCTATAAATATAAGTACAAAATTATCCAGGAAAGGATGGAAGATTTTGTGCATTAACCTTATAAAAGTTGTTGATGCGTTTGTTAACCCAAAGGGTAACACCACAAATTAGTAGTGTGCATACCTGGCATGAAATGTTGTCTTGCAAATGTCTTCATCCTTGATTCGAATCTGGTGATATCCAAAACTTAAATCTATCTTATAAAACACCGTAGCCCCCTTTACTTGATCAAACAGGTCATAAATCCTTGGTAAAGGGTATTTGTTCTAGACTTTCAATTGGTTAAGCTACCTATAATCCATACACATTCGCATGGTCCCGTCCTTCTTCTTCACGAACAGTACTGGTGCTCCCCAAGGGGACACAGTTGGATTAATGTAGCCCTTATCCAGCAGTTCTTGTAACTGCATTTTCAGCTCAGTTAGCTCTGGCACACTCATTTTGTAAGGGGCCCTTGACACGGGAGAAGCCCCTGGCATTAACTCTATGGTAAAGTCAATGTCTCTCCTTGGTGGTAATCCAGGAATATTTTCTGGAAATCACTAGTACATTTGGGGGAAATTCTAACACTTGGTTCCAACACTTTTGACCAAATGTCGGAAATTTCCCCAAATTTTTTCAATCTCGCCCAAAACAGTCGCTATACCGATGTTTAGAGAAAAGTGTCGCAATACCGACACTTAGAAAAAGTGTCACAATTGTGACGTTTGGAGGAAGACGTCGCAATTGCGACACTATGCCCCAAAGCGTCGCTATTGCGATGGTTGCCTCCAAATGTCGCAAGTGCGACACAATGTCTACGTGTCGCAATTGCGACGTTTGGAGGCATCTGTCACAATAACGACACTTTGGCCGATGTCGGTATAACGAAATTTATATGCGCGCTACATAAAAATGATTTTATTAAAAACTAGATTAACATCTGATATCATGCGCGCATTCGCCCTCAGCTCTTGTAGAACAACATTGGCCCTCAACTCTTGCAGAACATCATTCTCCCTCAGCATTCGCCCTTAGCTCTTGCGGAACAACATTCACCCTCAGCATGCGCCCTCAGCTCTTGCAGAATAGCATTCACCCTCAGCATTCACCCTTAGCATTCGCCCTCAGCTCTTGTAGAACAACATTCAACCTCAGTATTTTCCCTCAGCTCTTGCAGAATAGCATTCGCCCTCAGCATTCGCCCTTAGCTCTTGCAGAACAACATTTTCCCTTAGCGTTCGCCCTCAGCATTCACCCTGTATTCGCCCTCAGTGTTCGCCCTCAGCTCTTGCAGAGCAGCATTCGCCCTCAGCATTCACCCTCAGCGCTTACAGAACATCATTCGCCCTCAGATCTTGTAGAACAGCATTCGCCCTCAGCATTCGCACTCAGCTCTTGCAGAACAGCATTTGCCCTCAGCTCTTGCAGAATAGCATTCGCCCTCAGAATTTTCCCTCAGCTCTTGCAGAACAACATTCGCCCTTAGCTCTTGCAAAATAGCATTCACCCTCAGAATTCACCCTCAGCTCTTGCAAAATGGTAAGTTCTTACTATAGGCCCTTCCTCCTACAGTAGGGTTGACTCTATTTGGGTATTTTTGGTCAATTCCATTGGATTGTGTTAGGCTATAGGGTTCTTTCTAGATGTCTTCCAATGTTCTTTCGGATGATTTTCAAAGAGGATGTGTAAGATGCGTTTGTGCTTGCATGAATTTGACTCCACCAGTTTCATGAAGTTTAAGCTATGGATTTTAGTTCGACAAACTCATCCATCTCAACACCCAGTAACGAATTGCCCTTGGTCTGATCTATATTGAAGGTGAAGTGCAAAGTGGTAGGGAATGGGAGATCTAAAGTCATCAACTTTATCACAAGGGTATTACTCTAGATCGAAAGTGATGAGCTTTAGTTTTCCAGATTTGGGGATTTTATGATATTTGGGGATTTTCTGATGACATACCAAAGGTCACATCCATACAACCATATCAAGGTCAATGTTGAGATCATTCTCATATAGATATAGGTCACTGATATATAGTGTTAATATCATCATCACTATCCATGGAAACCGAATGGTTACAAAATTTGTGATTGTGGTTGGCTCATTTATAATTATTACCCATTTACAGTAGAGCACAGAAACACTAAATATGGTCCGAGAAGAGCCTTTACAACAGGCAATGGAATTGCAACTGATTCATCAATAACCAATAGCTCCACTTGAGAAAAATTTTCATAATCTTGGGGCTGGATATACTGCAGAGCAAACAATTGTAGTTATCATTCGTGCTCCAATATATTAATATACTTTTACATTGAACTGAAGAAAGGGAAACAAGCAAATGCTAGCCATCATACAATGCTTTGACATAAGAGTTTTGAGTGACATACTTGAAAAAAAGAACTCATCCACTGATATTCATAATCATTTGAGTTATTCAAGTTAAACACAATGTCAAGAATCAAGATTCAATACCCTCTATTATCTTCATCACCCAATACAAGATTTAAATTTTTCCAAAAGAAACGCTTATTAAATTGGCAGCCATTATTTCTCCCTGCTTTAAAAACCCTACATTTAAATGAAAACAAGCATTGCATTTCAACTACAAAAATCTATTAGTGTTCAAATGCACATGTGTGCATCACTTGTGTAGGGTATTCCTTTTCCGCTTTCACATTATCCAAGAATGTGTGCAGTATAGTTCATATTTTTGTGATTTAGATTATCTTGAAAAAGGAAAGGTAAATTATTTCCCATGGAAAAAGAAGGTTTTCCCTTTTTACTACTGGAAATGGTACAACAAAGTTCCATTTCTACCCAAAACTCCTATGAAACAGGAACCAAATAAAGGCCATGTCCTCAATGGACATCATTTGGCTTTGAAAATGGCCATTGCACTGTGTTGTTTCTTATATTACATCATGATATTTTCTTAGGTCATTTCTTGTTTCTTGAGATGAAAAACAACCAAAGAAATTGTGAAGATCCTTTCAAGAAATAAATGACCATTTCTCAATCATATCTCAACTATTTTTTATTTTATTCAGTGGTTGCTTACTTTGTGAGAAATTTGACACTTTTATAAGGAATATAACATAAAAACACAAAATGGGAAGGAATTGATGAGGTAGATGTCCTTTAGTTGTTGTCAATTAAGAATTGATAATACACGATGCATGTTCTGTACTACAAACTAGATTCCTTCCTAGAGTTAGGACACAGAGTATTGAGTCAAAGTTGTAGTTTCTAACTTCTTGTATTGGTTCATCAATCTTGAAATTCAGACATTGCATGTCTTCATTGCTTCATGTTTGAATAATTTGCATTATATCGTACAATAGGAAATTAGGAATTATGATTACTATTACTTTATGGATCTGTTAAGTTACTTTTAATTTTGCATGTTTTAGTGTGAAATTATTCTTGTGTGCCCCTAGGCCCGGGTGAAGGAATGCCAAGGACTGAGAACCCTAGTTTTTAAATGGTATTGTTTCTTATACCCAAAAACCCCTCAACATCACTTCTTATTAGTCCTTAACAATAGTGTTGTAAAAAATTTGAGAATTGATATAGCAAAATCTCACACTTCTCAAGATAAAGTCCTAAAGCTAAAGTGTGATACAATGTGTAATTCAATAGCCCCATTGTCACCTCACCAACCTCTTTTCACTTCGGGCTAGCTCTCCTCCAACTCAAGGGGGGTTCTCCCTAGTAGATGTTAGGGATCTAATGGCCCATCCAAACCAAGTCAAGAGCCCACTAACTCTCTATGTTTACTACTATCAATCAAAATATTGAACAATAGGGTCAGACATGCATCCTGAAGATAAAATTTCCAGGGTATTTTTGGGTAATTTTAAAGGGAAAGTCCCCAAACACATATAATAAAGGAATTATAACGTGATTTCAAACATTAAATATCAAAAAAATCGTTTAAAGGATATTGAAAGGAAAAAGGTGATGGAAGATAGAAAGTTCCTTACTTAAATGCTCTAAGGATTTTTCAATAGTTGCTCCAAAAGCTTCACTTCAAGGCCCTTCAAGAACGTCTCCAGCAATGCTATATCATCAGCTTCAACAATGTTGCTCCAAAAATGTCCTCAAGGTCTTCACAACAAGTTTACTAGAAGTTGCTTCAACAATATATTCAATAAGGTCTTCATTGTCAACTCGTCTCTTGTTTGGGTGCCTTAATGTGAAATTACATTTTTCCAGGACTTAATTCAATGCAAGGCATATTTGAAACTCTAACTCTGTCTTCCAGTGTCTTATTAGAAATTATTTCAGTTTTCATTTTGTGTTTTCAAGTTAGATATTGTTTTCAAGTTTTTACATTTATAATTTTATTGCAATGTGGCAGACTGATTAGGGCAGTACAGGAACAACCCCAAGACAGGATGATCGCGGAAAGAAGCCAGCAGAAGAACGTGTAAAGTGCCAGCATTGCTCTATCTTCAGGTATTTTAGTTATTTACATAATTGAAATAATATTAATTTTGTTCAAATATGCAGACACCTAGCCATGGTACGCCTGATGACTCCCTCTATGAGGAAGAGCTTTCTTCATCCTTATCTCCAGCACTCTTGTTGCGAAAAAAGGCACGAGATGCAAGGTTGGAATTTAATACATTGATAGACATGCCTCAAACACCTGAAACAGAAGAGAGGATAAAACAACTTATGACCCAGCTAGAAACATATCAGGTAATAATAAAAGGTCAAAAGGATAATTTTTTTTGTTCTGCATGAGATGAATTGTGATAGTTTGATTTTTAATTTTTACATTGACTAAACTAACAAAAAGTTCTTTTGTATGTAGCGTTTTCTGGCACTTGTTGAACCCGGTGTTGGTGGTAGTGGAACACAAGGGCAAGAGATTTTTAGAATAAAATTCATCTAGAAATAGGGTCCCTTTTTTCTTTTTATAGAAATAAAAGACTTAGAAATAAAGATTCATTGTTTTGAAAAAAGCTCATCTTTGTTTGTATACAAACAAAATACAACATTCAAAACTTCCGACCCGATCAAATATAAATGACCTTATCACATAAAAACAAGTCAATTGTAAAAAGTCCCATGAATAATAATCACAATCGGAGATTGGAGAAATCCTTAGAGGAAAATTTAACATAGAAGCTCAAATTCTCCAATGCGATTAGTTCAATCGCAAAACTTCAATCGCAAAGGGTTTAAGTTATTCATTTACATACCTCCGATGCGATGCGACCAAACGCAATCGCATGATCGAAACACTTTTTAATAAATTCTTTGCGGTCAATTTAAAATTCTTCGATGCGACGCGCGTTATTATAAAAAACACTTTTCAAAAGGAAAAAAAAACATTCGTTCGTTTAAAATCAAAAAAACCTTTATATGGTAGACCCCACCATCGGAAATCGGAGAAATCCATTAACAATTCTTTTCGATTGAAACTCCCCGATTGCGATATACAACCATCTAATCGGAAATCGGAAAAGTTTGCAATCGCAATCGGCAATCGAAGAAATCTGTATTGTGATATTTATGTACCATTTTAAAACATCCGATGCGATTGATACAAGACATTTATCACATTCGAAGAATTCAAAATAGGTAAATTTTATAATATTTCACAAGTGTCAAATCTCCAATTGTACGTTGGCATTCAATAATAAATCAAATGAATATTGGTTTATGATTTGGTTTTAAATACATGAGTGTGACCCAAAGAGAACATTTACGTGTTTTACGAGACCAATAAATAATGAATCATGAGTTCATAATCGTTCTTTTCAAGTTGCTTGTTTATCACGACTGAAAGTTTATTGTCTTGCAGAATCAAGGAACACAAAACCCTTTCATTCACAGACAAAGGGAAATAATATCGAACACAGAAATGTCGAAGAGAGCGAGGAGAACCAAGACTGTTGTTCCCGTTAAGTTTTTTGAGACTCCTATAGTCTCAAAAGAAAATCCAACAAAACCGAGATTAGTTACAGATACATCATGCCAAGGGCTCGGAAGAATGACGTGGGAAGGAGTTTATAATCTATTGGAGAAAGAAAACCCTAAAGTCACAGTAGAAAGGGCATCAGTTCCAGATGAAGATAGCTTATATTCCAACTCTGAGATTACTGAAAAATCATTTGCAAATTCATTTCTACATCGAATTGCAGCCAGAGCAAGCATCATGCCTTATTATGATGTGATTCGATGGGTCATCGATAGTGTGAAAATAAAGGACAGAATGTTTGTTTCAGCTTCTGGAGTATCTTTTGGGTCGTTTAAAGCAGAAGACATTAAGGCAATGTATCATCTTCCTGATTCACAGAAGGTTTATAACAAAGAATTTATCAAAGAGTTTGCTGATAATTTTAAAGTTCAATCTGAACCTATCAAAGATGGAGAAAAAATCCTGAGAAGCACATAAATGAATCATCCGGTATGTATTCAGTAGATTCCCTCTTACCCCTGTATTGCTATGCCGCTGCCATGATGTGTAGATTATTTGGTAATGACAATTCTGCTAGGTTTTCTATACAAACGGTTCCATTAATCCTAGCTGCTGTCAATTCTGACATTATGGACTGGGCTATTATTCTCTCTGATAGAATAGCTAATAGGATACTCTAGTACAGATAAGATAAAACTGCTGGAAATTCCACTCCTTTTTTCTTTTGTGCTTATATTCTAGACGCTCTTTGTTTTAATTCTGAGTTTCCCTTGTTAGGATGGAAATGGACTCCCAAAGATCCCACCCCGATTCATATATATCATAAACATCTTTGGAAAGTTCATTTTGAAGATCATGTGTATAGAATATGTCATGGTTTCCTTATCCCAGTCTTTCAAACCATTTTCAATCGCTTCCCTCCTAGATTCTCCGACAAAGCTAAAGCTGACTTATCCTCAATAGGAGATTGGTTTGGAGAAGAAAAATTCACATACGTCAGGATTGTCGGGAGTATTGTGGAACCCCATGTTCTCCCTCTTTTTGTTCCAGACAAACTTCTATCCCAGGAAATCTCCTATGAATTAACAGTTGAAGGAATATCCAGAGCTCTAAGCAATAGTAAGAAAAGAATGTGGCCTCAATTCCCATTCAATTGTGGTAATTTTACTTTGAATGACTTCAAACATGCAGAAAAGGAAGTCGCCAAAATAAAGGGTTTTAAATTTGCGACAATTCCGAGGAGACAGTATGATCCACGACAGATAGCTTTTAATGTTACTTCTTCAGTTTCGATTGCTCGATTTGAGCATGAACCAGATGAGTTTGATGATTTGTTTGTTTCATTGAATGATTTTCCTCAAGTTTATGATTTGGCCAAGTCTAAATTCCAGAAGGAAGAAATGAATAAATTTATGTTATTTAGAAGTCAAAGATTGTTGAAAGTCCTTCTAGACCAATTGAGAATTCCTATACAAGGGTTAGAAACTGAGGGTACATCTGGCAAAACAGCAGGAGAAACATCTGCCGGTAAAGTCACTACACAATCGGCTATTAACCAACCCACTGTACATACTGAAAAGGTGAGCACTGATGGAAAACCTGATGTTCAGAAAGGCAATACTGAGGGAAAATTCGATGTAAATACTGATCAGCAGTCCACAGCTCAAACAGAGAAAAAATGCACAAATACTGATACTAATCTGCATAATCAAAAAGGAGGATCGGATAGCAAAACCATTGAGCAGGGAACAAATACAGAGAAATCAGATACACAATTGGAAGAAAACGAAACTACTGAGAAAATTATAGATTCTGCTGATCTTAATGTTTCCTCTCAATTGTTGAAACAGTATAATCAATTCGCTCAGCAATTAGGACTACAGGATACTTCTAAAGATAAAGAGCAAGAAGATCAGGACGTCGAAATCATTCCTGAACATCCTACAGGATAGATTATATTTAAGATTGAGGAGATCCCTCCTTTGGATGTATTCTACAACCCTAAACATAAGGCTGTTGTTAGAAAACAGAGAAAAAGAAGGAAGATGGATCAGGACATGTTTTCTACTTCACAGGAGGAGTTCATGAATATTGTTTAGAAGAATACTGAAGTGAATCCATCTGAGGATCTCACTAAGTTGTCCCAATATGCAGGAGCATATAGTGCTGCAACAATAGATAAAGCTGCGGAAGTTTCTCAGTTAATGACCCAAAAAGATCTCCATATAGCTTTACTTGAAGAACAAGCTAATGAAAATCAACAAAAGATTGCTCAATTGGAACAACAATTACAAGATCAAAAGCTCAGAACTAAAGAGCTAGAAGAACAGCTTGCCACAGAAAAGAAGAAAATTGATGAGCAGGTTTTAGGAAAACAACAACAATTGAATCAAGAAATTTCCAAGTTACAAGATTTGTTGCAAAATGAGAAGAATGCGAAGATCGTACAAGAAAAAGAATTTCAAGCAGCTTTAGATAGGTTCAAATATTTCCCTAAATTAAGTGAATTCAAATCGGAAGCTCTTGAAGTTAATAAACTGTTGTCTCAGCAATTAAATGAATTTTGTGCAAAATTATCACAAGCAGAACCATTTTGTGATATCACATCATCCTTAATCTAGAACATTATTACTCTCAGGAAAGAAATTGATGACGCCGATGAAAAGATTTCTGAATTTCTTACTTGGCAAGATACAAAAAAAGAAAGAGAAGCTAATCTTCCTAGGATAGAAGAAAGACATAAATAAATCTTGTTTACAGAATGGGAACATCAGTTAATGAAAGTCGAGAGAGCAATATCAAGAGCTAGAAGCATGATGAGTAATATAACGCAATTTATCAATGACAACTTGTATTCAATTAATCTCATTTCAGATTGTGTTCCAGGCAGTTTGCCTAAGGTTAAAGAAATCGATTGCAGATGGAAAGAAGAAATGATGAATAAAAGTCAACAGATCAACAAACTTCAAGCAATATCTTGGGACAATATGTGGACTTATTTAATTAAGCCATACAATCAACAAATGGCTATTAAATTCCTTTCAAATGTTGTTGATTGTTTAATTCCAGAATTTTTTGATGCCACACACACTGGACAGTTACATTCCGAGATGAGTCATCCACTGAAGCTCCAAGATATGCTGAAAATTTGCCACTTGGCTACATCAAGCGAGAAGGAAAAGAAATGAATCAGTTCCATTTTAAGATAGTATTTCTATTTTTAATTTGATAGATTGTAGCAGTAGTAGTAGGATTCTGTTTTTATGTAATTTCTTATTTAAACCCCTCTCATGCATTGGAGAAGGGATCCAGAGTTGTAATATTTTTGACTTGGAGATTACATTTCTGTGCTCCATTGCTTCTTATATTTTATAAAGGATCACATCTGGTGATTTTGTGCTGAATTATCTTTGAAGTGTTGCATTTCTGTACCTTTGGATTTGATTTTGCATTAGAATTACTGGATTAGAGTATCAGATTTCATTTGAAAGCTTTCAAGATGGATAAGGTATTTTTATCTGTTCACTGTTAATTTTCTTTGTCATATGATATTCGCTTTAAAATTTGCTATTATTTATATATATTTGGTTTTCATAACGTTTCTTTTAATATATCATTTCTGAGTATAATTGAAATGTTATCTTTCATAAGTATATATAGATGGTATACTATGATGAATACAATATGCTAATATAACTCTATTTAATTTCTTAAAGAGAGTTATCTTTATTTGTTACTGCACAATTTCAATTAAACTTTAATACATTTTTATGGTTATTGTCAAATTGGAATAATTCTAAGTTGTATTCACATATGATTTCCACTCATCCAAATCAACCCATCACCAACCCATTTAGTTATAAGGAAACTGGTCCTTTAAATCCAGTCGGAGCCACCATACCAAACGGAAAAGGAGCTGTCCTAAGGTCCCGACCGGGTGGTTTTCCCCAATGTTTGAAGCAGAGATTTTCTAGGCTTCAACATTTTTGGCGCTAGAAGGAGGGCCTGAGCTATGAATGGAAAGTAAATATTTATCCACAGGCCATTCTGAGAGCAAAACACCCTCATCAACTTCTTCAATTTCTTCTGAAATTCAAAATCCTAGAGAAGAAATTGAGAAAAATATTCAGACACCCACTACCAAAATCTCAAAACATTTAGACAAGCAATCTCCTGAGTCTCCTGAAGTACAAGATTTAATCCATAAATTGAAAGGATTCTCATTATCTCTTGAAGAGTCTGAAATATCTGAAGGTAGTGTAAGCTCAAAATTTGTTCCTTCAAAACCTCTTACTAGGCTGCAAAGTGAAAAACTTGGTATTCCTCGAAAGAATTCCCTTTACCTAGTAAGGGCAAGACAAAAAGAATTCAATCAGAATCAAAAAGTGATATAGGTTTATCATCTCATATTCAATCACCTGTTTCTGAAACCCCAACTCAACAAAGTGCAGTTGTTTCCACATCATCGCTCAATCATCTTCCCCTCAATCATCATTAATCTCAACATCACACATTCCAACAATTTCTGTTCCAACACCAACAGTCTCTATTACCCCTTCAACAGTTTTCTCTACTACTCCTCCAATAGTTGTTCCAACAATGGCACAGAGACCATGGGCTACTCCAGGGGCTGTCAACATGCCTGCACCTTTACACGATTTACATGACAATCCTGGAAAATGGCTTCCAAAGTTCAGTCCAGATCTTAACATTCAAGCTGAAGAACATATCAATAACTTTATGCTTGCTGTAAATTTGAATGGAGTCGTACATGAAGACGTTGTGGTCAAACTATTTCCTTATACTCTTCAAGGGGCAGCAGAATCCTGGTACTTTTCATTACCTTCAGGATCCATAACAAGTTGGGATATTTTTGCAGATCATTTTTTAACCAAATTTGGAGATGACCGATCAATAGCTACTTTACTCAATGACCTATCAAATTTGAAGATAGAACCCAAAGAGCCCATTAAAGATTTCAACGCTAGATTCAACAAACTCTTGAACAAAATCCACACAGATTCAAAGCCTAGTGAACAAGTCAGAAGTGAATGGTATATAACTACTTTTCCCTCAAACATAGAAATTTTTGTAGATAGAGCTGCAAAACCTACATTAGCCGAGAATATGAAAGAAGCTATTGCAGTAGAAAAACGAATTATTTCTCTAGAAAAGAAAAATGCTATTGAGGAAAGGAAATCAAAGAAAGTCAACGTCAAAGATGATTCAAAGAAAAAGGCCAAAGACCCATATGACATGGAAGGTTTACAGAAAGTTCTTAAAACCATGTCAAATGAAATGGTTGAAATTAAAAAACAAGTAGCTAAAACTTTTACTAAAAAACCATTCCGAAATTTCAAAAGAAACCAAGTTGAATCTAAACCTCCTAATGCAATTTCTAATGCAGAATCAGAAGAAGAAGAAGAAGAAGATACATCTTTAGTATCAGATGAGGAAGATGAGAATGAAGAAATAGCTGAATTACATGGAATGTGGGATTTTATTCTCCCTAATTCTGATAGTGAGGTAGAACAAGAAGCCATGCCTGTAAGTACTAGGAGTAAATCTACCTCGGACCCTGTGCAAACAGTTCCTAAAAAGAAAACTACAACTCCAAGTACTAAAGAAAAATCCCCTGCAAAGAAAGCTTCTCCATTACCTACCCAAAATCAGCCATCATCTTCTAATCCTCCTTCATCGACAACAAAGACTTTAGTGGTGTCAGATCCTATGGAGTATAACATTGTTGAAGACATGAAAAATATTAAAGCTAACATTTCCTTACATGAACTCAGCAAACTAAAACACCAGCAGAAGTTGCTATTGAAAGAATTAAATGCTACACCAATTGCTCCTTTACCAAGTGGTGTAGTTGCAAAAGCAGCTATGGGAGCTGGTAAGCCACCAGATAAGGTAGATGCTACTGATACCGTGCGCATTGGAGAAAAGTCAAATTCTCAAACTCATCCTTTTCTTTTGACTTATGAAATGTACAATAAAAATCTGCATAATTGTTTGATTGATTCTGGAGCTTCCTCTAATATAATGCCTACTTCTGTTTGTGCCAAATTGAATATCGAACCACAGAAATCGGCATTTCATATTGTTCAATTGGATTGCTCTAAAGTTCAAGTTGTAGGAGAAATCAATTCAGTTACTATCAGATTAGCTTCCGATCCTAGGATTTTCCAAAGAATTGATATTTTGATTGCTGATATTCCTGAATTCTATGGATTAATTTTAAGCAGGGAC
Source organism: Pinus albicaulis (assembly GCA_034641835.2). Lineage (NCBI taxonomy): Eukaryota > Viridiplantae > Streptophyta > Pinopsida > Pinales > Pinaceae > Pinus > Pinus albicaulis. The sequence continues at coordinate 1,601,981,946 of CM076575.1, read as the reverse complement.
TGGTCTGCGAAACTTAATGGTTATATCTCGACTGATTATTCACATATGTGGCTTCCCTACAAAGGGAAACCAAATCAAATCAAAGTTGAACGAGAAAAACATATGACCCACACTGTCACTGAATTTGAACAACCTAATGAACTTGTGGCATTCAACAACAACATTCTTGGAGGTTATTCTGCTGAATCATTTCTTGGAAACGTCGAAGCACCTCAATCACCTTTCTCTGTAAATACTTTTGTTTCTCAAATAGAAAATTTTTCACAATCTGATTCTTCTAGAATTGTAAATATTTCTGATAAGCCAATAGATAAATCTTTATTTTGGTCATTATATTTTGATGGATCAAAGTCTAGTGATGGAGCTGGAGCAGGATGCATTTTAATTGATCCAGATGGAGAGAAAACCATGTTGTCATGTAGGCTAGAATTTGAGTGTACTAACAGTACCGCAGAATATGAAGCCTTGGTTCAAGGACTTTATAAAGCTATAGGGTTAGATGTTAAATACTTGAAAGTCTTTGGTGATTCCGAAATTATCATAAAACAAGTTAGGAATACTATTCATTGTCTTTCAGGACATCTTAAACACTATCAAAACCTAGTACAAGATCTTACCAATCCTTTTTTAGCATTCAATATTTCTCCCATTCCTAGGAATCAAAATACATCAGCTGACTTGTTAGCTAATGTTGCATCTAAACTCCTTCCTGCTGAAGATTGCAGTCCTGATAGGTTTTTCGTAGAATTGATTTTTCGTCCATCTGTCCCCGATAATGTCACAATTTGGAGAGTTTTCTATCATGATCAAGATATTTTAAATTTCATGACTTCAGAGAAATCATATTATGAGCAAATTATTGATGAGAATGATCATGATTTACAAATTGCTTCAAAAGGTAATGAAAATCCCATTCCAAAATCTGTTGTTAAATTAGAGGACTTATATGATATTAAAGACAGATTCAAGAAAGTCACTAATGCCAAACTTAAAAGTTCCACTTCGAAGTTTGAATTAGTAAATCTTGGTTCTGATTCCAAACCTCAAAACATTAATTTAGGACTCAATTTAACACCAGAGGAAATGAATGTTTTCATTAAACTCTTGAACAAATATAAAAACATTTTTGCTTAGAATTACGATGATTTAAAAACGTATGATACTTCGGCTATTCAACACACAATTCCAATGCTTCCTAATATTAAACCTATTCAACAAAAGCTAAGGAAGGTTCATCCAAATCTCGAGGGACAAATCAAATCAGAACTTAATAAACTTTTAAAAGCCAAAATCATTTTTCCTGTAAGGCACTCCAATTGGGTTTCCAATATGGTATGTGTAAGGAAGAAGAATGGTGATATAAGAATTTGTATTGATTTCAGAAATTTAAACAAGGCATGTTTAAAAGACAATTTCCCATTACCAACCATGGAACAGATACTTCAAAAGGTAGCTGGCTCTGAACTTATGTCCTTTCTTGATGAATTTTCAGGCTATAATCAAGTCTTAGTTCATCCAGATGACAGATTGAAAACAACTTTTAGAACAAAATGGGGAACTTATGCTTATCAAAAAAATGCCTTTTGGTCTAATAAATGCAGGAGCAACTTTCCAAAGAGCCATGGACATAGCATTTAAAGGTCTGATCAATAAGTCAGTTGTTGTTTATCTTGATGGCATAACAGTATTTTCAAAAAAGAGAGCCAATCATCTACATGATTTAAAGCAAATATTTGAAAGATGTAGAAGGTTTGGTATTTCCTTAAATCCAAAGAAATCTTTCTTTGCTTTGGATGAAGGAAAACTCTTAGGATTTATTGTGTCAAAAAATGGTATATACATTGATCCAGATAGAGTGAAAGAAATTTCTGATATTTCTTTACCTCATAATAAAAATCCATGCAATCATTTCTTGGACAGATCAATTTTGTAAAAAGATTCATTCCTGATTTTTCTTTAATTGTTTTACCTATGTAAAATATGATCAAGAAGAATTCAGTATTCAAATGGGGGCATAAAGAGAAAGAAGCCTTTGAGGCAATCAAACAAGCGATCATTAATGCACCAACATTGAATACCCCGGATTTTTCTAAAGATTTTACTTTGTATACTATTGCCACCGAGACATCCTATGCAGCTGTTTTAACACAACTCAATGATCAGAAAATTGAGGCACCAATTTCTTTCTTTAGCTCAAATCTGCAAGGAGCTGAGCTTAATTATTCCGATGTTGAAAAACAAGCCTTTGCCGTGTTTAAATCAATCAAACATTTCAGACCTTTTCTCTTGAAAACTCATACAAAAATCATTGTCTCATTCTCTACAGTGAGGCAATTATTAATTAAAAGAGAAGTAGGAGAAAAACGAGCTAACTGGGTAACAGCTTTGCAAGAATATGATGTCGATATTAAACCAGTTAAGATTGTTAGAGGACAAGGTTTTTGCAGATTATTGGCAGGAGCTCATAACATACCAGAAAATCAAGATTCAAATCAAGATATTTAAGTAAGTCAGATAAGTGTTACAGATTCTGAATCTCAGTATGCTGATCTCATCTATTACTTGAAAAATGGATATGCTCCTTCTAATTTCAGCTATAAGAGCAAACGTGCTTTAAGGTTAAAGGCTATTAAATACGAGATCATTGATAATGTGTTATTCAGAAAAAAATATGATTCAATCTTATTAAGATGTCTTGAAAACACTGAAGCCGAAAAGGTTTTGTAGGAATTGCATGATGGACCAGCAGGAGGTCATTTTGGAGGTGATACCACAGCTCACAAAATAATTCGTGCTGGTTATTATTGGCCTACCCTTTTTAAAGATACACATGACTACGTAAGGAAGTGCAGAATTTGCCAAACTGCAAGTGGAAGACAAAGGAAACCAGCTTTTCCTTTGCAACCAGTGAGTATTGAGCAACCATTTGAACAATGGGGGCTTGACATTATTGGTGAGATAGTACCTCATTCTTCCAAACAGCACAAATACATCCTTACTGCAACTGATTACTTTACGAAATGGGTAGAAGAAATCTCTTTGAAGGTAGCCAATTCTGATGCAATTATTGATTTCATAGATCAATTCATCATAACCAGGTTTGGTGTACCTCAAGCTCTTGTCTTTGATAATGCATCTTATTTTTCTGGAAATAGTTTAATAGAATTTGTAGTCAAAAGAGGTTTTAAACTGAAATATTCAGCAAATTATTATCCACAAGGTAATGATTTGGCTGAATCCACTAACAAAAATCTTATCAAAATCATTAAAAGGACCATTGATCAAAATCAAAAGAATTGGCACAAGTCTTTAATCTTTGCATTATGGGCTGATCGTATCACTGAAAAAGCTTCAATAGAAACTTCACCTTTCAATTTATTTTATGGAAAAGAAGTTGTGATACCATCAAATTTAACTCTTCCATCATTAGCCCTAGTGCAATTTATTGAAGAAAATCCTTCTTCATCCATTCAATTGAGATATGATCAAATCCTTAAACTAGAAAAAGATAGAGATAAAGAAAAAATTATTCATGAAAAACATCAACAGCTTGTAAAATCTTCTTTTGATGCAAGTTCTACCAGCTCAAAAATTTTGTCAATTGGTGATCTTGTTCTGAAATGAGATAAAGAACATGAAGAAAAAGGTAAGAATACCAAATTTCAGAAAATGTGGCTTGGACCATTTCAGATCGTTGAAAAGATAGGCTCAAATACATTTATACTCCAAGATCTAACAAGTAAGAGAGAATCTCTTCCTTTAAATGGGCTTATCTTGAAGAAATTCTTTTCATAAGGAGGTAACCCCTTCTTAAACTGTACATATTCCTTTCTGCAGAGTTTTTAATTGTTTTTGCAAATAAAGGTTGTTAATGAGTCTCTAATTGACTGTTTACTATTTAGAAAATTTCTTAGGAAGAATATTATAAATATTTATTTTATGTAAATAAGAATTTTTAAAGAAATGATCATAGTCTTTCGATAGTTTTAAATAAGATGTTAAACTTTGAAAGATTATTCCAATTATTTGCATGATCTTTTTGAAAACTTGAGGGGAATGTAAATCATTATAAGTTTATTAAGCAGAGAAAGGTTATCTATAAAAGTAAAGATTATTCAAGTCTTAGTACTCAAAAAACTCTGAAAATTGTCATCCATTGATTCTTAAGGATAAAACTATTTCACCCCATCCATTTAGGTTGTGATTTTTTAGAATGTAATTCTAAGAAATTATGTAAAAAATTTAAGAGATAAGAGGTCTCATCATGAGCCGACTTACCATATACATAAGAAGTAATAAAACTGACATTACCAATACTGCACATCAAAATAGGGTAATGGCTTATAAATATAAGACAAGGGATCTCATCACGAGCCAGCTTGTTCAGTTTAATTACAACTAGTGAATGGCATTGTTATTAATAGGCTACCAAACCAGAACAATGGCTCTTAAAAATAAAAAATAAGTAAAAGACAAAAAACATGAGATAATATGTCTTATGAATTTATCTTTTAAAAAGTCATAATCTTAATTGGATGGGACGATGAATAGTTAATGGTTAATAGGTAACCCTGTCGACACTATGAACGTTTGCGGGCAGTAGAGGAAATACCTATGACAATAGAGTGTATTATAAAACCAAACTTGGAGAAATCCATTCACTTCATTATTAACACCAATCAAAGTTTGAGATAACCCAAAAATGTTTTTATTCTCAAGAAATTAGAAAGAAATTGTAAGTAATTTTTATTCTTTTTCATAAGTTAGATTTTATTTTTGATTATCCTAGGATAGTTTTCATTATCTTTAAAAAATCTTTACTTACTAAAAATATAGTATTCATTTTATTTTTTCAGAGATAACTGGTTCTTTCAGTAAATCGCCAATTGTTGTACTATACAACAACCCTTCCTTTTTCTTAATTTTAGAATAAAATTCATCTAGAAATAGGGTCCCTTTTTTCTTTTTATAGAAATAAAAGACCTAGAAATAAAGATTCATTGTTTTGAAAAAAGCTCATCTTTGTTTGTATACAAACAAAATACAACATTCAAAACTTCGAACCCGATCAAATATAAAAGACCTTATCATATAAAAACAAGTTAATTGTAAAAAGTCCCATGAATAATAATCGCAATCGGAGATCGGAGAAATCCTTAGAGGAAAATTTAACATAGAAGCTCAAATTCTCCGATGCGATTAGTTTAATCGCAAAACTTCAATTGCAAAGGGTTTAAGTTATTCATTTACATACCTCCGATGCGATGCGACCAATCGCAATCGCATGATCGGAACACTTTTTAATAAATTCTTTGCGGTCAATTTAAAATTCTCCGATGTGACGCGCGTTATTATAAAAAACACTTTTCAAATGGAAAACAAACATTCGTTCGTTTAAAATGAAAAAAACCTTTATATGGTAGACCCCACCATCGGAAATCGGAGAAAGCCATTAACAATTCTTTTCGATTGAAACTCCCCAAATGCAATATACAACCATCTAATCGGAAATCGGAAAATTTTGCAATCGCAATCGGCAATCGGAGAAATATGTATTGTGATATTTATGTACCATTTGAAAACATCCGATGCGATTGATACATGACATTTATCACATTCGAAGAATTCAAAATAGGTAAATTTTATAATATTTCACAAGCGTCAAATCTCCGATTGTACGTTGGCATTCAATAACAAATCAAATGAATATTGGTTTATGATTCGGTTTTAAATACATGAGTGTGACCCAAAGAGAACATTTACGTGTTATACGAGACCAATAAATAATGAATCATGAGTTCATAATCGTTCTTTTCAAGTTTCTTGTTTATCACGACTGAAAGTTTATTGTCTTGCAGAATCAAGGAACACCAAACCCTTTTATTCACAGACAAAGGGAAATAATATCGAATACAGAAATGTCGAAGAGAGCGAGGAGAACCAACACTTCTATTCCTGTTAAGTTTGTTGAGACTCCTACAGTATCAAAAGAAAAGCCAACAAAACTGAGATTAGTTACAGATACATCATGCCAAGGGCTCGGAAGAATGACGTGGGAAGGAGTTTATAATCTATTGGAGAAAGAAAACCCTAAAGTCACAGTAGAAATGACATCAATTCCAGATGAAGATAGCTTAGATTTCGACTCTGAGATTACTGAAAAATCACTTGCAAATTCATTTCTACATCGAATTGCAGCTAGAGCAAGCATCATGCCTTATTATGATGTGATTCGATGGGTCATCGATAGTGTGAAAATAAAGGACAGAATGTTTGTTTCAGCTTCTGGAGTATCTTTTGGGTCATTTAAAGCAGAAGACATTAAGGCAATGTATCATCTTCTTGATTTGCAGAAGGTTTATAACAAAGAATTTATCAAAGAGTTTGCTGATAATTTCAAAGTTTAATCTGAACCTATCAAAGATTGGAGAAAAAATCCTGAGAAGCACAGAAATGAATCATCCGGTATGTATTCAGTGGATTCCCTCTTACCTCCGTATTGCTATGCCGCTCCCATGATGTGTAGATTATTTGGTAATGAAAATTCTGCTAGGTTTTCTATACCAATGGTTCCATTAATCCTAGCTGCTGTCAATTCCGACATTATGGACTGGGCTGTTATTCTCTCTGATAGAATAGCTAATAGGATACTCGAGTACAGACAAGATAAAACCGCTGGAAATTCCACTCCTTTTTTCTTTTGTGCTTATATTCTAGACACTCTTTGTTTTAATTCTGAGTTTCCCTTGTTAGGATGGAAATGGACTCCCAAAGATCCCACCCCGATTCATATATATCATAAACATCTTTGGAAAGTTCATTTTGAAGATCATGTGTATAGAATATTTCATGGTTTCCTTATCCCAGTCTTTCAAACCATTTTCAATCTCTTCCCTCCTAGATTCTCCGACAAAGCTAAAGCTGACTTATCCTCAATAGGAGATTGGTTTGGAGAAGAAAAATTCACATACGTCAGGATTTTTGGGAGTATTGTGGAACCCCATGTTCTCCCTCTTTTTGTTCCAGACAAACTTCTAGCCCAGGAAATCTCCTATCAATTAACAGTTGAAGGAATATCCAGAGCTCTAAGCAATAGTAAGAAAAGAATGTGGCCTCAATTCCCATTCAATTGTGGTCAGTTTACTTTGAATGACTTCAAACATGCAGAAAAGGAAGTCGTTAAAATAAAGGGTTTTAAATTTGCGAAAATTCCAGGGAGACAGTATGATCCACGACAGATAGATTTTAATGTTACTTCTTCAGTTTCGATTGCTCGATTTGCGCATGAACCAAATGAGTTTGATGATTTGTTTGTTTCATTGAATGATTTTCCTCAAGTTTATGATTTGGCCAAGTCTAAATTCTAGAAAGAAGAAATGAATAAATTTATGTTATTTAGAAGTCAAATATTGTTGAAAGTCCCTCTAGACCAACTGAGAATTCCTATACAAGGATCAGAAACAGAGGGTACATCTGGAAAAACAGTAGGAGAAACATCTGTCGGTAAAGTCACTACACAATCGACTATTAACCAGCCCACTGTACATACTGAAAAGGTGAGCACTGATGGCAAACCTGGTGTTCAGAAAGGGAATACTGATGGAAAATCCGATGTAAATACTGATCAGCAGTCCACAGCTCAAACAGAGAAAAAATGCACAAATACTGATACTAATGTGCATAATCAAAAAGGAGGATCAGATAGAAAAACCATTGAGCAGGGAAAAAATACAGAGAAATCAGATACACAATTGGAAGAAAACGAAACTATTGAGAAAATTATAGATTCTGTTGATCTTAATGTTTCCTCTCAATTATTGAAACAGTATAATCAATTCGCTCAGCAATTAGGACTGCAGGATAATTCTAAAGATAAAGAGAAAGAAGATCAAGACATCGAAATCATTCCTAAACATCCTACAGGACAGATTATATTGAAGATTGAGGAGATCTCTCCTTTGGATGTATTCTACAGCCCTAAACATAAGGCTGTTGTTAGAAAACAGAGAAAAAGAAGGAAGATGGATCAGGACATGTTTTCTACTTCACAGGAGGAGTTCATGAATATTGTTTACAAGAATACTGAAGTGAATCCATCTGAGGATCTCACTAAATTGTCCCAATATGCAGGAGCATATAGTGCTGCAACAATAGATAAAGCCGCGGAAGTTTCTCAGTTAATGACCCAAAAAGATCTCCATATAGCTTTACTTGAAGAACAGGATAATGAAAATCAACAAAAGATTGCTCAATTGGAACAACCATTACAATATCAAAAGCTCAGAACTAAAGAGCTAGAAGAACAACTTGCCACAGAAAAGAAGAAAGTTGATGAGCAGGTTTTAGGAAAACAACAACAATTGAATCAAGAAATTTCCAAGTTACAAGATTTGTTGCAAAATGAGAAGAATGCGAAGATCGTACAAGAAAAAGAATTTCAAGTAGCTTTAGATAGGTTCAAATATTTTCCTAAATTAAGTGAATTCAAATCAGAAGCTCTTGAAGTTAATAAACTACTGTCTCAGAAATTAAATGAATTTTGTGCAAAATTATGACAAGCAGAACCATTTTGTGATATCACATCATCCTTAATCCAGAACATTATTACTCTCAGGCAAGAAATTGATGACGCTGATGAAAAGATTTCTGAATTTCTTATTTGGAAAGATACAGTAAAAGGAAGAGAAGCTAATCTTCCTAGGATAGAAGAAAGACATAAAGAAATATTGTTTACAGAATGGGAACATCAGTTAATGAAAGCTGAGAGAGCAATATCAAGAGCTAGAAGCATGATGAGTAATATAACGCAATTTATCAATGACAGCTTGTATTCAATTAATCTCATTTCAGATTGTGTTCCAGGTAGTTTGCCTAAGGTTAAAGAAACCAATTGCAGATGGAAAGAAGAAATGATGAATAAAAGTCAACAGATCAACAAACTTCAAGCAATATCTTGGGACAATATGTGGACTTATTTAATTAAGCCATACAATCAACAAATGGCTATTAAATTCCTTTCAAATGTTGTTGATTGTTTAATTTCAGAATTTTCTGATGCCACATACGCTGGACAATTACATTCCGAGATGAGTCATCCACCGAAGCTCCAAGATATGCTAAAAATTTGCCACTTGGCTACATCAAGCGAGAAGGAAAAGCAATGAATCAGTTCCATTTTAAGATAGTATTTTTGTTTTTAATTTGATAGATTGTAGCAGTAGTAGTAGGATTCTGTTTTTATGTAATTTCTTATTTAAACCCCTCTCATGTATTGGAGAAGGGATCCGGAGTTGTAATATTTTTGACCTGGAGATTACATTTCTGTACTCCATTGCCTCTTATATTTTATAAAGGATCACATCTGGTGATTTTGTGCTGAATTATCTTTGAAGTGTTGCATTTCTGTACGTTTGGATTTGATTTTGCATCAGAATTACTGGATTAGAGTATTAGGTTTCATTTGAAAGCTTTCAAGATGGATAAGGTATTTTTATCTGTTCACTGTTAATTTTCTTTGTCATATGATATTCACTTTAAAATTTGCTATCATTTATATATATTTGGTTTTCATAACGTTTCTTTTTATATATCATTTCTGAGTATAATTGAAATGTTATCTTTCATAAGTATATATAGATGGTATACTATGATGAATACAATATGCTAATATAACTCTGTTTAATTTCTTAAACAGAGTTATCTTTATTTGTTACTGCACAATTTCAATTAAACTTTAATACATTTTTATGGTTATTGTCAAATTGGAATAATTCTAAGTTGTATTCACATATGATTGCCCGGGTTAATTTTAGAATTTCTTTATCAGCATTTAGTTTAATTAGATAGTTTTATTTCAATCAATTTAGTCCCACTTCCACTCATCGAAATCAACCCATCACCAACCCATTTAGTTATAAGGAAACTAGTCCTTTAAATCCAGTCGGAGCCACCATACCAAATGGAAAAGGAGCTGTCCTAAGGTCCCGACCAGGTGGTTTTCCCCAATGTTTGAAGCAGAGATTTTCTAGGCTTCAACAGGACCATTAATGGCACGTTTTTGATGAATGATGAAGGTTTCCCTATAAAGCACGTACAACTCCCAGGTAAATTTTAATATTTTAACTATTTCATGTACTCTATCTAAAACATATGTATCATGATTTTTATTTTTAAATTAATGATAATATCTTTTTTTTCTGTGTAGGAAACAATGAGTGCTACAGGTTTTGGAGAGCCATGCGTTGGTAATTTTTAGCCCAACCATACGCACAAGGTGGAATTCCCAGAATTCCAACCTGAAAAAAGAACTTCTAGATTATCTAAAAGCCCTTTTTGGGGTCGGCACATTTGACAAAACAACGATGGCTTGGGTAACCGGCAAATATTTGAAATATAACAGGGAGACCTCATCCATGACGGAAAAGAGAAAAGGGCAAAGAAAGAAGGAAAAATGCCAACTGGACCCGCAAGGTAAATTACAACTTTAATTCAATAGCTTTAATTTTCTCTATGTCTAAAATAAAAGTGTGCTACGTCATATCTGACTTCAATCTTTTGATGCTAGGTTGCCTGACACCTCAAAGGCAACCAAAGCTAGGATTGAAAAAAAGGTCCATCACAAGCTAGGCCAAGGCGGCTACTTGAAATTAGCCGCAAGAATTGTAATTAAGTAGCTAAACATCTTATAATTAATTGTATCGCCTTCCAACGTTTTTGTAATCCTATCAAATATGATTAAAAATACACAATCATATGTAATGTAGGGTGATGAATTCGGAACATAAACTACAGAGGAAGATAAAAATATCACTTTCCATTTCGGCTATCAAGCCGTAGTTGAACGTCGCAGAAGCTTGGGGCAGGTCCCAAGATCCAAAATGCCTAATAAGGTAAAACATTAACCTTTCAATATGTTTGTTTTCGTCCATAAATTTAATGTCTAACAACTTTGTTTAAATCAGGGGAGCAGCACTACCGACGAGGCAAATAACCCAGTTTTAGAGCCAGATGTAGATGATCCTCACGTGCAACTTGATCATTGTAGTGGGGACCAGGCCGACAATGCTACTATCAGTGAGGGCCGTGATGGTAATTAATTTCCACTTATAATTTTTTCTAATTATACCTTGATGGTTGTCCTTATAACTTTTTTTTTTAAATGACAGAGAATGTTTCCCTTGAGGATCTTACCACCAGAGAGGAATACAGGGCAACAGTCCCAACGGCGACAACTGGTGCACCAGGTGAATAATCTCATTGCAATTTTTTTTATTAATATTACCGAACTAGTTCAATGATATTTAAAAAATGACAATTAAAATTTAATATTATCTTTTTTGTAGGCCATGCCCCGTCACTGGATGAGACCAAACATCATGACTACGCAACTAGGTCAGCAATGCGGGTCAAAAGGCACGAAACAGGAGCAGAGCACGATGATATTGATGATGTAATTAGGAGCTTTAGAAATAGGAAGAAGAAAAATAAAATATGATAATGTAAAATATTGTATTATTATAAGACAAACATTACCATACTTGGAACATTTTTTGCGTGATATAAAAAACTCATTTATCATACTATTTTTATGTCAAGCATTAATTTCAATGTTTCCTTGCATACTTTTTGTTGAATTGTTTTCTTATTAGTTATTGCATATTTTTTTTATGCTCATGAAAGTAAAAAATGAAATATAGATTGGGTATTGGGGAATTGAGAGTGATGTGAGGGAGGGGGGAGGGGCCATAAGAGCTTCCACCTTCACGTGTTTGGCCCTGTTAAGTAGAGAATAATTTATTGGAGCGATTTAATCTTGGAGCAAACCTCCCTCGATCCAACGTAGCAACAAAAAAGTCACTGTTGACTTAGTTGCTACTCTTTTAGATCGTGGGAGGCTTGTTCGGGAGGGACCATAAGAGCTTCCACCTTCACGTGGTTGGCCCTGTTTAATAGAGAATAATTTATTGGAGCGATTTAATCTTGGAGAAAACCTCCCTCGATCCAACGTAGCAACAAAAAAGTCACTGTTGACTTAGTTGCTACTCTTTCAGATCGTGGAAGGCTTGTTCCAAGTTCATGCGACTCCAATAAATTGTTCTTGAAACGAAGAGGAGCTTATTCAGGTATGTTTTGACATTTTCAACATATGTTCTAACATTATCATAAGAATGCATCTTAGAGTAAAAATACTACATCAATTACTTGTATTTATTGTATAGATAATGATGGATTTTGATTGACTTGGCAGTGCAGGTACAAATCCTCTTGCATCATGAGCAATACAACTTGTCAACCAGGGTCATGTCCAGGATATTTTTTCTTGTGCGCTTGACGAGGTTCGTAATGTCACATTTTGTAAGTTCCTTTACAGTTCATAATTCAATATTAAGCTTGTTCATGATTATTATCTAGGTTTTTTGTATGTGTTTTTTCATCTATTTGATTGTAAGCAACTCTGCATGTTTCTTGTTGTTCACTATTATTTCTCCCATTACCACTCCTAGGATGAATCCAACTTTATTGTTACATAGGTTACTTTATTGTTACTATGATTTCTCCATTTACGATTTCATAGGTTACATCATGTAAAGTTGTCAATCTCAGGTTGGTGATGAGCTTTAGTTCTCCGGATTTGGGGCTTTTCTGATATTTTCTCCCTCATGTCATTCCTGCATCACCTCGTTGTTTGAGCATGCCAATTTTCTACCACTTGTACCAATTGGCACATGTCAATCTCTGAGTGGTGCCACATTTCACCTATTTTCGGTCCACTTGACCACCTGAAAAACTCAAATCCACACACCATGTGTCTTTATCATGGAGTGCCACATGTCCTAGATATTTATGCCGATAGGCCTTCTGTTATGGAAGAGATCAATTTTTTTTCGTCAACACTTCTTATCTAGGCACGACACCTATTACTTGTTTAATCTGATGGTCACAGTCTCTCGGGTTACCTTCTAGGTTTGACATACCACTAGTTTCTGGTATATTTCCATGGAATCGGTCTGAAAATACCAGCAACAATCCACACACCTGCAACCATCGACAGAACTACCGTTTTAGTAGCTGCATTTCTGCAACTGCCAATACACCTGCCATTTTAGTTGCTGCATTTCGGCAGCTGCCAATACACCTGTTGTTCCATTCTCCTGGACTCTGTGTATGCATATTTTTCATATAATTTTATCACGAAGTTGGCTGCAGTGCTTTGACATGCCTTTGAATATTTTTGCAAGTTAGAAGACATTTCAGGCCAGAGCTATTGAATAGACTTGATGAGATAGTTGTATTTCATCCTCTTTCTTGTGATGAGCTCAAAAAATTTTCTAGACTACATATGAAAGATGTAGCGATTCGTCTTGCAGAGAGAGGTGTCGCTTTAGGGGTTACAGATGCTGCTCTGGATCTTGTTCTTCAGGAAGCCTATGATCCTGTAAGTAATCACTTTGTTTTGGTTTCTTTCTTATTCAGAGTCTATCTTGCCAGGGGATGTGCCCGTTATGTTTTGTTATGAGACCGTTGTCAATTTCATCACCGTCCCTCATAATATGTTTGATTGCGTTTATAAATAATAAACAATTATTACACCAAACAATAAACAATTAACTATACTATGAGTAATATGATATCTTGAAATAATTCTCATTATAATTTCATAACCTCTGCTCTCACTTGGTGGTGTCTATATCACTAAGTGTGTCTTCTTTAAAATTATAGTTATAGCAGACAATGAACAATCAAGTGCACTGTGAGTGATATCTTGTAATAATTCTTATTATAATTTCCTAACCTCTACTCTCACTAGGTGTCTATATCACTAGGTGTATCTATTTTAAAATTATAGTTTCAATGGTAGATAAATTGTTATCTTAAAATTATAGCTTTGATGGTGATACTTTGTGATTGATAATGCAGTTTGAAACAGCTTTGGCTTTGAATAATATAGTCTCAGGAACCTATGAGAATACAAAGGTTGTGATTGATTACGGGGCACTGCCTATATTTGTGGAACTTCTTACCTCTAGGAATGATAATGTTCTAGAACAGGTAGCACGTTTATTTTAGAGGCATAAAATTATTCTTCCCAACTATCTTTATATGTCTGTAATTTTGGAGTTTGATTTAAAAAACTAGTACCCAAATTTGAGTTCAACTGGTGTTCGTGTAAGGCTGTTTGGGCTTTGGGAAATATTTCTAGAGACTCTCCAACATTTAGGGATCTTTCCCTCAGTCATGGAGCTCTGAGGCAGGTGCTTTCCCAGTTGAATGATACTGCCAGAATTTCAATGATAAGAAATGCTACATGGGCTCTGTCAAATTTTTGCCACGGTAAACCCCAACCACTATTCGAATAGGTAAGCATAATACATTTTCTGCCTCTTCTTCTTAGTTCGCAGATACTGTGGATTTTTTTTATAGATCTTGGTGCTTGGTAGATTTGGACGTAATATGGACCTAGGCACTTGTTCATTACAATGACTCTGTCATTAGGTTTTAGAAAATGCTCAGAAATTTGGGTTTCACAAGGGGATTACCCTTGCTTGCAATTATTGATTATCAATCACATTCAAAAAAAGTATTTCGTAGCATTGCTGAGCTCTTTGTAGGTGAATTTCTGAGGCAATTTCACAATATCTGAACTAAATTTGTCTGTCCTTTTCAATACTTTGCGCTTGTAACAGAACCAGTCAAAAAATCTAGTGGCCAATGCAACAACAACAACACCTCCTGTTGCAATGCCTACAATTCACCCTCTCTGCATGCATGAATGACTATGGCACCCTCTTTTGTGAACAGGTACTGGAGTTGAAGGTACTGGTTTCCATTAGGATCATGGAATTCAACATCCAAAATAGTATCAAATTCCACTGCAATAGTATTCCCCAGCTAGGGCAACAGTTCATTGAGACCTATTGGACTCATCACCTCCAAATAGCCTCCAGGGCTACCTAGAGTGTGATCATCTGGAGAAATAACAAATGCTGATCCATCCCCAATTGAAACAAGAACAGGACCCACATTGGTTATAGAAAACAAGAAACACATTTTGAAAGAAGAAGAAACTTTTGTATTAGGGTCCAAAAATCTAACTGGTCTATTGTACAATGCCCTACCTGAACTTCAAATTGGTACTCCAAACTCCATGGTAAGGCTCATTGTGTCATTCTTCAGATGAGCATCTTAACCTAAAGTTTGATTCCAAAAAACCCAAGTCCCATGTTCTATGCCCAAGACCTCTGTTACAACGAGTAGAGTTCTGAGCAAAATACTTCACAATAGGAAGCAAAAGAAACATCACAAAATTTCTTGCTTTAGACTGATAATTTTCTGTGCAAAAATTCAACTGTGGAAAGTAAAAAAATAATATCAAACACAACCAATCCACAATGGAATTTGAACATGAGTATTTATAACCAGAGAAAACCCTCTCCAGGTTAAAAGAATTCCAGAATGGCTTTAAGATTCTAATTTCTACTAATGAGCACTTACAACACCATAGCAATTACTGTCACAATGAAATCTGTTGGAAGCAAAGCCCTTGTACAGTTTCTACATTTCCACATTGGAAGCAAGAATCTTGCTATCTCTCATGATCTGGTTCTGTGGTCAGATCCTTTGCTATGGCTGTCTTGTTCTACTAAACGTGAATCTATCTTAGCTTTGGCTCTGGTTCTCATTTAGGATCGTGGCTATCTGATCTTGCTGTGGCTTTGACTATACAAACTTGTTCAATAGGAAAATGTTGACTCTACTATATATAGGAGCTTTAATGGGTGCTCTCAAACTGCTCTACTACAGTATTTGCACTCTCAATGGACTTCTACAGCAATTGGCACCATCAATTAGCTTTATTACAATGATGGCTCACGTCAACAAACTATGCTACAACCATTGGCACCATGAATCTTCTCTCTGCTTCGTCAAATGGTTGGCACCATCAACTGACTTTACGCTCCTCGGGGTGATGACAGTGGCAAACACTTTTTTGGGCAGCTTTGTTTTGTCTCTCATTCAAGGTAGAACTATGTTGGCCTTGTTTTTTTAGTCCTTGGAACTTAGTTCTCTCATATTTATCCATCCTATCCCTATTTTGCTACTGAGAAAGACGTAACTTCATGATATCAAAATTGACTATTTTTGGCCATTTATCTTTAGTAATGGTACAACTTTAATTTGGTGCATTCGTACAGTATCTGAAGAGCACTCTCAAGCTGTTATTCAGTATTTTAGCATAAATACTACATTTAATTGCCATGCTCTAATATTTATATCAACCATAAGCATTCTTAAGGTAGTTCCACGTTTGTGAAGCAGAAGGAATGCTTCTGACAACTTCTTATCATAGTGGTACAATTCTGTTCACAATTTATCCTTTATAAACCTCTAATTTTCCAAACGTAGTAGAGACTACAGTTTGCATCTCAAATTTTGGACAAATCTGTTTAGTATTCTACAGAAAATGCATTAAGAATACAGTGCTGTGTCTACTAAGCACAAATGATTTCTGTACTGAGTCATCTAAACATCTTGACATCCTCGTTTTATATTCCTTTTCTATTTTCGCAAATTTTCCTCTGTTACGGAAAATGTAATTATATTAATTTTTTTCCATCGATATACGGATTGGATATAATTAGATGTAAACCCTTGCTACAATGGTTATTCGAATGGGTTAGAATGTGCATTTTTATTTGTTTCTTTTCAAATACATGCATTACCACTACGTGAGATCTTTGCATTGATGTTGCCTCTGCTTGGTGGTGTCTCTAAGATTGAGTTGATCCAAAGGCAATGGATGTGCATTATCAATCGATTGCTCTTTTATAGTACTGTAATGCAAATCCTCTAGCATGCAAATAGGTGCCGCAACAATTATATTTAGGATTGATCATTTTTTTCTCACCTTCACTTTAGGCTTGGAAAACTTTGTTCCAGATTTTTTAGCATTTGACTCACCTGATAGACAGTGATCTATGTGGGAATTTAAGGATATATTGGATGTAGATGAGAAAGATCTATAAACAAGACAAAACTTTGGTATCATGGCCTTTGGAAGAGATCCCGGATTTCCAAATTCTTTGTTCTTCCCAGGATCTGCCTTGCTCTTCTCCAAAGTTTGGATCTTCCTTGTAGGCTCCTGCCTCTTCTACACTGCTTGAATTGGAGCACCTCCATTATGATATCAAATAATATGCTACTATTAAATGACACAGGTCGCAGATGCTTTGATAGAATTTCCTTTTGGGCACTTCACTGTGAACCAAGTTTTAAAATGTCACAATCCACTTGATATTTATCCCTAGAAAAAGTGTCACATGTGAAGATCAGGCTTTTGATGAAGCGAATAACTTGGTAAAGAGAATATTTGATTACTTATGTATTCGGCCCAACAATATAGATTTTGATGCACTATCATTTTTAACCATGTGCTGAAAAACATACAAAAAACTATGTTTTTAGTGAAATTTGAGTTCACAAGAATCGATGCCAGTCAAAATCTAGACCTTGCTCCCAACTTACTGGTAAAAGGCGGTACTCATATTTCATGCAAGTAATGGAATGCCTTTTTCGTTGTTTTATCTCGTCTTATTCGAACTTCCAAGTCTAGCATCAATGATTGTCTTATGCTTCAGAAAAACAGTATTATGCTTTAGAGAAGTGTATCTACTTCTTATTATACTTCTTAACTTCTAAGTCTAGCATCAATGATTATTTTATGCTTCACACATAATCTAGCTTTCATTATACTCCTTGAAACATTTTTTATTAGTTGAATGAGACAAAATTAAAAGGAGTAAGCTAATATATTAGCAAAAGGATTTCCATCACAAATCTAAGATTTTTATAGGAATTCAATGGAAATTTCAGGCATCACCTGAGTAATCTTCAGTTTCTGCAAATTTTGACATCCAGAGAGAAGTTTGTTACAAAATTAGGCAGCTCCTACTTGAAAACATGTTGATGTTGATGCATAGCAATCTCCTTCATTTATAGCCATGTGTTGGAATATTTGAAAATTCTAGAATAACAATGGAGAGAGTAATACTCTCCTCTTCTAACACACAGAAAATATTGAAATTTCTTCACTGGAAACAGAGTTCAACACTTTGAAAAATTTCTATTCCTTAAAAAAAAAACTATTACAAATTCTTCCTCACTGAGAGGGATTACAAAATGTCACTGTTGCAAAATGCAGTGCACTCAAAATTCTTCTCTGTCTCTAAAACTATGTACTGTTGTGCTCTTCAAAACACTTACACTGCTCTTTTGTGTAATAATAAAATTTACAACTACATTCCGAAACAGGCTCACAGCCCTTTTCTTTTATAAGTAACGCATATATTAAAAACATAACAAAACTATGCAAATAGCAAATCTATTAAAATTCTCCTGGGGTCCACAATTTATAAATGTTTTAATATATATATGAAATATATATAATATATATATGAAATATATATATATATATATATATATATATATATATATATATATACACGTCGTATTTAAAACAAAATATTACCAAAACCAGTGTGGGACCTTAACAAACAATAAAACTATTTCGCCGCGCGTTATATAAAATAAAACATATAACAAAATCTTTGTTAAAACTTTAAACGAACCCTTTAGCCGTGGAGCCCGCCGGACTTCAAACGGCGATAGACCATAATTCAAACCAAATTCGCGTTCCAAAATAGCCTGCTGACGTCGGCCAATTTTGTGACGCGAAAACGAAATGAATTCTGCCCTAATATTTTTCGGGTCCGAATTTGGGCTGGCGTACAGAGAGAGAGTTGTGACGTGAATTTATTATCAGATTCGCCCTAATATTTTTCAGGTCCGGATTTCCACTGCGCGAGCGGCCCAAAAAAAGATCCACTCTAATCAATTTCTGCCACGTGTCCTCCTCTAGCTTGTCATATCAATCGCATTAAGTTTTAATGTTGTTCAAGATCAGACCTCCACTCCTGTTAGCGATTCTGCATGCTCCAATATGATCCGGCCTTCGGCTCTCATCAATGAGAGATTTATGATAGGCGTTCTTCGATGCCATTGCAGTCGGGTCGATAAAATGGCGTTTCTCTATGGTTTCTAAAACGAGCCACAACCTTTGAATAACATATGCTCTCTGGTTGCTAGGTCACACTACCTGCTCACTGTGATGGGAAGGAGAAGCCAGCTGAACTGCTGCTTAGACCTTGCTGCAAATCTGCATTTCTCTCAGTCTGGTCTGTGTCCGTCTTCCTCGGTTTCTTGGCATCCTGCTTCTTCGTCTCGTCTTGTGCCCACTGCTGAGACTGCACCCATGCCTCGCGTGCGTCAAAGTCTGCGTTGCTGCAAGGGTAGCACCAGAGGGCAACCCATACGTGCTCCCTCTAGCCCCTCAACCGAGTCGTCTTCCCAATAAAGTGATTATTACGCAGGCCGCTATCCAAACACTAGAAGTGGGCGGGGTCGGGTTCTAGGATCTGGCCACCGTATGGGCTCCCCTACTCCTCATTTCCCCACCACTTCACCTTCTCCCACGATGCGCATTGTGCATTTCTCCTTTAATTTCTCTTTGAACCGCCCACGAATCACAGCTTCAATCACCGTGGTTTTCCGTGAAGAGGCCCAATTAGAGGAACAATGCACCCGTCCGGTGGGTTTGAGCTCAGAAAAAGCCCAGCTTTCGGGCCTTCAGGAGGGGAGCAGTGGCATGAATGTGCAGGAACTAGAGATAGCATCTCGAGATCCTGGACCTTCCGTGTCTGAAGCTACTCCCGCCGAAGGATGGTGTCGAATTGTCAAAGAACCACCGGATGAGTAGCTGGTTCTCTTTGGTTTGGTTTTCTTGCTTCGCGGCCCACTTTATTTGGGCATGTTTTTTTATATTACTGTGCTGGACCTCTATTTTATTTTTGAATTCTGTAAACAATGGTTCCCTTGCATGGGCGATATTGCACCGACCTGAAAAACGTTCAAGACTGGTTTCCCCGTATGAGGGCAGTCTTCTTTTTTTATTTTTTGACAAATTTGCCATAAGTCTGGGCAATGTTTTTGACTTCGGTCATGCTGTAATTTTATTCCCACTGTTAATAGATTAACCTTACTTAGAAAAAAAAAATTACCCTATTTCTATTTTAAACCTATTTTCCTGAAATACAGAGCCATGTTTATATGATTGTTTATAGTCGAAGCGCTGTGGGGTGGTTTATTATATTAATATTTTACGGTCGAATTATGTTCATAACAATTGGAACGCCCGCAATTCATAGCAAATATTGGAGATTTACTGTCTTGTTTTAAAGTTTCATTTTTATGTTTGTCGAAGGATGGTGCTGAATTTTCGAAGAACCACTGGATGAGTAGCTGCTTCTCTTTGGTTTGGTTTTCTTGCTTCACGGCCCACTTAATTGGGCATGTTTTTGCTTATATTACTATGCTGGACCTCTATTTTATTTTTGAATTCCGTAAACACTGTAATCGTCAAAGATATCAAATGATGGTTCCCCTATATGGGCAATGCAACAACCTGACAAACATTCAAGACTGGTTTCCCCGTATGAGGGCAGTCTTCTTTTTTTATTTTTTGATGACAAATTTGCCATAAGTCTGGGCAATGTTTTTGACTTCGGTCATGCTGTAATTTTATTCCCACTATTAATAGATTAACTTTACTTAGAAAAAAAAATGTTGCCCTGTTTCTATTTTAAACTTGTTTTTTGAAATACAGAGCCATGTTTATATGATTGTTTATAGTCGAAGCACTGTAGGGTGGTTTATTATATTAATATTTCACAATCGAATTATGTTCATAACAATTGGAAAAAAAATGTTGCCCTGTTTCTATTTTAAACCTGTTTTTTGAAATACAGAGCCATGTTTATATGATTTTTTATAGTCTAAGCGCTACGGGGTGGTTTATTATATTAATATTTCATGGTCGAATTATATTCATAACAATTGGAAAAAAAAAATGTTGCCCTGTTTCTATTTTAAACCTGTTTTTTGAAATACAGAGCCATGTTTATATGATTGTTTATAGTCGAAGCGCTACGGGGTGGTTTATTATATTAATATTTCACGGTCGAATTATGTTCATAACAATTGGAACGCCCACAATTCATAACAAATATTGGAGATTTACTGTCCTGTTTTAAAGTTTCATTTTTTTTAAAAATTGAACCCGCTATCGGTATACCGATGCTTTGTAAGCGTCGGTCTTCTGACGTCTTGAATGATTTCCATTTTCGTCAGTCTTGTGACGTTCGTCGATATTGCGACAGTTCTTCCTAGGGTCGGTATTGCGATGCTTTTGGAATGCATCGGTATTGCGACGCTTTTGGAATGCATCGGTATTGCGACGCTTTTTCAATGCGTCGGTCTTGCGACACTTTTGTAAGGTGTCGGAATTGTGACAGCTTAAAAACGTCGGAAGAGCGACAGTATAAAAACGTCGGAAGAGCGACGTTCAGAATGTCGGACCACATTTCATCGGAATTGCGACAGCTTACAAACATTGGAAGAGCGACGTTCAAAACGTCGGACAACATTTCGTCGGAATTGCGACAGTTTACAAACGTCGGAAGAGCGACGCTTGTTTGGAAGCGACGGAAAAAGTGTCGGTAGTGTGACACTTTGTCAAGGCGTCGGAATTGCGATGTAATGGAAAACCACGTTTTTCCCATCCTCGAACTGTCGCTCTTGCGACGACTATGTTTTGGAATAGCGACGAAGTGGCCATCGGAAATTGGGCCAAATTTTCTAGTGAATACATCCAGGAATTCTTGCACCATAGGTATATTTCCATCAAAGGTGATTTTTCCTTGGAATCTGCATATCCTACCTGAATAGCATAAATCTGGCACCCCTTTCTTCTACATTTATTCATTTGGGATGCTGTAATCAGTTGTAGTTGTAAGGGCTTCTTGACTCCATGAATCTCTTTGCATGTTCCATCTTGCATTCTATAGTAAATAAATTTTTCCTTGCAGTCCACTAAGGTCCAATGTTTTTCTAGCCAGTCCATGCCTAGCAAAACATTGTAGGACCCTAATGGCAATATGTTCAGATCCACTTGTAACTGCTGCTATGAAATTTCCAAAGTAAAATTTGGAAATTTGGTAGTTACCTTCCTTTTAGCCCCTGTAGCTAGCTGTACCATCCACAAACTTTTAAATTTTTGTTCTTTTAATTTACACAATTCCACTATTTTGGGACTAACATAACTTAGACTTGCTCCTGGGTCTACCAAAATTGAAACAGATTGAGATAATAATTTACCTTCCAACTCAATCATTGTTAGCTAATAATCTGCTTGTCGATCCTCCAACGCTGCGTTGATTCGAGGAATGTTTCTTGCCACATCACCAACTGTAGAAGCCTCTTGCAAATTTGCAACTATATCATTTCTAGTTCACTGTGGACAGTTTTTGTAATAATGTGCCTCACCACATCCCCAACATTGTAGAAGTGGCTTGGTCACCCGCCCCTGCTCAGGTTTGTTGGATGTTTCCATAGGCTTTTATTCTGCTAGCCATCTGGTTCTTTGGTTATTTTTTCCAAATTGCTTATTGACAGAATTTCAGGCAAAGTTTTTAAAATTACTTCTTTTGGCTCCTTTAAAGTTGGAGTTGTTTTTCGGTCCTTTCCTTGGCTGCCAAATTTTTCCAACCTCTCCCTTAGCTTTGGACTGCTGATAGCACATTCGTGCCTTACGAATGGCTTCATCCATGGTTCTAGGATTAACAAAATCAATATGCTCCTTCATATGATTTGGCAGGCTGCTTAGAAATCTCTGCACCTTAGCATTTTCCTCTCGAAGATATAGAACATATTGCAAAAGAGAGGTGAAATTAGTGATGTATTCATCCATAGTCATCTGTCCCAATCTTAAGTCATGAAATTCCTTATCTTTTTCATCATATAATTGTTCCGTCAGATACTTGTCCTTAAAGTATTACTGGAATGATTCCCAGGTGACTTCTTGTTCCTCTATGTTGCGAACATTCTTCACCTCTTCCCACCACAAAGCGGATTTCTCTCTCAACTGATATATGGCTAATCTAGCCTTTAGGTTGCTACTGTACTTGTACACCTGAAAGTACTTTTTCATATTTATTAACCAAGCTTCGCCCACTTCCTTAGCTTCACCATCAAATGTTGGTGGTTTTGTTTTTAGAAACTCCCCTTGAAGTTCTACTTTGTGCTTTTTAAGCTCTTGTTGATCTGTTACATTGCCAGATTCTTCTTCATTGTAATTTTTGTTCTTGCTTCACTGGGATGGGCTTCTTTCTATTATGTCTGTGGTGTTGTGTCTTGTTTGCTGCTCTTCTTCTTCATGTAAACCTCTGTCAGTACTTGGATGTTCCACTTCTTGGTTTTGTTTGTCTGACAGGCTCTTTAATATCTTTTCATGCTCTTGTAGTAATCACTTGTTAGCTTTTCAGACACGCACCATTTCCTCTTATAGTTGTTGTACCATACTCAATAGGAAGCTGGTTTGGTGTTGTTGTTCCTCCTGCAGTCTACTAATTTTTCGGTGTTGATCGGCACTTAACTGAACCCACATTTATGGGTTCATCACTGGTTGAGCTTGGGGTTCCCCAGTGTCTTGGGGTGGTGGCTGTGTTGTTCCCCTTCTCATTATGCTTCTAAAATCTGTGCATTAGTTTCCACACTGCATTATTTGTTAGTTGACCCTTAGGGTCCCAGCGTATGAACGCTGCTCTGATACCACTTGTCACATCCAAACATCTCAAAATTAAAAAAATAAAAATAAACTTACCATCTTCCCTAGCAATTCTACCAGAAATTACCAGGTTGGAACTTTATACCTTAGAGATTTATTAATAATACAACAATTACGACATATCATTTCTTTTTTTACTCATGCCTTGACTTTATTAAGTTTAACATATATTTAATAATTTCCAACAGCTTGACTTAGAAGTTAATACTCAGCAACCCAAAGTAAATTCTCGATACATATAAATAACACCTTATATTAACACAGTCAACCTTTATAATTTTCCTTAGCTCCTGTAGCAATTTACTATGCACAATCCTATTATTTATTATGGTGATATTCATCCTCGATGCAAACGAGGCTTTGCTGGCACGACAGTGTGAAATTAAATGCCACAGTACCGGGTAGTAAATACAATCTAACATCTGTAGGGTTTTTGAATTATGGTTGATGGCCTCGAGGCATACTTCACCCACCCTTGTCAGATGCCAGCCGATTTCTACGGTGTTAAGCAAGCGGGAAGGATTTTCTTGGTCTCCACACCATCTACCCTACCCATTTTGCACTGTCTTCTACCTCATTACTCTGTGATCACAATGATAGCATACCTCTTATTTTCCTGAGCACTTGGCTCCTCCCTTGCCGCTCATCACAGGTTGTGGTTAGCTGGGCAAACCAGATTTAGAGTTGGGTGCTACCCCTCCATTAAGGAGTAGATCATTCCAAGGTTGCTATGAAATGGAGGAAGGGCCAAAGAGCTGTCAACATAGGTACGACATTGTAAGTTCAGAAACGATACTCTAAATTTAACTTCAAGTATTTCCTTGTTTCAGTTCAAATTGTAAATGAAAACCCATGACTACTTTTAACTCCTGAACTCTTTTTTTTCCTCATACTTCTAGATTAGCTCACGAAAGGTCTACTTTCAATAATTTTATTTTATAACAGGTAAGGATTCTCAACCCAAATCTGTATTTTACATTCTCTGTCGAAAAGAAATGGTTTCACCCTTTTCTTTAATGTTTTGTTTCCACAGGTACCTTTCTTCACCAGTTAAAGCACTTCATCCCATTCTGGTCGAGCATTTTCGTTCTAATGGCATGTAGGTTCTTTCAGGTACTCCATGAACTACACCTATCTACCCATTACCATTCTGTCATAGGACAGTCGTGATAGCGGAATTCTTTGGTCATTTTTATTTTCAATCTTGGGTTTGAGAGACTCGGTTTTACTTTAACAAGTTTCCATTCCGGGTTGGATCATTTTAAAAAGAGGTTTTCATTAATGTTATTTAAGTGAAGCACGTCCTGCGCTAAACCTCGTATTTTACCGCAATTTGTTTGTAATGCAACAAAAGCTCTATTTGAATTTTAGCAGATTTACTGCTAGCGGAATCTCATAATAGACCCTTGGTCCTTTTATTAAAAGATTTTTCGAATTATTTATGTCACTTTTGTGTCATTGTATTTTCTCAGATTACTAGATTAAAATATTTTCATGGTTTATTGTAATAATATATAAATCCTTTTTAAGATTTTTTCCCTTGGTTGGGTCTTGGATCTCATAATTGATATTTGCTATAATATGTACCGAGACTAGTTTTTTTTTGCATGTTTTATTCCTTTTCTTAGCCCAACCTCTGTGTGAATAAGGTCTTTAAATAAGTAATACTGGACATTTTATGTTACTTAGAATTTTGCAGGAATCTTTTCCTTTCTCTGTTTCTTTTGCTCAGCTTTGGAATTAATTTTTGTACTACCAAAATTAACAGTGAGGTGTCCGAACCACCATATTGTTATTTGTCCATGTATATAGGGTTTGAAGGAAGTGATCGGCTTGCGCTAGGTTTCTATCCTAAGCTCAGGTTCAACAGCCTCCTTATTCAAGCTTTAATAGCTTCCCAAGTGTGTTTTCTGTTTACTGGTTTGTAGCTAAACAAAATCACAGTTCTAAACATAACTTCGATAATTTTCTTTCTGATTGAGTTTATATCTTCACTAGATATTCGAAGTATTTACATTCTTTTCTATAATGAATAACTAAACTTAAGTTAATTTAAGGCTGTCATAAAAGAAATATTCTCTGCATTCTTTCTAATTTGGATTATTGAGCACTATTAAACATTTATCTCGATTTATGTTTACTACATAGTTCCTCTGTAGATTTTTTTGCATTCTTTAGTAATATTTGCTGCAAACATTCAATTACCTTTGTACATATACAAAGATATCTTCTGCAACTAATATAGTACTATAATTCTATCTTTAAAACACCATATTCCATCACACCCAACATTGTTCATTTTTCCATAGTGTAAGTTGTACCAATAGATCATCATTCATGGTATTTTTAGTATCATAACACGAACAAAAACCAAAATAACTTGAATAGATCCACTTAAAATAAATGTTTGAATAATGCAGTACAGATATCTTTCTAGGTGTCTCATCCCTAAACAGATTAATGTACTTATCTAGAAAATAAACTTGATGCTAATGATTTTCCTCCCAACCTCCAAGAAAAGGTGATTACGTCCACTCCTTGCTTCCATGATCTAGCCCTGGATGGTACGGGTTAACATTGGACTTTTATGCTTGACCTCAGGAAATCCAGTCCACTCAGAACCAAAAACAATTCTCAGGAATGTTGATTGTATTTTCACTGGTCTCTAGCATCTGTGGAAAATTCTGCACTCTTTCCTTTTGTCCAAGAACATAACCCCTACTCCTCACTGGAATAATTATTTTATCCTCAGAGGAGCAGGTAATTGTTTCAAACTGTCCCTAACCACTTTCTAGTTCATGGAAAACATTTTTACCATCAACTTTTACTTTTCTTAAAATTCTCTTAACTAATTTATTTATTCATAACTTATTACCAAAAAAATCATATAACATTAATTCGAGTCTTTTTCTTGAAACCATAATTAAAAGAAATTGTCTTTTAACTAGTTAACCACTAGTTATCTTTAATGCAACTGTCACAGTGTTGATGATCATATATAAATTAATGTATTTTACTATTAATTATTGAATATTTAAAGAAAACATAAAATATAAAATTAGTATAAAATAAAATTAGCTTAAAGAATTATAAAGTAAATAAATAATTATTTATCTAGTAAAATTCCAACTAATATTATAGCTAGTAAATTTCATTTAGAATCAAAAAATTTATAATTTAGTATTAAATAATATTATTAGTTTAAAATTATTTTAATAGAGAATGGAATAGGATAGAGAATTGTTAAATTAGTATAAAAATGAGAATAAGGAGGATTAATTGGGGGGGTGATGAAGGGTTAGGATTGACATTAGAGAACAACAAATGGAGGGCTTCCAAGAATGACTTAATTGAAATCCATTTTCACAGTTGAAGTTGTTAGGGTGATTTTTTATTTCAGGAGCTTCCCTAATGACACAGTTCGAGTAGAGGGGGACAAACGTCAATATTTTGGTATTCTCAAAGAAGATTAAATGCTTGGTATTGTGGGAGTGTTCCATAATGGAAAAGTTTATGATTCAATTTCTCTTTAAGGAGCTTGAAGAAAATAATTCCCTCCTATTTTCTGATGTCCTTGTCTCTTACCTCCCTGGTGGCTCTCTTACCCAAAATTCTATCGAAAGAAGACTCATGCTGATAAGTACCTCCATGTCAACTCTCACCATATGTAACACCCTATTCCCACATCTACACAATTAACCGGCCAACTGAGGTAAACATGTGGCAATATGCTACTATGATCATACTTAACCTCTTGGGTGATCTTAAGGAAGTGGAATCGACATAAACACATCATAAAGACCTTGTACATCAACAATAACACCCCCAAGATCCAACCCAACCATTCAGGCATCCTGCCCCTTGGTCCCATTGTCCTTTCTAGCATTTGGGCCTCTAAACACATGCAAACTCCTGCAAAACCATTGTCTATGAGGCTCTGGATTCATGCATAAGCCCACATTCCAACGTCTAGGGACTAAATTCCTTAATACTATGGCACCGTCCCTGTGATTTGAGCCACTTTTTCAGGCCCAAAACCCAGTTCCCTCCCCAAAAATTCATGGCAAGTTTAGAGATGATTTAAAACAGTCAAACAATAATATATTTACAAAAACATCCACGAGGACTAAACTAGCCCCGTACTAGCCATGACAGGCATTTCGTCAAACATGTCACATGCATGAAAGCATGTAAAAAAGCCAACCATAGATGGGACTACCACGTTCCACCAAACCATAGATTGGCTGAGCCAAATCTCTCTTCAGCCGAATGCCCCCATGTCATATTTCAAGCATGAATGTGGGATATCATCAAACACATCAATTAAAACCAATCCAGGGTTTCCAAAGGCCAAACCACCTCGCCCCTCAACCAGTGATTCCACCTCACGGTCGGACATCATAACCATCATGGATTGGTCTCTACTGATGATCTAGGTGAATATTGGTGGCCACCTACCTATTCCAGCTAGAACTCCAGTCAGTTTCATCAATTTATTTTTTTATAGCAGCATTTACCATTTTTAGCAATTTTTCGTGTCCTGAACTTCTGGAGTAGTTTTGACCCCCTAAACGGCATTTTTTTTAGGTTCACTACGGCCCCATAGCCAAGGGAAAAGGACTACAAAAAAACATCTATTGCTCAGAGATATTTTTCCAACGAGGTATCATACATGCCAAATGGACATAATATGACCAAGTTACGACCCTATGAAATTGGCTGCCCAACTAACCCCAACGAGGCCCATAAAATCTTGGTGTTATATCTCCTCAGGTTAGGGTTTTGGTTGTTTAGGGTTTTCTCTTATTGTTCAATAATAAAAAGGCCCTTGAGCCTCATTATAGAATAGCTCAGAGGCTTGTAGCCACCACATCGCAACTTAGAGATAAGCTACCAATGTCCTAGCCATTTTATTTCCATTCTGTCTGTAAGCATATTTCAGTTATTTGATATTAATGAAATGAAGTTTTATTTCTATTTCATCTCTGCATTTATGTGTATTTTTGTATTTTGTTTCATTCCTTCATCAGCCCAGATCAGTGGTATCACAGTGGTCTACTCTTTCTTCATCCTTATTTGCATTTCCCTAACAAGGTCAGGGTATAAGGAGTTAGGGCTCGATCTGGTTGAACCTTTGCAAGATCAACCTCACAAACCTCGACGGTCACCCATGGGGGAAGAAAAGAAAGATGAGGGAGTAGGAGATATTATCAAAATATTTCTTGAGGAGGCCCTCGAGAAACAAAGGAACGCGGTGATGGATAAATTTTACCATATCCTTCAACGACTGCCCACCAACAATGCATCTGCATCCAGCAGCCACTTTGGAGGCACCACCCCTTTTAAGGTATACGTAAAATTTGAAATTCCCATATTTGAGGGACAAATAGATGCATACATCGTAAATATATGGTTGAATATATTAGAAGGATATTTCTCGGTTCATGACTTTTCCAACCGGGAAAATATTACTTTTGCACTCCTCAAATCTGCCCCCATGTCAAGGACTGGTGGGAAACCTACTGTGAGAAAATGGAAGAGAGGGAACCATATTTATTCTCAGTTGCACCCACATGGGATTCTCATGATCAAGGAACAATATTATCCCATGGGGATATATGAGTACAAGTACATACAATGGACTACGCTTCGGAAACAAACAGATCAAGATGTGCATGAGCTGTTGAATTTGTTCCATACCCTGCACACAAAATTGGATATCAAATATTCAGAGAAAACATTTGTGCTAAAGTATCACAGTTTTCTACACGGATACATTCAGGCAGAAATGGATTTCCTTGACATCTCCTCACTTAGTGCAGGATACCGGTATGCTGCCAGGATTGAGCAGAAGTTCAAACAAAAGAAGTGAGACTTTAGATCTATGAATCAGAAGTAAGGGAAAGGTGCCCAAAAACCACATAACAAAGGACAAAGCCAAGGTATGGCACCCCAAGACAACCCACCAAAGCCGCAAGCAAATAAAAAAAACCATGAAGCCAAAGAAGGACATGGGAAGGTCGTGTGAGTTCCATAAGATCTCCACTCACAAGACAAGTTAGTTTCGAGCCAAGCATTCACTGGTGATCGAGCTGAAGGCTTCTAAATCAGATGCATGCTCCGACTCTGAATCAGAACCTGACAAGGGGATTGAAAAAGGGAAGCAGATTATCAATGCAGATACCAATGCCATTTTTTCCATCACAAAGATCCAGAAGGAGGAACTGAAAGATATAGAGGGGGGGAGTGCCTCTTCCATTCCCATATGTGGGTAAAGGGTTCCCCACTACAGTTCATTTTCGACAGCGGAAGCCAAAAGAACCTCATTTCATCAGAGGTCATGAAGCAGCTGGCCTTATTGACCACAACACACCGATAGTTGTACACCATCGGGTGGCTTCACCAAGGATGAGATCTCTGCATCAACTAGCAGTGCCTACTTCCCTAAAACATCAAGCCCTTCACAGATGAGGTATTATGTGACATTGCTCCTCTTTATTTTTGTGATGTATTTTTAGGCCAACCATACTTGTGGAAGTGGCATGTTGTGTATGAGTCTAGGCCTTGTGTTGTTATTGTTACTTTGGGAAATAAGTTTGCACGGGATATTAGAGGTAGCATTGTTTACCATCATCCCTTTGGTTACTGCAAAACAATGCAGTAAGCTCATTTCCAAAACTGGGAAATTTGTTTTTCTAGTGATCCACCCTCAGGGAAATAAGAATATTGTGGCCACAACCTCCAAATAGGGCTCCTCTTCACGACAAAAACATATGGAAAAGGTCGTGGAGGAGTATCGGGACATCTTCACCACACTCGTAGGGGTGCCTTTGCACTGTTAGGTCAAGCACTCCATCGATATGAATTCAGGTGTGTCGCTACCCAATGGAACAATCTATCAATTTTCTATTCTATAGAATGATGAAATCAATATGAAGATTCAAGAGCTACTGCAGAAAGGTCAGATCTGGCCAAGTTCATCGCCCTGTGGGAGCTCGATCATGTTGGTACAAAATAAGGATGGGACTTGGAGACTCTGTATTAACTACCAGGTGCTGAAAAATATCATTTTCTAGAATAGGTACCTGATCCCACAAATTGATAACCTTCTGGACCAAATCAAGGGGGACATTCTGATCTTTTGCTAGACTTGGGAAGAGAACCTCCACCATATCCGACAGGTCCTCCAAACACTACGGCAACACAAGTTGTGTACCAATTTGGAGAAGTGCACTTTTGGAATGACCTAGGTTCAGTATCTGGGATACATTATTGATGAACGGGGGGTGCATGTGGATCCAACGAAGCTCCAATTCATTCGAGATTGGCCAACCCCAACCACTCTAATAGAGCTCCGCAAATTTCTGGGTCTTTCCAATTTCCACCATAGGTTCATGTTGGGATTCTCTCATATCACTTGGCCCTTGAGTCAAGTCACCAAGGAGAAGAAAAAGTAAAATTATGTTGGTCTGAATCTCAAAATAAGGTGTTCATAGAGTTGAAACATCGCCTCTACTCTGCACTAGTGCTCACATTACCAGACTTGCAATAACCATTTGAGATCGAGACAAATTCCTCTGTCTATGCTATTGGGGAATTTCTTACTCAACATGGGAATCCAGTGGCATATCGCAGTGAGACACTTTCTGACACCGTTAGGACGTATCCCAGTTATGTCAAAGAGATGTATTCCATTATGCAGGCTTGCTGACAATGGAAGCATTAAATTTTGGGGAAGGAAATGATCATCCACATAGACCATCGACCCCTATAGTTCATACAAACACAAGGGAATTTGTAGAACGATCTCCGTCAGAAGTGGTCCACATACCTACAACAGTTTCATTTGAAGATCAAGTACAAGAAGGGTAGCACCAATAATGTTGCAGAATGCCTTAGTCGACCACCGATCATGGCACTAACCACTGTGCTCAACTCTTGTGGGCACAAGACTTCTGATTGGCCACTTCTCTACAAAAGCGATCCAGAATTTGGCCACACATACAAGACATTCTTGGAGGGTAATAAAGTTCCAAATTTTCACCTCCAGGATGCACTGCTATGTCACCTAGGACACCTTTTTTTCCTTCAAGCGAGCGTGCCAAGATTATTTCAGATGCGCACTACAGTCGCTGGGAATTTCTGGGTCGAGAAAAAAATGGCAGTATTGCAGAAGTATTTCTATTGGTTGAACCTTCAACAAGATGTTGGGAAGTACATCAGGTCCTGCACTGACTATGTCATTGCTAAACCAACCATCATGAAGCAAGGCCTCTATACTCTGTTGCCTACCCTTAGTCAACCTTGGGAATCCATCTCCATGGATTACATGTCGGGCCTTCTTTCTATTAAGCATGGAAATGATTGTGTTTTTGTGGTCGTAGAAAAAATCTTGAAGATGGTAATTATGGCATCCTGCAAGAATAATATCACAGCAAGATCCACTACTAAACTCTTCTTTGAATGAGTGTGGGTAGACTTTGGGATCCCATAATCTATCATCTCAGATAGGAACAACAGGTTCCTCAATACATTTTGGTCCATCCTCTGGTCAATGTTGGACACCAAGCTCACCAAGTCCACAACTTTTCATCCCCAACTAATGGCCAGATAGAGGTCGTTAACATGATGATCATACACATTTTTCACATGTACAACCTAAAGAATCTACACACCTGGGATGAGAGCCTCCCCTATGTACAACACAACTATAATCAGGCTATCCACAACTCAACCAGCCACAACCACTTCCATTTAGGCTTGGGATTCTAGCCACTATGTCCCATTGACGTAGCCATGCCATTTACGGCTACATCGAAAGATTCATCTCACGTCCACTCTGAATCTGACAAGGTGCACAAATTCATCGAGCGCATTCAACACATTCGCCAACATGTTCATGACATATTGGACAAAGCCAATGCTAATTAGTACAAGCAACGACATGATCAACATCGGGTGCCACACAACTTCTAGGTGGGCAACAAAGTGTGGCTACATTTGCAAAAGGAGTAAATCGTTGGACCCCACCACAAGCTTCAACCACTCCCATATGGGCTATACACCATCACCAAGGTTGTAGGGGATAATGCCTTCGAGCTCAGTATTGCACCATTCCTTGGTATGCACCTAGTGTTCAATGTGGACTGCCTTTGGCCCTACTTTCCACCTCTACTAGACACATCCGACATGGCAGAACAACTCACACCAACATAGTTAAACTCAGACTGCCTCGAAAAAGCCACAATTGATCGGATCATGGAAACATGGATCAAGAACACCCACCAACATAGGATCCAACTATTATATTGAGTTGTCAAAGCCGTCCAACTCCTTCACTGGGGCAAGTGGTTCACCAGGGACCAGATTCAACAGAAATTTTCTTATCTCATGTCCACCCACCTATTCCACCTAGACCTGTAGTCAGTTTCATTAGTTTCCCTTTTTATAGCAACGTTTACTATTTTTAGCAGATTTTCAAGTCCTGAACTTCTAGAGCAGTTTAGACCCCATAAACGACTTTTTTTTGGGTCTGTTGTAGTGCCATAGTCAGAGGCAGAGGATTATGGAAAAACCTGTAGTCCTTGGAGAAATATTTCCAATGAGGTATCATACATGCCAAACAGAGATAATATGACCAAGTTACGACCCTGGGAAGTTGGTTGCCCAAATAACCCCAACGAGGCCCATAAACTCTTGTGTTACATATCCTTGGGTTCGGGTTTTGGTTTTTTAGGGTTTTCTCTTATTTTCAATAATAAAAATTCCCTTGAGACTCATTGTAACATATTTTAGAGGCCTATAGCCGCCACATCTCTACTCAAAGATAAGCTACCAACGCCCTAGCTATTTTATTTCCATTCTGTTTGTAAGAATATTTCAGTTATTTGATATTAATGAAATGAATTTTTGTTTCTATTGCATCTCTGTGTTTATGTTTATTTCTATATTTTATTGTGTTCATGCATAAATATGAATCAACCCAAGCTGTTCCAGGGCTCCAAAGTGTTTGTTCCAGCTAGGACTTCCAGGACTAGTAACTCAACCCCAGCTATTACAGGGCTTCTAGAGTGTTTGCCCAGTTAGGTCTTCCAGGACTGGTAACTCAACCCACCTACAGCTTCCATATCATTTATCCAACCAAGGCTTCTAGGACTAGTAATTCAACTCATAGATTTATGTCAAGATTTTAGAGCGTTTTTCCAACCATGTCTTCCATGAACTAATAACTCAACCCACAACTAAAGGACATGAGAACCAACCAGAAAAAAAATAATGAAATGAACCCACAACACCACGGATATCTAGGAAATGGAAAGTGCTGGAAAATCCAATTTCAATCAAGGAAATACTCCATGCCAATGACATATCATGACCAATAAACTACATGCATAAAGCATGCATGCCAAAACTAGTGAGGAAAACATATATGCAACTCGATACCTGCAATCAAAACTCGTTGTAGTTGCTAATCCCAATGTCCTCTTGTGCTTTTATGCTGTTCATTTTCCTTCTTGCTCAAAATCTCCAAGTATGCCATAGTCTCCAAGAGTGCTCCAAGAATACTCTAAGTTCTCAAGAGTATAAGAGAGGGAGAGAAAATGAGAGCTCCAAAACCAAAGTGAACAAAATCTTACCAAACGATCCTCAGAAGCCTTTTTATCAATGAGGGATCTATTTTATTTAATTTTCCATTATTTTCCTTCATTTTCTTCCTCACATGCAACCTGTGACGTTTCACCTTATTTTTCTCCTATTTCCATTATTTTCATAAAAAAAATGTCAATTAAATCCACATGCATTTATAAAGCCTTTTCCATTTCCTTTTCCAATTTCCTTTAGCCATAATAACCAAAATGAACACCCACTAGGATATTTTTCCCACCATTCAGCTTGGAATATGTGTCCCATCACCATGGTCTTATATATTTTTACATTAATTTTTAACCAAGGTTGTTACACCATCACTCTCACCATCATCCTTATCA
The DNA here is from genome assembly GCA_034641835.2 of Pinus albicaulis. Taxonomy (NCBI): domain Eukaryota; kingdom Viridiplantae; phylum Streptophyta; class Pinopsida; order Pinales; family Pinaceae; genus Pinus; species Pinus albicaulis. The sequence continues at coordinate 1,601,947,221 of CM076575.1, read as the reverse complement.
AAAGTCTATTGTGTGTAAAACCCTTGTTACCTGAGCCATTTAGATATCTTCCTCTCAATCCTTTCCCAATGAAAATACACATCTCATCAAAGCCCTAAAATCCAATGGGTATTCATCTGCCTAGATAAAAAAGGCTTTTCATTTCGTTCCCCAATCCAATCCCATAAACCTTTCCAGCAATCTTCCCTTAGCCAAAGTCTCCCTTCCCTACATTCCCTTCCCTACATTCAGGGAGTTACTAATTATATTTCCAAAATCATTTCTAAAAGGAACATAAAAAAAAAATTCAAGCACCAAAATACCCTTAGCCAAATCTCAGATTGGATAAGGGAAAGAATGATCCTATGTTAGGCCCTCGAGTCTATGAGATCCTTTGCTCCTAGGTGTTGGGGTTCCCATGTTTTGGCAAGGTTGTCAATGCCAAAAGACGAGACAACATCAAACCACTTTCAGACCCTAAGATCTAGCCCTCCTGGGTCCAGAGAGGGATCTCTCTATGATATGTCAAAGGTATATGTCTTTGAAGCTCAATGTTAAGATATTAGGCTAGTTATAAGGCTCGGAGTTTGTTTGTTTAATTATATGTTTGGTTGCTGAGAATCAGGAAAGAAGGATTCAATATAAGACAAGGATGAGCAAAGAGGATTATCGGCAAAGGAGAGATACTCCAGGGAACATTCAAGACCATTGGGCAATGGAGTCAGAAAAGGGTTTACTTGCTAATCAATATGTAGGCTTTCAATTGGGCTAGTCATATAAAGCATTGGATCTTAAAGATGATAGTGTGGTAGGATAGGCAAGAGGGAAGGTGAGAGCAAGGAAACATTAAAGATTCAGAATACAAAGTTGAAAACCTGAGATCAGAGAGAGACTTTGAACTCTCAACACTTCGGCCTCTAGCTTGAGGGATCTTAGAAAAGGTTCAATTAATTGAAAAGGATCCTAGTGAGATGAAGACAGAGTTCTAGACCTCCCAGTGTTCCCAATTCGTTCAATTAAACCTCAACAAGAACATCTGAAGCATGACCTCAATAATTCATACATCAGCTAGCAGGCAATAACATCCACTACACTGGTTAAATTAATTGAAATCAATCCTCATATACACATAAGGCAAAAAAACATTAAAGGCAAGGAGATTAGAGACATAGGGTACCTAGCAAGGGTAGATCCTATGCCAAATTTCTGATACAAGCCAGTAGAAATGTAATGAAATGAAATAAATACAAAGATAGAAAAACATCATCGACTGCTTTAAATCAAGATCCAAAGAAATCTGCTTGTCATATTAAGAGCAACACCAGTCAAGTACAACATTTCCAATAGCTTGAAAGTTCAGTCTGAATACATCTTCCTCAGCCTATATTACAACTTTACACAGATGACATGTCTCAAAGGAAACAGCTTGCAATTCTCTGATAATCTATCAATAACATTTACAATGAGTTTCCTCCAGATTTTATAGCTGAAAGATGAGTGGAGGAGGTAGGTGAAACACTAAATGAAACATTAAAACTTGGAAAAGAAAGAAGGCCGAAGCCCATTCAGTTTTAAACTCTGTGCATCTATCTCTGGCATGCCTTGGACGAAATATCAATCTTATTCAGGCTTCCATTTACATCTGGTATGGCTCTGATGCACTCTGGTTGCAGTACTCTGTAGTACTTTTGGTGAATAAACAAAAATGAAAATGAGTGACAATGAAGTGTGCCATGCTGCATAAAAAATGCTCTGATAGCTTAGGAATGTGGTCAAGGCTGAATGTTCTTCTAGAACACGGTAAATAGAGGAAACAATATGGGCGCTTTGTCCTTTCACAGGTAGGGATTTTCTGCTGATGTAGCTACCCTGATGGCATAGTTTTCTGTGCGCTGGACCTTTTGAGAGATCCATGATGTATTCAATCCGGTACTTTGCCTCCAAATCAATAGATTAGACCTGAAATTTTCAACGATAGGCCTTGAACACTCAATTTTCCCACTGATACTCTTTGTCGCTTCCACGTTTGCCTCTAACTGCGAAATCTGAGCTTTAAGGGCTCTCAAGAAGATTTTACAGAGTTTAAACTCTATTCCTTTAATGTGTGCTCTGTCACACGTCTTCTCAGACCCTTCCTCACGATTTCAGTCCGTGAGAATGGTCCTTTCCCATGTTTTCTGTAACTGTGACAGAGACTGTAAAGCATGGTGGCTTCCACCGCTTGTACCTGCAAAAATACGCAACCTCGTTATGCAATCTATGCATAGGGAGGATGGCTGCGGAGGGCGGGGGGAACGATAGTGCGGCAGTGGTATGAACGGTGGTTTTAAATGGAACAATGGTGAAATATGCAGTGATATGTTGTAAACAGCGATTAATATGGTTTTGGTAGAAAAATGCTTGTGGGTCGTTCGATCATGATCTGGTGCTGTGATCGACGGCGAAGATTAATCAGCAGAATGGTTTATGAAAATGGGTGGGATGCATATAAATGAACAAAAATACAATGAAATGCGTGTGTGGGACCCGGCGTGGGCGGAGGGTGATTAGTTTCAGACCGTCAATCTTAGATCCAAAGGACGGTTGAGATCAAGTTGGAGGATCGCAATCGGGCGGGTGGCAGGGGTGACACATTACAAAGGTTTCGATTGCGATTGGGAGTGGGGACATGATTGAGCGCTAGCCGTTGATCTTGGATCAAGATCAACGGTGGGGATTTAGTTGGCGGGGAGACAGGGAAGGAGGGGGATAAATCCGAACCATTGGATCTTAGAGGGATGAATGGCTCCGATCAAATCGGGGGAAGAAATGGGTGGAATCGACAGTCTGATGGACGGTGATGCGATTATATCTTGACCATTGGATCTGGACTAACGGACAGTCAATATTTGATCAGGAAATCGCAATCACAAAGGGCGGAAGGTGGCAGCAATTGGGAAATGCGATTGCGATTGGAGCAGAAAGCGAGGGCCGTCAGATCTGGAAGGGGATGGACGGCTGTGATTTGATCAGGAGATCGCAATCGGGAGGAGCGGAAGGGTGTCATGGGAGGAGTTTCAATTGTGATCGGGGCTGGATTGCGATTAGTGTTGGGCTGTCCGATCAAAATGATGGATCAACGGTGGAGATCACGACAGAGGCCTGATGGACCAAACTCAATCGCATCGAAGTTTTTCAATGTTACAAAGGGATTTGCCCGCCCGACAACTCCGATTGCGATTGGCGCCCAAGACTTAAGCGCTTGGTCTTGGCACTAGGGGCACATGGGGAAGTGGTTTGCGAGGCTGGTGGAAAAGGGGCTAGGCCCTATTATAAGGTGAAAAGTGGGTTTTTGGGCCCTTTTTAATGAATTTTAAGATTGGGAAAGGGTAACGACAAGGGAAAAATGGGGAATTTGGCCAAACAAAGGGTAAGGGTAGAATTTAAAGGGGATTTTGGGGAGATTTAGGGGGACTAAGGGAGAAATTTTGGGATGGAAAGGGGACTTTGAAAAGAGGAAAAAAGGAGTGAAATGGGACATTATTCAGGGATACAAGGGGAAAATAAAGGCCCTTTGGAGCACAATTTTTTTATCATCAGTGAGGCTTATTGACTCAAGAACAGCAGAGGGAAATAATCAAAAGGCAGGGAACATAAAAGGCTTCAAGGATGATGTGTTTTCAGGAGAAATGCATTCCTTGAAGGCTCATAAAACCAATTAGCCCCTTGCTTGCTTGTCAAGGAATTTATAGGGGGCTAACAGTGGCTCCACATGGGGATGGCTTCTTCTTGAAGGAGTCAAGAATTCAGAGATGATCTTTGGAGTAGGCCAGATGCCTGCTGCTTGAGCCATCTTTCTTCTTTGGTTTCAGCTGCCACAATTGTGAAGACATCAAATCCGCAGAGTATTTTTCCCAAATAATCTACCTACCCATCCTACAATCCTAGCATTTTTTCTTCTAGGGTGAATTTGAACTAGCAGACCCTTTACATCATTTTTATTTTTACAAACAGAAAATAAACCTATTCTAAATCTACCCTTATTACTCCATGAGACCAGATTAGACTGTTGGTCTCATATGCTTCTCTACCTAATCTAATATCTGCTGGGATTAGATTGTCCAGCAGATTTCTTCTCTACATTCTACTACAGAAATTTAAAAACATTCAAACTAGGATTAGAAAGTCTAGTTTGTTGTGGATCCAAGGCATAAAGACAGTTGCACATGGACAGAAACTTGCAGAAAACTAAAAACAAACTTTGAAGGCTTGAAATATGAAGCTTTGAAGTAGCCTTCTTCTTTTGTGACTCAAGTTTTGAGCTTGTTAGAGTCACTTTCTTTCTTCATTTCAGCTCTGATTTTGGGCTTGTTAGAGCTGATTCTTCTTTCTTCTTTGTTGGTCCAGGTTTTGGGCATGTTTGAACCACCTATCTTTTACTTTCTCTGGCTCAATTTTTGATCATATTAGAGCCAATCTTTGCACTTCAGAGGTCCATGTTTTGAGCATGTCTGGACCTCTCCCTTTCTTTGTTTTTTGGAACATTTTCTCTTTTTCTTGAAAAAAAAATACTGCAATGGTATGTACAATGGAAATAGAAACTGGAAATTGGAAATCAGCAAAAGTAGTGTTTGAGCATCCTGCCATTGACAGGACCCCCAAACAGCTCAGTACCATCTAATTCTTGTAGAAAAAAGGCCTTTGAACCCATAGTGGCCTGGATGATGTAGGGACCTTGCCACAAACTGTAAAACTTGCCGTGTTTTCCTTTGTCCTCTCTCCTTGAGTCCCACTTCAGAACTTTATCTTCGATTTTGAAATCAGAGGCCTTAGTTATTTTGTCAAATAACTTCTTTATATTCTCCTGAAATTTGATAGCTCTGTTATAGACCTCTTCCCTTGTTTGCTGGAGATGAATTGTTTGGTTTATTCTTCTCACCATGCTATCTTCTTCTGTCTGAATCTCTTGGACAAGTTTGATCACTGGTACACCCAAACTGGTAGGAAAAACTGCTTATGTCCCATAGACAAGCTGATATGGTGACATGCCAATGGACTTCTTTGTTGTAAGCTTGTCAGCCCACAGGGCATGCACTAACTTGTTATGCCAAGACTTTTTGTTCTCTTCTAGCAGCTTTTTGATGATGGCCACTAGGCTTTTGTTTGATGATTTAGCTAAGCCATTACCTTGTGGGTAATAGGCAGTTGAATGACCAAGTGCTATTTGATACCTGTGACAAAAATCAACCATTTTCTTGGACCCAAAAGCAGCAACATTGTCAGTGATTATTTTCCTTGGGCAACCAAACCGGCAGAGGATATGACCCTCTAGGAACCTAATGATGACTGAATCTGTGGCATTCCTAGTAGGTATGGCCTCTATCCACTTAGTGAAGTAGTCTGTGGCTGTTAAGATCCATTTTTGTTGTGCAGAAGAAGCAGGGTGGATTTCTCCTATGAAATCAAGGCCCCATTGCATAAAGGGACCCTCAACAGTGATGGGTTGTAGAGGTAAGGGGAGGAGCTTTATTTTGCCTTCAAAAATCTGGCATTTGTGGCAGGCAATTACCATATTATGGATATCGTTGAAGAGTGTAGGCCAATAGTAGCTAGCTCTGAGTATTTTGTTTGCAGTGGCTTTCCAGCTCAGGTGGCCTCCACACTCTCCTGCATGGAATTCTTGTTTAATCCTCTCTGCCTCATTTTCAGGCAAACATTTAAGCAATAGGCCGTTTGGATTTTTCCAGTATAAGCCTTAATTCATTATGCAATAGATTTTGGCTTTTAGCTTTACGAATCTGGCCTTGGTCTTTGATAGTTCAGGAGGGGCATTGAGGTGTGTAAGCACATACAGAATGTCATAATACCAAGGAGAGCTCTGAAACTTCTCTTCAACAGTGGGATCAGGTGATCCCTGCTGCTCATCCAAGGTATCTCCCATGTTAATGTCAAGGGCTTGTAGATTCGATTCAGCCATTAGTCGAGCTAAGCCCTAACCTTTGATCAGTTTGGTGGGTTTTATCGCAAGGTCGTATTCTAAGATCACAACAATCCATTTGCCCCTCTTCCCATCTGGGTCTTGGGACAAGATATCTTTGACCACTATGCTAGGCACATAGGCTATGGTGTGGGAATGCAGGATGTACACCCTAAAGTCTTTCAAGGCCTTGAATAAGGCATAGGCCTTTTTTTCCATTATGTTGTATTTCAAGGGTGCATCCCTAAGTGCTTTGCTGAAGAAAGAAATGGGTTGTTCCATTCCCTCTAGATTTTTCTACAGCAGAACTGCAGCTACTATATGCTCAGATGTAAATGAGAAAATCAGAAAATCCTTTGAGAAATCAGGGCTGATTAGGACAGGAGCCCGGGTGAGTGCAAGTTTTACTGATTCGAAAGATTTCTTAGCCTCTACAGTCCATTTAACTCCCACACCTTTCTTTAACATGTTTGTCATATTCCTAAGGTGTTCAGCTAGATTGGGAATAAACCTCCTTAAGAAGTTGATCTTCCCAATGAAGGACTGTAATTATTTGATGTTTCTTGGGTGCGTGATTTGTAGTATTCCCTCAACTCTTTATGGGTCTATCTTGATCCCCCTTTCAGATATAACGTGGCCAAGAAGCTTACCTTCTTGCAGCCCAAATATAGTCTTTTTAGGATTCAATGATAGACCGAACCTTCTACATTTTTCAAAGACCTTTCTCAGATGTTTTAGGCGTTCTTCTTCACTCTTGGAATAGACTGTTATGTCATCCAGGTAGATGACAATGAAGTGCCCTATCTCATCGGAAAAAGCTATATCCATCACTCTTTGGAAGGTTGCACCAGCGTTCATCAGTCCAATGGGAATTTTAACATACATAAAGGTGCCCCATGGATTGGTAAAGGCTGTCTTGATTTGATCTTCTAGGATTACTAAGACTTGGTTGTAACCTGAAAAACCATCTAGTAGGGAAATCATTTTTGAGCCTACTACCATCTGAAGAATATGTTCCATTTTTGGCAAAGGGTAATTGTCTTTGAGTGAGGCTCTATTAAGATTCCTGAAATCTATGCATAATCTAATCTCACCTGTTTTCTTTCTCACAACTACAAGGTTTGAGACCCAATCAGAAAACCTCACAGGCTCAATTATGCCTGCCTCATACATCTTCTTAATCTCTTTTTCAACTGCAGGCAATTGTTTTGGGTTTATTCTGCGAAGTTTTTGTCTAAAGGGCTTTTGATTTTCTTTCAAAGGTATTTTATGTTGTATAATGTTCGTGTCATAGGCCTTTAAGTCTTCGTAGCTCCAAGCAAACACGTCAATGAATTCATTGAAAAGGTTGATGTATTTCTTTTTCATGTTTTCCAGCAAGGACTTAGCCAATTTAATTATTTTGGGCTTATCTTCTGTGCCTATGTTTCATTCCTCGACATCAGAGTCCACGTGTTCTATGGTGGGATTTTTTGCTACATCTTCAAAGTCAAAAAGGTCCTCTAAAGGCGCCAGACCTCGAGGTATGTTCTTATCCTTGGTCTGCAGCACCTCTACTTCTTCAGTATCTGTGTTTTTACATTTTTCGTTTGGATTTCCTATCCGTTCATTCAAAGCATTTATTTCTATGTTGCAATGTGGTTCTTCCTCGTCTGAGGGCTCTTCACTTAGGCAGCCATCATCAGATTTCGAGTCTGAATCAGAAAATTAAAACCCGTTCCTGCCCATCAAGAAATATTCAATCTGCTTATTGCCCTCAAAGACCTGCCAGTATTTTTCATTATCCGGCACTGCAGGTCTGAATTTGGTCTGTATTATGATTTTCTAGTTGCTTGGAGTCTTAAGGTATGAACTGGCTAGGCAAGCTAATCCATTTGCAATGACATTTTGACTCCTGGGAACAAACACTAATTCGTATTCAACAAATGTTTTCAATATATCCACGGCATCATTCCTATATGCTCTCAACCTAGGGTGTTTGGCCATATATTCACCGTTCACCTGTTTTATAACCAACTCAGAGTCTCCCTGCACGGTTATCCTACGGGCTCCTATTTTCTTCAACAGATTTAAGCCTAGGATAAGAGCTTCATACTTTGCAATATTATTTGTACTTTTGAAATGCAGGTTGCAGGCATGGCTCTCTACGTAGTCACTCTCTGTGTTATGTAGCCAAACCCTGGCTCCAACAGTTCTCTTGGTGCATGACCCATCAAAGCTCATTTCCCACAGGGGTTCGTTTTTCATTTTATCCTCATTTCCCTCCCTATCGTGGGTTTCACCGGTCTGTTTTACTACGGGTTCTGCGTTGTGTTTTGGAGGTTTTCGTTCCTCATGTGGTATATGAGTTTGTGAGGGGTGACTAACCAGCTGATCACATGTGATTTCTTGTTTGGTCTGAATCTTTGTTTTAGTGCACTGCCTAAGGATTTCTCCTTCGTTTTCCTCCAGATCTAGAGTGACCATTATGTTAAGGTCTGTGGTCTTAGCCTCTCTGTTTGTATCTATGTTTTGTGGTTCTGGCTCCCCCAAAGATTCATCGCTGCAGAAGATAAAGGAGTCCAGGTCTGTGTGTACAGAGTAAAGAGGGGGATTTTCAGGCTTTTTGGGGCTACTAACAAGGAACTTCATTTGTGCCTCCCTGTATAGTCTTCTAAGTTGTCTAAAAACAGGAATTGTGGCATAAGCCCCATCCATCTGCATTGTTCCTTGCAGCTTGGCTCCCCACGATCTTGACAATAACATGCCATACTTGGGTGGCACGTCTGTCACCACAACGTCCATGACCATACACTTGGCTGGAATCTGGGTAAGGCTCACACATAAATATTTGATCAGGCCAAGACACTTTACTCTGCTAGAGTCGAATGAATATAGGTCTTTATAAGGGTGGGTTATCTCTAGGCCTAATCTTTCCATCACTACTTTAGGCATCAGGTTATGTAATGCCCCAGAATCATGCATTGCATTGTGGAGGATCTTATTATGGATATTAATACTGATATAAAAAGGGGACACTACCTCTTCTTGAAATTTCCCTTCAATCTTGGGACCAAATAGAAGGGCTGGTTGGTTATCACTCAAATTGACCGTGTCACTGTTCTCACCTAGGTTTAATGCTTTCAAAATTTGGCCTTTATATACATCCTAAGTGGCTAGCTCAGAGAGTGGGACAGAGATTTTAATCCTTGCAATCTCACTTTCTAAATTGAAAGTGGGATGACTCTTTGGAATGTTCAACTATGTTTTGCTAGCCACAACCTTAGTGGCTGAATTAGTGGGCTACTTCTCATTATGTATAGTGTTTGGAATTGTTTTATCAGTAGCACTAACTACAGTGTTAGTGCTGCTAGTTGGTTGACCCTGTTTATCAATGTTTTGGTTGTCCTTTTCTTTATTCTTCCCAGGAATCTCAGCTGTTGATTTGCTACTTTCATCAGTCACTTTAGAAGTTTTCTCAGGCCTTTTCTTTATGGTAACCTTAGAAGCTTTGGGTTTGGAAGTATCTAGGCTCTTTTTTCTCCTAAGTTCGTACTGTTCTCTGACCTACATGATAGCATCTTCAAATCCAAGTCTGTAATCCTCAAATTCTAATCTTTCCTCATCCCAACATGAGGGTGAGGGCTTATCTTCTTCTGTGTAACAATTATGGATTGAATCTTCTATTTCAAACATGTTTATTGTGTTCCCTTTAGACTCCTCTATGATTCCCTCATCTTCATCAAGAAATTTCTCTTGAAATGGGGGAATAACTTGCTGATCTAACTCTCGTTGTCTGTTGGGAGTGGTGTTGTTTCTCCTAAATTTCTGGTTCTGATTTTGGTTTCGGTTTTGGTTACTGACAGTGACAACCATTTTTTCCATCATTTTTTGTAGCTTTTCTATGTTTTTGGATATGCGGTCATAATTGGAGTTAGATGTGGAAGCTACATTGTCATCTCTATATGTTACCCTTTTCTCAGCTCTCAATCTTGCTTTTTTCTCAATCAGACTAGCCTCTACACTTACTGCTCCCTTTTGCATGTATTCCAGTGTGCTGTAGTCTCTCTCCCTAAGCTAGTAGGCCATGTCAGCATCAAAACCTTCAGGATATTTCGCTAGAGCCATACCTTGGGGAGGTTTCATATGTGGAGGAAGAGCATTGTAAATGTTGTTAAATCTTGTTGTGTAATCATGGACACTTTCTCCTACATTTCTTTTAAGGTTCATATATTCTGCTAGGAGTTGGCGAGGGCTGGCCTTAACCTCCCATTTTTTTATGAAAGTTTGATACAAGGCAGGAAGGTCTTGGATACTATTAGGAGGTAGGCTCTTGAACCATTTCTTCACATCACCTCCTAAACTCTGGGCAAAGATTCTCATTTTTACCGTATCATCATCTATCTCCATGTAGTCAAAAGAATCTTCCATCCTGTCTACATGGTGTTGGGCTGTGGTAGAATCTTTTGCAGTGAAGTGTGGGATCTTTGATTGATAATCATTAGGTAGGGGCACTAGAGGCTGAGTTAAGTCTAGAGGTGCATACCAGGCTGCCATGATGATGTTCTGATGAGGTAAAGGGTTAACCTGAGTAACTGGTATATGGATGATAGGGATACTAGGACCAGCAGAGGTCTGTTGAGCAGACTAAGGATGACTGAGTCCCAAGTTCAGAACAAAGTGAATGTCAGGGGGTGTAGATGGAGGGGTCTATCTATTCCAAAGGTGTTTACCACTTTTAGGTGGTGAACTAGGGAGCTCAAGGTCTGGTTGGTCTAGGACACTGAATGACCTAGTCCTAGGAAAGTTTTTTTGGAAGTCTAGGTCTAAGGGTGAGGCTAATAGAGCTATGAAGTCTTCCGGTGTAGAGTTAGCTCTATGGATGTGGCTAGAAATAGTTGGTCTTGTAAGTGTAGGAGATCTCTTGAGGATGCTCTCAGGGTTGTCAACTATTTCAGGTGGGTTTGGGTTAGGATAAGCTCTTGTGTGAATGGTTCTGAAAGCCACAATGGTGTTCTCCAACAAGGCAGATTAACCCTACTTGTTACCTTTATTGTGGTTTATGTTGTTACGGAGGCTGGTCTTCCAGTGGAGTCTTATGTGAAACCAAGATAATCAGCAGGTCTACTGATCACCAGTGGAGTCTTTGATCTTTGAGGAACTGTGAAGTCGCCAGGTGGAAGGTCTAGGATGCTTCTGGAGGGTACAATGTCCACCACAGTGCTTATGAGATCTCCCTTTTCAAGGATATCTTTAAAACACAACAAACTCTAACCAGAGATTGACTGGGAGGGATTTTACCAGATATGTTACCTCTAAAGAGTGTGAGATCTAGAGGCTACCTGGCCCTTTCCAGACTTTGTCTAAGAGTGTGGGAGAAACACAACAAATGGTAGAGAAGTTGGAATGCAAATGGAAGTGTTTCACTACCAACCTGACCAGAGTTTCTAGGTTTTCTGAGGATCTTGTGATGTAGTAGGATGGAAAATACTCAGAATATCCCCAGTGGAGTCGCCATTATGTTGGTGACGACAATGGGAGATAGACAAATGTTATCATTTATGGGCTCTCAGATTTTTCCCCAGTGGAGTCGCCATTATCTTGGGGTTCCCATGTTTTGGCAAGGTTGGCAATGCCAAAAGACGAGACAACATCAAACCACTTTCAGACCCTAGGATCCAGCCCTCCTGGGTCCAGAGAGGGATCTCTCTATGATATGTCAAAGCTATATTTCTTTGAAGCTTAGTGTTAAGATATTAAGCTAGTTATAAGGCTCAGAGTTTGTTTGTTTAATTGTATGTTTGGTTGCTGAGAATCAGGAAAGAAGGATTCAATATAAGACAAGGATGAGAAAAGAGGATTTTATGCAAAGGAGAGATACTCCAGGGAACATTCAAGACCATTGGGAAATGGAGTCAGGAAAGGGTTTACTTGCTAATCAATATGCAGGCTTTCAATTGGGCTAGTCATCTAAAGCATTGGATCTTAAAGATGATAGAGCAAGGAAACATTAAAGATTCAAAATACAAAGTTGAAAACCTGAGATCAGAGAGATACTTTGAACTCTCAATGCTTCGGCCTCCAGCTTGAGGGATCTTATAAAAGGTTCAATTAACTGAAAAGGATCCTAGTGAGATGAAGACAGAGTTCTAGACCTCCCAGTGTTCCCAATTCGTTCAATTAAACCTCAACAAGAACATCTGAAGCATGACCTCAATAATTCATACATCAGCTAGCAGGCAATAACATCCACTACACTGGTTAAATTAATTGAAATAAATGCTCAGATACACATAAGGTAGAAAAACATTAAAGGGAAGGAGAGCAGAGACATGGGGTACCTAGCAAGGGTAGATCCTATGCCAAATTTCTGATGCAAGCCAACAGAAATATAATGAAATGAAATAAATACAGAGATAGAAAAACATCACCGACTGCTTTAAATCAGGATCCAAAGAAATGTGCTTGTCATATTAAGAGCAACACCAGTCAAGTACAACATTGCCAACAGCTTGAAAGTTCAGTCTGAATACATCTTCCTCAGCCTATCTTACAACTTTACACAGATGACATGTCTCAAAGGAAACAACTTGCAATTCTCTGATAATCGATCAACAACCTTTACAATGAGTTTCCTCCAGATTTTATAGCTGAAAGATGAGAGGAGGAGGTAGGTGAAACACTAAATGAAACATTAAAACTCAGAAAAGAAAGAAGGCCAAAGCCCATTCAGTTTTAAACTCTGTGCATCTATCTTTGGCATGCCTTGGATGAAAGAGCGATCTTCTTTAGGCTTCCATTTACATCCGGTATGGCTCTAATGCACTCTAGCTGCAGTACTCTGTAGTACTTTTGGTGAATAAACAAAAAGGAAAATGAGTGATAGTGAAGTGTGCCATGCTGCATAACAAATGCTCCGATAGCTTAGGACTATGGTCAAGGCTGAATGTTCTTCTGGAACACGGTAAATAGAGGAAACAATATGTGCGCTTTGTCCTTTCACAGGTAGCGATGTTCTGCTGATGTAGCTACCCTGATGGCATAGTTTTCTGTGCGCTGGACCTTCTGAGAGATCCATGATGTCTTCAATCCAGTACTTTGCCTCCAAATCAATATATTAGGCCCGAAATTTTCAACGATAGGCCTTGAACACTCATTTTTCCCACTGATACTCTTTGCCGCTTCCACGTTTTCCTCTGACTACGAAATCTGAGCTTTAAGGGCTCTGGAGAAGATTTTATAGAGTTTAAACTATGTTCCTTTAATGCGTGCTCTATCACACGTCTTCTCAGACCCTTCCTCACGATTTCAGTCCCTAAGAATGGTCCTTTCCCATGTTTTCTGTAACCGTGACAGAGACTGTAAAGCATGGTGGCTTCCCCCACTTGTACCTGCAAAAATACGCAACCTCGTTATGAAATCTATGCATAGGGAGGATGGCTGCAGAGGACGGGGGGAACGATAGTGCGGCGGTGGTATGAATGGTGGTTTTAAATGGAACAATGGTGAAATATGCAGTGATATGTTGCAAACAACGATTAATATGGTTTTGTAGAAAAATGCTTGTGGGTCATTTGATCATGATCTGGTGGTGGGATCGACGGCGGAGATTAATCAGCAGAATGGTTTATGAAAATGGGTGGGATGCATAGAAATGAACGAAAATACAATGAAATGCATGCTTGGGACCTGGCGTGGGTGGAGGGTGACTAGTTTCAGACCATCAATCTTAGATCCAACGGACGGTTGAGATCAAGTCGGAGGATCGCAATGGGGGGGGGGGGGGGGGGTGCAGGGGTAACACATTACAAAGGTTCCAATTGCGATTGGGAGTGGGCGCAAGATTGAGCGCTAGCCATTGATCTTGGATCAAGGTCAACGGTGAGGATTTAGTCGGCGGGGAGACAGGGAAGGGGGGGGATAAATCCGAACCGTTGGATCTTAGAGGGATGAACGGCTCCGATCAAATCGGGGGAAGAAATGGGGGGAATCGACAGTCCGATGGATGGTGGTGTGATTAGATCCTGACCGTTGGATCTGGACTAACGGACGGTCAAGATTTGATCGGGAAATCGCAATCGCAAAGGGAAGAAGGTGGCAACGATTAGAAAATGTGATTGCAATTGGAGCGGAAAGCGAGGGCCGTCGGATCTGGAAGCGGATGGATGGCTGTGATTTGATCGGGAGATCGCAATCGGGAGGAGCGAAAGGGTGTCACGAGAGGAGTTGTGATTGCAATCGGGGTGGGATTGCGATTAGCGTCAGGCCATCCGATCAAAATGATGGATCAACGGTGGAGATCACGGCAGAGGCCTGATGGATCAAACTTAATCGCATCAGAGTTTTTCAATGTTACAAAGGGATTTGCCCACCCGAAAACTCCGATTGCGATTGGCACCCAAGACTTAAGTGCTTGGTCTTGGCGCTAGGGGCACATGGGGAAGTGGTTTTCGGGGCTGGCGGAAAAGGGGCTAGGCCCTTTTATAAGGTGAAAAGTGGGTTTTTGGGCCCTTTTTAATGAATTTTAAGATTGGGAAAGGGTAACGGCAAGGGAAAAAAGGGGAATTTGGCCAAACAAAGGGTAAGGGTAGAATTTAAAGGGGATTTTGGGGAGATTTAGGGGGACTAAGGGAGAAATTTTGGGATGGAAAGGGGACTTTGAAAAGAGGAAAAAAGGGGTGAAATGGGACATTCTGCAGGGATACAAGGGGAAAATAAAGGCCCTTTGGAGCACAATTTTTTATCATCAGTGAGGCTTATTGACTCAAGAATAGCAGAGGGAAACAATCAAAAGATAGGGAACATAAAAGGATTCAAGGATGATGTGTTTTCAGGAGAAATGCATTCCTTGAAGGCTCATAAAATCAATTAGCCCCTTGCTTGCTTTTCAAGGAATTTATAGGGGGCTAACACTAGGGAATGTCCTGCATATGAAAAAATAAGAGGTCCTTCAAAATATGCCTTAAAGAGCATATGGTTGACACAAACCATAACTAAATCATTAAATATTCGATCGCAGAACACCCCCACAATACCAAGCATTTAATATATTTTGACAAAACCAAAATATTGGCATCTATCCCCTTCCATTTGAATTATGTCATCAAGGAAGCTCTTGAAATAAAAAAACACCCTAACAACTTCAATCATGAAGATGGGTTTTAATTAAGTCGTTCTTGGAAGCCCAATATCCATTTTTTGTCCTCTATTGTCAATCTTAACCCTTCTTAAGCTCTTCCCCCTTTACCCTTGTCCCAATCTTTTGTAGCCTTCCTTTGTTCTTTTCTCCCTCTCTTCTTTCGGTCTCTTACCTATTGAACCCATGTCCCCTTCCCTCGTTTACCCTTCTCCTGATCTTATTTTGTCTTCATTTTTTCCCCTCCCCCTCCCACCTTCTTCTAGTCTCTTACCTATTGAACCCACTCCCCCCCCTCTCCCCTCCACTTCCCCGTCCTACTCATCATCCCTTTTAGATCCTTTACATTTTTTTTTTTAATGTTGTGTTCCTGTAACTTCCAATTAATCCTCTTTATTCTCTTTATTATACTAATTTAATACTATAATTTTTTTCTTTTTATTTTCTAAATTAATCCTCAGCTAATGTATTGTTTTTTTACTTTTATTATTCAATACCTAAGCTCATCAGTAACTATTGACCAATTTAAGTCCAATATCCATACTCCCCCCTAATTTATAATATTTCATTCTCACCAAACCTTAAATAGTATTAATTTTATTCTAATTATTATAATTTATAATAATTCAACCTAAATTCTTTGTTTTCCTCCCATTATACTAATTTAACACGTCTCTGTCCTATTCCAATATGTATTAATTTAATTCTAAACTAATAATATTATTTAATACCAAATTATAAATATTATTTTTTGATTCTAAATGAAATAAAATTCTTTAACAATAATTGTTATTTGAACAAATAAATTATTATTTTCTTACTTGATTTAATATAGCTTTTTAAAATAATTTTATTCTATTCTGTTTTTATATTTTTAATAATCTTCAATAATTGATAATAAAATACATTATTAATATATATATTATTATCAATGTTCACATTATTTTCACTCTCCCAATCGGTCATATTCTACTTCTACTAGTCATATTCTATCCTTATTTAATCATGGCATGGCACTCTTCATATCATATTAAGCTTTTTGTCAGTGGAGATGGGTGAAATGATCACCCAAAATTTCACACATCTCAATGAGAACACATAATTATCCAAAAATATACATCAGCATCAAATTATTGGAATTTACCATTTCATTTTAAAAATAAAAAGAAGTTATGTAATGTATTGAAAAGAGGTTTAAAGCGTACATACTTAATCTTGAAGGAGATTGTGTAATATTTGGGTTATCTTTTGATTTTTTTAAAGTTGTGTAATATTATAAATAAATTATAAAAAAGTAATATTTAAAAAAAAAAAAAATTAGTTATAGATTTCTCTAAATTTGTTAGACACATAATCTTCATGGATTTGGTAAAATATGTAAATATGTAAAATAAATAGAGTAATTTGAATAGACTTTGGAATTGGAATGCCAAAGGTCACCACTCTAATGTTTATAATGATGTTTTGATTAATGGAAAAGTAGAATTGGAATTCCAAAGGTCACCACTTTGATGTATGAAATGATGTTTTGATTAATAGAAAAGAAGATTAGGAGTCTAATTTGTGATCCTTTGACATGACATGGTATCAGATCCATAGGTCCTTAGTTTAGGCATTTCTTTGTCTCCCACATTTCTCTACCTCCCACTATGGTCATCTTGCACTCTCAAGTGGTCGTAGGAATTTACATTCAACACACATAGTTCATTGGAAAATGGAAACTTAGTCTATTTCCACTTAGACTTGACCTTGTATCCATTTCATTATCTTCCTATCTACCCATACTAGACCTAGCATCCATTTCATTGTCCTCCTATCCACTCAAACCTAAAATATTTGTTACCAATTGATGCTCCACTTTAAGCTACTAGCATAAGGCTTATCTAAGGCATATTCAAGAAAGAATATTACACTCCCTACATAGATGAGAAAACCTCAGAGAGATTGGAATGCTTACCAAGTAAAATCCAATGTTTCTTCTGTTCCAATTCCTAATTTCACCTACAAATACACTCTTCCTTCCACTGTTGTTCCCAATTTTCTTTGTAGATTTTAATAATATATTGCTATAATATTCATTTATTTGTCTCTTACAATATACTTATATTTTTTATATGAGTTGGGGTCCTTGGAATTTGTTGTATTTTAAGAATTCAAACCAAAAGAGGAGGGTAATATAGTTGGATTCATGGAAGTGGAAAACAACATGACCTATTACTACCTTATTTGACACAAATTTTGGTCATTGGTTTGAATTTAAATGTATTTGGCTTCATGGATTTGGCGAACAACATGGCCCTCTGGTGCCTTATTTGACACACACATCAGTTGTTGGTTTGAATCTGACTATAATTCGCTTCATGGACTTGGAAAACAACATGAGCCTCAGTTTCATTTTCTAACACAAAGGTTGATTATTGGCTTGAATTTTACTATATTTGGCTTCATGGAATTGGAAAACAACATGGCCCTCTACTACCTTGTTTGACACAAATTTTGGTGTTGGTCTGAATTTGACTGTAGTTGGATTCATCAAACTGGCGAACAACACAACCATCTATTTCCTTACTTGACACAAATTTTGGTCATTGGTGTCAATGCTAGTAACAAATTCCCATGGAAATATGATTTTACTTGAAATTTGAACATTAGAAGTATTTCCTGAGCGTATTATTTGAGCTCGAAAACCATTACTTCCTTCATTTGCTTCCAGTGGAGGTCTAATTATGTTATTTAGTATTAGAGGCTTATTGGTATGGCACTATGTTTTTGAAACATAAACACTTTAAAGGAATTTAGAGGGTCAATGGTATTGAAACCTCTTCTATTTTGGTGCCATTTTATATTTTAGAGATATCACCAATTAATATCCAAATATTTTCATACCACATCTCCTTTGTATATTTTTTTGTGAAATTTATTTTGGAGAAATTTTTTAATACCTCTATTAAGAGAATAGGTGCCACGTTAACAAATATGCATTCTCTCATTTCTGTTGTTGGAGTAATACTCAAAGGCGTGGAAAACTACAATTAATGGTACATAAAGAGAAAGCATGCCCTTATCTTCAAAGGCCTATGGAAGGGTTTTTGTGAAGAAGAAGGTGGCAATCTACCTACCAAGCCCACACCGAATAAAGAGCTTGTCATATGGGAGCACAAGGATAATGAGTCCTATTCCTTGATTTTTTCTTCTATAAGTGAAGAGGTGAGTCATCATATTATTCCAATTACAAATTATTATTAGGCATTAAAGAATTTGAAAGATGTATTTGACTCACACCCATAATTGGAAGTAGTTTAGTTGATGATCATGATTTTAAACTTGGAATTAAAGGACGATGACGCTCTGACCCTAGCCTTAGAATTTATAGCTATCATGCATGTTGTAGAATCCACTATAATTAAAATGGGCATCCCTCTCACAACTTTTTTTAGGGCCCTCTATTCTACAAATTCTCACTATCTTGAACCATTACAAGCCAGTGTCCAACTCAAGGATATTATTTTTGACACTCTTGTGGAGAATTTTGTAGGATAGGAGAGAGATTTTGGGAAGAGGAATATATCTTCTCAGTCCCATGAGGAAGTAGTGTGTATTGCACATAAAGAGAAGAATCACTCACAAGATTCTTCTAGAGGAAGAAGTGGTAGAAGAGGACATGGAAGGAAGAAAACGGAGGCATGGGGTAAATATTATTAAGGAGGAAAATATAATCTCTATTGTATTCATTGTAATATAGTTGGACACGATGCATCCACATGAAAAATGCCTTGGGAAAGAATAGAGCAATAACTCAAAGAAGACAAAGGTAAAACTCCATATCCGGTTAAAGATAAAGCACTTGAATATGTTGATCATATTTTTTCCCATTACAATCTTGGAGTAACTAAATATTTTTGTCATACCTCATTTTTTTATTGGAAAGATGCATGGCTTGTTGGAAATATTACTAAATACTAAGAGCGGGGCGGGTGAATCAACATTTGACACTTTCAAAAATTGTTTAAAAATTTAAAGGAACCATGTAACTAATACTTATCGAAAACACATTAATTTATGCACAAAAATTACCTTAAATAGTTTCAATGTTTACAAGTACCACCTTGAAGGAGGAAAATGCCCCCTAGTTTACCAACATCTACTAGAAGGAGGCACGAACCCCCTAATTTATAGGTTTCAACCTAGAGGAATCTAAAACTCTCTTTCCTTGCTCCACCTACCACGCTTTATTTAATAATGACAAATAATGACTCTTTTAACAAGGATATTGAACCTCTCACATACACTACACAAGAGAAAAAAATACATTAGTACCTATTTTCCAAGGTGCATTCATGTAAACAATTTATAACTAGAACTAGAAACCTTCAAAAAGTGTTCCAAAACACTTTTTTTAAATGCACCATAAAAAACTTCAAAATCAGTGCCAAAAGCCTTTAAACATGTTCCAAAATCCCTTCCATAGATACCCTCCCCAATCGAGCCTCTCCTCACTTCTAGTTCATGAGATCTGAACCCTAGAAACCCGTTGTTTTCTTTGATTATTTAAACAAATCTGAATTTTCCTTGAGCAAATTGCTAAAATTCCTCCTCCTCATGCCTATATATAGTGCTCTTCGGAGTCTAGGTCAGCACTGTGGGGCCGACTTATCAAAGGCAACATAATTAATAAACTTAAAAAAAATATATCTCCTCAATTGTGAGGAGTTAGAGAGAGTGCCATATATCGTGGGAAAGATCTTAGAATAAACCTCCCAACCATATTTTTTATGCTTCCATTTTATATAGGTAAATGAAGTAAAAATGCATTCAAATAAAGGATATCAAATTCTCTTTCTCTTGGGAAACATATGACATTTGTAACATACCTCTACTCCATACCAAAAAAAAATCTTTCCATTAACAAAATTCGTAATTAAAATCTCTTTTTACAATAATAATACTTTGGCTCTTGTGTAATTCAACTTAACTTGAGGTAATATATTACATTACCACATAGCAAGGTATTATATTATCCTTTTTACAATGACCCTCTTCAACATTAATTTGAGTATAAACATATTTGTTTCAAGTTCAAATTATAATCTCTTCCATCAACATTGTGTCATATAGACTATTATTTGAACTTTACAAAATCTTCCCTACTAAATTAGTATTAATACCATTGTAACTTATACTAGGCATTGAACTAATGAGCACTAAATTATACAGTTACCTCTCAATACATTCATAAATTCATGTGCCTAGCTTTCAATAACTATTGCAATTGGTCCTAGACTAAAACAACATTATTATCTAAGGTCTAAGGTCTATTATATATGTATTTTTGTTTTATTTACCAAGGTTTAGCCTCACAGCTTAGGTTTATGATTAACTCTTCCTCAAAAGTGTTATACTTTATTTGGGTCTGTTGGCAATACATGTAACCTTCCAGAGGAGGCTGCATAGTCTATCACCATGTGTCTTCACGTGTTGCTCTTAGTCAATGCAACTTGCATGGATCAGGTTTGAATGAATGAATGAATGATATTTTAACATCCACGAGACTAAAAATAGTCAATGGGACTACCAACTTTCCTGTTTTTTTCCTTCTGTAATTCAATCCTTTTCTTACTCAAATTGATGATGAGCTGACCCAACCTTCTAACAGTTTCCTCACTAAAAAGAAAATTCCATTGAATTGATGCTAACATACTATGGTAACTGTCCCTGATGTCTCTGAAAGCATCAAATTCCAAAATTAAATTTTTTTTCTGATTCCACTGCCCTAGAAGTGAAAAAAGTACATACCCTTTCTTCCCAAGATTCTTTAGGTCTCTTCCACCATCCCATTTCACACCGAAGTTGATGTGAGTTAGTTCTTAATTGAGCAATAAGAACCTTTGCTCTCCACGAAATGCTAGCTCCAATGTACTCTTTTTGTTGGAGATCACAAGTGGGATTGAATTCCTTAACATAATACTTCTTCTTTCTACCCAACTCTTTTCCCCATATACCCTTACGAAACTTCTCCAACAAAAAATTCTTTAACTCCTTGCTATTTGTGGGACATTCATTAAGGTAAATATTCCATTTTTGCATCAATTTGTTGTTTTTTCTCATCCATGATTTATTTATTTCACTCATACCTTCATTGAAGATAAATTTCGGCCATCTACCTCCTCCCATTTGCACAATTCTCAATTCTCAATTCTTTTAAGATACCTTATAAGGTGCACCATAGCAATTGCTTCGATGGGAGTTTCCCCTGTTTCACTCAACATTATCTCATAGGGATATTCAAATCGAACGGTAGAGAGTCGATTAGTGTTTCCAAAGATTGAAAAACCCTTCCTATGACTCATTCGGTCATTTGAACTTTTCTTTGAGGCGGTAAGAGCTCTACTTGACCCTATGATACATCCAAGGTTAGTTCCTCAAAATTTTTCACCTTAATCCTATAGATATTGGGCCAAATAATTTCCGGGTGTTTGATAATTTCACCTCAATGGCTATAGTTGTCGATGCATCCTATAGAGGTAAAAAAAAATATTTATCGTAGAAATTTGTTTCTTCTTGTTTTACTTTGGTTCTTGGTTTCCTTTATAACTCCATTACTCACTCCTTCGCTTGTTTTATCAAGTGTTTCATGTAGTAACCAAGATTTTCAATGAGAAGTTTTTAAATTTTCCTTACAATAGTAGTCGCAAGAAGTGATCCTCCCAAGCATTCTAATTGTATCCTTATCTAGTGCTACATTTCTGCGTTCGATGGTTTTCACCATTATTTATGGCTACTGTGGATAGTAAATGACATGGCTAGGGCATTACCCTGTCATTTCAAAGACTAGTATCTTTGCAACCACCTTGGTAGGGTTTACACCTACCAAGGTTTATGGTTTTCCCTTTCTCTTTGTTCTTACAAGATGATGGACATTTTTGAATTAGGGTTTATTACGAATTTCTTGTCTTGAATTATTTATGAATATGTTGGTTATGGTTGTAGTCTATACTCTATCTATTACTTACATCGACAACTAGTTCTCAATTTCTTTACTCATATATGATAGATAAGTACCCTTTTCTTTGTGTCATAATAACACAAGTTTTTGCATTGGTTTCCACAGTGGTAATGTTGGAGGCATTATATTCCCGGGTATACGATTTTCTTTAAGTTTAATATTTAGGGTTGTTAAATGTTTACCATGCGCAAAATTATTGTTTACTGTTTTTAAACTTTATACATGAGGTTTTTATTTATGATAGGTATATTTTTGACAATTGGGATTAAATCGACTTCCTCTTTTTTTCAAGTTGGTTTCCTTCCACATGTATGTTTTGGACATCTCATTATGATTCTTCACCAAAAATATGATGTCGAAGTGTATATGGTTCCATTTGAAAAACTATTCTATGTCTATTAGTTTTTTTTTTAATTGTTAACTATTTTTAATTTTATTTAAATTGGTCAAGTCTTACTAGTACAACTGCTTGAGGATGGGCCTAGTCAGGAAGGTGACCTAGGATCAAACCTCATGAGGGGTGGTTGTGCCGTGTGCTTGGGGGAGGAGACATGATAAAAAAAAATCAATCAACTTAGGGCTAGTGTGGCCCAAGCCAGATACGATCCTCGAGTGACTTTGACAGATTAGATGTCCCTAGGTCACGGCTCCTCAAGACACAGGTCAAGCCTAGAGGATCAAAGACAAGTTGATAAGAAAAAATAAAATCTTAATTAAATTGACCAAGCTAAAACCATGTTTTTTGTCATGGAATTTCCATTTAATTTTGGACATAAGCCATTACATTTGTAATTGTAATGAAATGAATGGTATCATTACATTTAACCTTTCTAAATTCAATATTATTGTATTCATTCATTGACAAGTACTTCATAAATTATCCAATGTCTTATTAAACACTATTATGTAATTGAATATTTGTTTTTCTTTCTCAAATGGTGTATGAATTTTGAAAGGTTAGCTTATAATCATGTCTAATAATTTTTATTTGTCACACATTCACTAGTATAGGCACCCTGTCATTTATTTTGTGGCTTATATTTATACCATTTTAATTTCATAATTAATTGGTTAACATAATTTTACTCTACTTGTATACTCATATAGTTTTAATTTCTTTATTGTATGAACTATGTTTATTGATGGAAATTCTTCTACTATATTCATTAACATATAATGATTTTACTATTCCTTTTATTCTAGTATAAAATCATAAATCCCTTGAAGAGAGTCCTTATGGACTGTATGTTAAACTATAAACATGTGGTTTTCATACATGATCGTTATATATGAATATATCCCTTTCACTTAGCTTCACTAAATTCTATTAGTTTAGATTCACTAGGGTATATACTTACTTTTATTAAATCTTATTAAAAAATAGAATACCAGTTGTTATATACTAAGAATTAGTCTTAACCAAAATCACAAACAAACTAACTATATGTATATGTATGGTATTAATTTATTTATTACGTGTTTCCTTATCCTTCTCTTTTCGGCTTTATCATTTATAATACTCATTTATATTTCCAATGGCCAAATTTATACTTATTTCCGACAGGGAAATAATATGTTATTACTTTACATTTGCTTTCATACCTCTTGTATATATTTTTAATAATAGAACCTATATGTGTATTATCGACATTAAATCTTTAGATCCTTTTGTAACAACCCCAGGTTAAAATTTCATGTAATAAAAGTTAATAAAGGCAAAATAAGTACAAGGTCAAGAGACAATTGTTCCAAGCTTAATATTGGGCAAAATGTTCTAATGGGAATCACTTGCTGTGTTTATGGCTAAGGGAAATTGGCAAAGACAATGGAAAATACATTAAAATACAAAAGGTAATTTTTGACACTTTATTTATGAAAATAAAGGAAATTAGGATAAAAGGGAGGTAAAAGATCACAAGTTGCATGTGAGGAGGAAATTGAAGGAAAATTAAGGAAAAATTAAGAAATTAGAGGCATCATGATGTGAACTTAAACATGAACGCAACATAATACAAATATAACCATAAATACAGAGATGCAGTAGAAATAACACTTCATTTCATTTATATCAAAGAAATGAAATATGTTTACAGACTGAATGGAAATAAACTAGCTCGGGCGATGGTAGCTTATATTTGAGAAGAGATGTGGTGACTACATGCCTCTGAATTGTGTTACAATGAGGCTCAAGGGTTTTATTATTATTTAAAAACAAGAGAAAACCATAAAAAACCAAAACCCTAACCCTAGGAGATGGAACGCCAAAAATTTGTCGACTCTGTTGGGGTTAGTTGGGCAGCTAACTTCTCAGGGTCGTAACTTTTCCATATTATCTATGTTTGGCACGTCTGATACATCGTTGGAAATATATCTCTAAGAACTATAGGATTTTCCATATAAGTTTTCCTATGGCTATGGGCTTGTTGCATACTTAAACAAAATGTTGTTTCGGGGGTCAAAACTACTCTCGAAGTTTAGGACCCAAAAACTACTAAAAATAGTAAATGTTGTTATAAACAAAGAAAATGATGAAACAGATTAGCCTTGGTGATGGTGTACGGCCCATATCAGAGTAGGTGAAGCTTTTAGTGGGGCCCAGAGAGGCATTCTTTATGCAAATGTAGCCAAAATTTGTCGGCCACCTGGAACTTGTGTGGCACTAGACTGATCATGATACTGCTTGTATGTAGCGTTAGCTATGCCCAATATTTCGTGGACCTGTTGGCGAATATGTTGGATTTGCTCAATGAATTTTTTAGCCCTATCAGATTTCGAGTGGACATGAGTCGAATCTACCTGAGTAGCTACAAATGGTATGACCACATCAATGGGACATAGTGACTGGAATCCTAACCCCATCTAAAAGGGGATGTGGCCAGTTGAGATATGGAGAGCTATGTTGTAGCTATGTTGGATATAGTGGAGCCTTTCATCCCACATGTACAGATGCTTTGATTTGTACATGCGTAGAATGTGTACGATCAACCTATTGGCAACCTCTGTTTGGCCATCAGTTTGGGGGTGGAAATTTGTGGACTCGGTGAGCTTGGTATCCAACATTGACCAGAGGCTTGACCAAAATTTACTTAGGAAAATATTGTCTCGACCTGAGATAATGAACTGTGGGGTACCAAACTGTACCCACACTCATTCAAAGAAGACCTTAGCATTGGCTTCTGTTGTGATACTCTTCTTGGAAGCCCCTAGAATGGCCATATTATAGAATTTTTCGATGACCACAAAAAAATAATCATTTCCATGCTTAGTAGAAATAATTCCGTACATGTAATCCATGGATATGGATTCCCAAGGTCAAGTAGGAGTAGGAAGAGCAGTAAATAGGCCTTTCTTCTTGATAGTTGGTTTGGAGATGGTGCAAGCAATATAGGATCTGATGTACTTCCCAACATCTTGTCGAAGATTCGACCAATAAAAATATTTCTCTAGTACCGTCACTATTTTATCTACCCTGAAATGTCAAGTGACCCGACTATAGTGCACCTCCCAAATCATATTGGCATGCTCACTTGAAGGGACACAAAGGTGTACCAAGTGGCATAATAGTGCATCTTGGAGGTGATAATTTGGAACTTTCTTGCCTTCCAAGAGTGTCTAGTATGTGTTGTTGAATTGTGGATCGCTCATGTGAAGAGTTAGCCACCCTTAAGTCTCGTTCCCATAAGATTCGAGCATGATGGTCAGTGCCATGACTGGCAGTTAGATAAGGCAATTTGAAACATTTTTGGTGTTTCCCTTCTTGTACTTAATGTTCAAATGGAATTGTTGCAGGTATGTGGACCATTTGTGATGGTGATCGTTCTGCAACATCCCGTGTGTCTATATGAACTGTAAGGGTTGGTGTTCTATGTGGATGATCATTTCATTCCCCAAAATGTAATGCTTCCAATGTCGGCAGACCTACAAAATGGAATACTTCTCCTTGTCATAGATGGGATACTTTCGGACTGTGTCTGAAAGTATCTCACTGTGATACACCACGGGATGCCCATGTTGAGTAAGAACTGCACCAATCGCATAGTCGCAGGCATATGTATCAATCTCAAGTGGTTGTTGCAGGTATGGTAACGTGAGCACCGGTGAAGAGAAGAGGTGATGCTTCAACTCGTCAAATTCCTTATCCTGGGATTCAGACCAAAATAAATTTTCTTTCGCTCAACTCTTGGTGGCTTGACTCAAAGGCCAAGTGATATGAGAGAATCCCAACACGAACCTGTGATAAAAGAAGGAAAGACCCAAAAATTTGTGGAGCTCTGTTAGAGTGGTTGGGTTTGGCCAATCCTAAAATACTTGTATCTTCGTGTTCATGCCTCAAAAATCATTGCAACAACATTGGTAAAAACCACCTAGTCAGGACCATAAAAATCATCCCTTGTCCATTTGAGATTGATCACAAACTAAATTGGGGGGAAAAATTTGCTGAAAATTCAAAGTGCTCAGAATTTCTCCAAACTAGAACGACCAGATAGGTCTCGTTGCCCAGAATCCAGTGCACTTTGTTTCATCGAAAACCAACTTCATATGTGAAATTTATAGTTTTTTGTCTGATTTGCTAGCAAGCGAATTTAAAAAAAAAAAGGTCAAACAGGGTCAATGTAATATTCCCAAATGGGAATGCATAGTAGTGTCTGCTGAAATAACGCACTTCTGGGAAATCTGTGCACAGAAATGAGTTTGCAGCTCCTGGATCCCTTAGATCAATAGATCTGGGGTCTAGATCCAAAAGGAGAGCAAAAACAAATCAAACTAGGTGTGGTAAACAGACCTCCCACCACCTAGTCTAGCTGAAGAACACCCAAAGAGAGGGGTTGCAGCTATGTACAACAAACTGCTTCAGAAATAACGTAGTTTTGGAAAGCATGAGCAGGATGCCATCAAATAATATCAAATTTTGAATATACAACAGAAAATCAAATTTATATTGATGATCTTACATTATACAGTAGAATAAAGAAGACAAGAGAGAAGGAAATATTCAGAAAAGAGGGCTGCAACACATGTATATAATGTAAAATGGCTTAACAACGTTATTTAATGGAGCTGCAACACCTGAATGTTACACTTCAGATCTAGAGCATATTTTTGTACAAAATATCAGATCCATTTCATATCTGTACACTAGACAGGCTCTATTACAATATCCCCTTGGGGTTTCGACCAAATCATGCAATACAAAGAGTAGATCTGAGTTTAAAGTAGCAGATCTACAATATTATTCAGAAATTTCTGAAGTTGATTTTACATTAGAATAGATCAGATCTATACAGAACATGGATCAGCAAGCTAATCCATGGATCACCAAAGTGAAAGGCAAAGCCCGGCACCAGAGATCTCTCATCAAAAAGGGGGTCAAAACACCCTACAAAACCTCCACTGAAAACAACGCAGTCCTTGAAGGGAAACTGTTTTGTAGCTTGAAGCACTGAATTGGCCTAATGCCAAGATACAAATCTGAAGCTCAACAGCTAATGCACTCTTCCGGGAGGATAAAATACTCACCCACTAAGAAGAGGCACTAGCATAATCTAGATCTGAGCAGAGCTAGTCTCCACTTGCTGCATCTTACAAAAGCAACCAAGCCCTCACTAGATCTGTGTTGCAGTTGGAAGTAGAGCTTGGCCAAATGCCTGATAGTGGATAAAATCAGCAAGACTCCTCCAAGAAATCCTCAATGGAAGAGATGGGATCCCTGCATAGGAACTCCCAAGTGCTAAGCAACACTATTCTCAGCTAAACAGTAGAGAATGGAATTTGTCTAAACAGAAAAGATACTCAGAAAATATGCATAATCAGCAACCTTCTCTTGTTGCATCCCCCTTCCTTTTATAAGATGAAAGCCTTGGTAAACCCTAAGCCACCTTGATGAATTAGCTCCTTTCACATGAGGGGCCTCCTTCTAGAACTGCTTTGTCCCTTCATGAAGTACATTGTATATAGACAACGTTGTAGATTTGGTCAATGTTGACCCAGTCTCATAGCTCAAACCCCTTTCACTCCTGGAAGTGATTTGCTTACATGGCCCAGATTTATCCTTGTTCATATGGGCATTGATTTATTCAATCTTTTTAGGAGTTTTACATGTCCTCCTTTATTCATTTATTCATGCAACATGACAAAAATGTATATTCCTCTTAGCTCAGGCTAAGTAGGAATATTACAGTCCTCCCCTCCAAAATGTTGCTTGTCCTCAAGCAACTGATAGGGTGAGTGCTGCAGTCCTTCCACTCCTCCATTGGTGACACCATCAAGGATCAAGTCCTTCTCATAAGCCAAGTGTTCACCAAGCCAACTCATCATGAATTTTTCCTCCAAGGTCATCATAAGAGGTGCATAGTCCATCCCACAAGGAGTGAAAAATTCAACGGAAATAAACATGGTTGGAGCAATGCTTTCTCTAAAACATGTAGCATGAGGTACATAGAGAATTTCCGATCCATGTGTTACATACAAACTTCCCATCCTCTCTCCATACAATCCCATAGATAGTACAACTATGTCATCCAAGTATGGGAGCAAAACTACATATATACAAACAGAAATTTGAGCTTGAAGAGGTGGGTCAAAGTCCCACATGTGATTCCAACGTAGTGCATCTCCCGTCTGCATTAGATCAAGGTGTGGAAAGTGGAATTCCCACCACACATTTGCTACATGAGTCATTTTAACATAGCTGAAGATGTCAGATATGTTTGGTGCCTTTGGGAAGCACCCATCATGAAAAGAAATCTCCCTTTGCACAACAAGGGAGTGGCCAAGTTCAGAATTTCTATTGGCCCTCCAAAAGCCATGAGATACACATGATCTCTCACTCCCTTTAGGAGTCATAGCCTGCAAAAACATGGTAAAATAATGTGATAGATCAGAAAATAAAACTTGCTTTGCATGATCAGATCCTTTACCATCATAGTTCCTCATACATATGGAGTTATGCATGGGTATTCCCCTTCTATCAAAAAAAGGAAGAACTGGATGAAATGACTCTTGCATAGATTCCATTGGCTTTCCCAATTCCTTATAGCTCATGCACTCTTGAAAGTGCTGATGTAATTCCTCTCTCAACCCTTCCCAATCAAAGCTCCTCATGATCAGGGTGTAGATCTTCTTTGACCGCATATGGCTGAGAAAGAATTATTTGTGTGCCCCTTGTAGTATCTTTTTCTTGAGCTTGGAAGCTCTAGAAAAGAAGACCCTACCATGATAGTAGATGACTCCCCCTTGGACTAAGTATCCCTCTTCTTGTTGTGGGTCATCTAGCATCATACAGGTGTGGAGATCTTTGGAATACTCTACAAGCAGTTGAGATTTCCAGTACAGATCCACACTGCTCAACAATGACAGCGCTGATGATACCTACATGGAAGTGTCTGTCATGTTGCTGATTCATTCTCTGACATTTCCCATGCCAAAGATGTGTGTTAGAAGTCTGATCCTCCCATTCTCTTCCTCCCATAGTGCAGATCTGGAAATGAGAGGGGGTGATAGTGATGAGGGGAGAAGATTACCCTTACTCTTGAGTTGTCCCAAGCCTCCCAGCGCTATAGCCTGGTCTTCCATTGCTCCAATCCCTCCTAGATCTAAGTTTGGAGCAACACTTTGTGAGGCCTCCCCCACAAGATCTGAATCTGGTGGCCTCCCTGGTGGTTTGCCACTAGATAGGAATGTCGCATGCAGAATTCTCATGAACATAAGAGAAGGGGCTGTGAGATTCTTGCTTCCATTGTGCAAATCCATCTCTGTTGTTTGTGTGGAAGTGCTAGGTGAGGGGTAAGTATGCATGCCTTGGATCATTTGAGGTTTACCACTCTTCATGTCCACCCATTCCATTTTCAAGGCCTTCCAATCAGTAGTGACTTTCCCCAATGTAATCAACCATTGGACACCCAAAATGATATTGGTGTCTGGTATGTCAACTACAAAAAAGTGATCCACCAAAGTGTAGGACCCCATAGTAACTGAAAGTGATGGGACATAGTGCATGCATTGCATTGTCCTATATCCTGTGACCAAAATAGAGAATCCCTCAAAAGTATCAGTGGGGATTTCCCTCCTCTGAACAAGATGAGCATCAATAAAGTTGTGGGTTGCCCCACTATCAATCAATATAGATACCCTATGATTCATGATTGAACCTTGTACTCTTAAGGTCAAGTACTTGGGTACTCCTCTCAAAGATGAAAGAGTTCCTCCTATTGGAGCAAAGGCTCCATTCCCATCTCTAGATGGTGTTGGATCTCCCTCAACATTTTCAGTGCCGTGACCTCTTCTTAGTTCATCATCTTCATCTTCCTCCTCAAAATCTAAGAAGACTTCTATGTAGTGTGCTTTCCCAGCAGCACATCTATGTCCAGGTGCCCATGACTCTTGGCAAGTGAAACATAGTTTCTTCTTCCTCAGCTCCCTCCTGACTTCAATATCAAGAGGTTTCTTGAATGATCTCTCCTTGGAAGGAGCAACTTTCTCTTCCTTCCCTTTAGAAAGGAAAGGGGTCTTGTTCTGAAAATTTTCCTTTTCTTTTCGCAAGGCATATTGGAGGTCTCTAGCCCTCTCAATGGCATCATGCAAAGTGATGGGCTTGGTATATTTAACCAACCCATGCAAAGGTTCATCCAAGCCATTGATAAACATGTACACCCTCCTTGCTGTAGATAGATCAAGAACCATAACAGATAATCTCAGAAACTTAGAGATATAAGTTTCTGCATTTCCTGATAGCTTCAACTTTGCAAGGCTCATGAAAGGTTCTTCCGGATCCTTTCTGTCAAACCTCTCCACCAGTATTCTAGTAAATTCAGAATAGGCAGTTGCATTGGCATGGCCCAATGTATACAACCCATGGAACCACCAATTTTGTGCTTCACCTTCAAAGTGTAGCGTTGCAATCTTGATGGCTTAAATTTGAGGGACTTTGTTCAACTGAAAGTAGATGTCCAACTTTTCTACCCATGCCTTGGCAGAACTAGTGGATAACCCATAAAACTTGGGCAAAAATAATCTGCACATAGAGTGATGTCTATCATGATTATGAAAGAACCCACCATCTCTATACTGATGCCTTGGTCTTCTTTTGTCCTTGAGATGAAAAAACTCTTGAAAACTCAAGTGGTCCTTGAATCTCTAATTATAAGATTCATATTACTCAAAGTAGTCTTCAAGGGATGCTTGCTCTTGTGGTCCTTCATTCTCCACAACCAAGGAAGTAGGCATAGTGGAGCGTTGTGGAGCTTGTGGAGCTTGTGGCTGGTTCACTAGTTGACCATTCCAGTGGTGAGACATGCCAAAGCTTTCCCCAGGATGAAATCTCCCAAGAGATTCCCTCATCCTGTCCATTCTCATCTCTTTGATCTCTCTAGCAAGATCTTGCATGGCTACCAAAAGAGTTCTTGCAAACTCTTCTCCTTCTTTATCACTTCTAGTTTCAGGGGCTTTACCCTTGTCTTGATCCTCA
Organism: Pinus albicaulis; assembly: GCA_034641835.2. NCBI lineage: Eukaryota > Viridiplantae > Streptophyta > Pinopsida > Pinales > Pinaceae > Pinus > Pinus albicaulis. Next base: position 1,601,915,705 of record CM076575.1, on the reverse strand, counting down.
GTGGTGTAATCAAATTTCTTGTGGATTCTATTATGATACCTCTTCTCCCTCTCAGTAACAGGGTCATCTTCTTTTGACTGCATCTTAGCTTTGGTTCTTCAATGAAAGCACAGGCTATGCCAAGAAATATGCTTTGATACCACTGAAATATTCCCAAATGGGAATGCACAACAGTTCCTATTGAAATAACACACTTCTGGGAAATCTGTGCATAGAAATGAGTTTGCAGCTCCTGGATCCCTTAGATCTATAGATCTAGGGTCTAGATCCAAAAGGAGAGCAAAAACAAATCAAACTAGGTGTAGTAAACAGACCTCCTACCACCTAGTCTAGCTGAAGAACACCCAAAGAGAGGGGCTACAGCTATGTACAAAAAAATGCTTCAGAAATAATGTAGTTTTGGAAAGCATGAGAAGGAGGCCATCAAATAAGATCAAATTTTTAATATACAGCAGAAAATCAGATTTAGATTGATGCTCTTACATTATAAAGTAGAATAAAGAAGACAAGAGAGAAGGAAATATTAAAAAAAGAGGGTTGCAACACGTTTATATACTGCAAAATGGCTTAACGACGTTATTTAATGGAGCTGCAGCAGCTTAATGTTACACTTCAGATCTAGAGTAGATATGTGTACAAAAGATCAAATCCATTTCAGATCTGTACACTAGAAAGGCTCTATTACAAGATCCCCTTGGGGTTTTGACCAAATCATGCAATACAAAGAGTAGATCTGAGTTTAAAGTAGCAGATCTGCAATATTATTCAGAAATTTCTGAAGATGATTTTACATTAGAACATATCAGATCTATACAGAACATGGATCAGCAAGCTAATCCATGGATCACCAAAGTGAAAGGCAAAGCCCAGCACCAGAGATCTCTCATCAAAAAGGGGGTCAAAACACCCTACAAAACCTCCACTGAAAATAACGCAGTCCCTAAAGGGAAACTGCGTTATAGCTTGAATCACTGAATTGGCCTAATGCCAAGATACAAATCTGAAGCTCAACAGATAATGCACTCTTCCAGGAGGATAAAAGACTCACTCACTGAGAAGAGGCACTAGTATAATCTAGATCTGAGTAGATCTAGTCTCCACTTGCTGCAGCTTACAAAAGCAACCAAACCCTCACTAGATCTGCGTTGCAGTTGGAAGTAGAGCTTGTCCAAATGCCTGGTGGTGGATGAAATCAGCAAGACTCCTCCAATAAATCCTCAATGTAAAATATGGGATCGCTGCATAGGAACTCCCAAGTGCTAAGTAGCAGTATTCTCAGCTAAACAGCAGAGAATGGTATTTGTCTAAATAGACAAGATACTCAGAAAATATGCATAATCAACAACCTTCTCTTGTTGCCTCCCCCTTCCTTTTATAAGATGAAAGCCTTGGAAAACCCTAAACCACCTTGATGAATTAGCTCCTTTCACATGAGGGGCCTCCTTACAGAACTGTGTTGTCCCTTCATGAGGTACATTGTATCTAGACAGCGCTATAGATTTGGTCAAGGTTGACCCAGTCTCATAGCTCAAACCCCTTTCACACCTGCAAGTGATTTGTTTACATGGCCCAGATTTATCCTTGTTCATATGGCCATTAATTTATTCATTCTTTTCAGGAGTTTTACATGTCCTCCTTTATTCATTTATTCGTGCAACATAAAATGAGACAAAAATGTATATTCCTCTTAGCTCAGGCTAAGTAGGAATACTATAGTCAAAGGGGTCAAATTTTTGGTTTTCCTCTAGCCAATGGTGTTCTGACAAGTGTTAATTTGTGGTTGGCCTGAGTTTCTGGGCACATGTTAGTTTGAGGTTGGTTTTAAACGAGCCAATGGGATGCTAACACATGGCTAGCCCGGAGGTCGCCACATGCCCCTCCCAAAGGCCAAATTTTGGCTATGGTACAGTAGAAATTTCATTTTATATGTTGGGAAAATTTTTTATATGGTGGACGGGCGGAGGTCAGGCTCGACCCCGCGACCTCCCCTACACAAACTCTATGCCTTACCACTCTCGCTACAACATGGGTCTTAACATACTATGCTGCCCACATCTATTTAAGTTTTAAACTTTATTATAATAGAGGGATATGGGGGCCAACTCCATCACATACAACCATGACCCATGACCAGGTGGAGCGCTCCAACCAAATGGCGGAGTTTAAGTTTTAAATGTGCTTTAATTAACCCTTAAGAAAGGTTTAAATTGGGCTTAACTTTGGATTAGTCTTAAGCACGTGGTTAGCGCTAAGTGCACATTAACTAGTGCCTAATATCTAGATTAACATTAAGTGCAGATTACCACTAATTTGCGGAGTTCACTAAATTCGGCATTGCCCCCATTTTCGTCGGGGTTAACTGGATTTTCTCCAGATTTGGAGGGGTTTCCTAGGCCAAAATTGAGGAAACCATAACTGTAGCATTATTTAACCAAATTGGGCTCAGAAAGAGTCTATCCTAGATGATTTGGATGTTATGAGAATGATGGTGTAGGTTGCAGAGGCAGAGGAGCACTTATGTAAGTGAATTTTCCACTTTGAATATTAAATAAGTTGAGGGCCACCAGGAGAGGAGGCCATGTCTAGATCACCTGAAGACCATTTGTAGAACTAGAAGAGGCTACGTAGGGGTTTTTGGGTCTTCTAAACCCAATGGAGTAGGTTATAGAGCCATTGGAGCATTGTAGGTGCAAGTAATCATAGAATTGACCATTAATCCAAAGAGGGCCAAGCCATTGAAGGAAATCCATGGAGATGTAGCCCAGGAGAGGTGAACTATGTTATCATCTCTGTGTTATGTGTTTGTTGTGTTTTGTATTATCTAAAATTAACTTTTTGTATATGTGTTTTTAAAATCTAATTTACCTCATGAATTTCTCATAAAAGACACATAAACTTGACACATAAACCCTCTTATAACTTGCTAATTTGAGACGATCCTTAAACACATTTATTTTATACTGATGAGGAAGCTATCATAGAAAAACTAGTTTGTCCATATTCAGATCAAGTTGGTATCATAGCACAATTTAGCTCATTTTAGCCCCGAGATGGTTTGATAAGGTTATCTAGAGAATTAGCTATTGGTTTTGTATTTGTGTAAGGAGAATTTAATTGTCTGATAGTTTATGTGTGTAAGTTGAAGATAGGAGAAGTTCAAGATTGAGGACTTAGCTCTCAAATCACAACAAGAAGCTTTTTATGCATTACAAGTGTGATGGAAGCTTCATCAATAACTATTTCTAATCCATATTCCTTAGTGTTACACTGAAATTTGTCACCATGAAATTTTAGTAGTCCCTTAGAAGTCTACAACATCAAAGTTCCTAAAGTCAAGCCTTGAAATTAAGAGAAAAGCTCATAAAAGTTTTAAAAACACTTGTACCGCACTTTCTCTTAGTATTGCCTATGGTGCCGCACCTTTTGGCTATAAATAATGCGGAGCCAAACAAACTTTTTATTAATTAAGGGTGCGAACCGCTGTAAAAGGTAAAGCAAAGGCTGAAAATAACATTTAGAAGCCCAGTAGTCAAATCTGGAAGCTTCTAGAAGCAGTAATTCGGTCGAAGGTTCGTTCCTATCATGTATGTTCATTCCTCCATTATGGGAGCCTACCCCTTGGTTTATGGAGCTCAATCCCTTCAAAGGAGCATTCTATCCCTTCTTATGTGGAACCATAACCTCCTCTTTTTTCTTATAAATTGAAGCCATAGTGCAGCTTCAAGGGTTACAATTTTATGAGCTAGAGAAATAGAGAATTAGTGAGTTAGACTTCGAAGATTTTTGAGGAGAAATGCTATAAAGACTCATACTCTCATGGCCAATCATTTGGGAATGATTACACACCCATGTGATTTTAGTTGAGAGAGTGCAAGGCTTGTCAAAGTAAAGGAAACGCCTGTTCCGGACCCCAGGAAGGCCTATATGACATCGAGGCAAACACGGTTGTAAGGCTCTTCTTATTTAAGTTAATACAAATGAATATTGTTTTCTCAATGGGTTATTTAATTGATTATCTCATTTCTTGAATTCCTTGATCATCTTGATAGATGTTTCATTCTTGAATTGATTTATTATACAGGTGCTTTTGATATTTTCTTGTGTTTGTGATTGCAGATCCTTGACGACGACTTTATTCAAGCCACTGGAAAGAAGATCAGCACTGGACTATAAGTAGGTTTCTAAAACCCTGTTATAGTTAATTCCAAATCAAACAATGTCTAGAGAAAATGGTTTTTATTTGTCCGTTTGTTGCTAGCTGTCCATAGGACACTTGGGAGGTTTGTCTTGTCAACAAGAACGACTTATCCATCCAACAAAATGGTGATTCCGTTGGGGAAGGGTTTTTGAATTCTGTTTTCTTTTATTTTTGACTGGTGAATTTATTTTTTCTAATTTTTACTAGTTTATACTGGCTTGGGTAGTAAACCTGTATAATCCCTAAGAAAAGTTTTAAGAGTTTTTTATTTTTTCTTTTAGTTTTCAGGTATCCGCACTTTTCGTTTAGAAACAGTGCGGGCACCTCCGCTCTTTTCCTGAGTAAACAGTGCGGGACCGCACCTGTTTGCACTGAATCCTGCGAACCCTGTGAAAATTTTTAGAAAATATTAAAATCCTCTTTTCTAGATTAGTTTGTTAGTTTCTCAGTGTATACCCAGACTTGTATCTTCTGTCAGAAAGCCTTGATTAAGAGTTTATTTTAGCATTTTTTGTTTTGAATGATTTTCTAAAAGATTTGCATGTTATAGTGATTTTTGCTTTGTCCTTATCTCGCTCAAAGATTAGAAAATACCTTTAGATCACTGGTACTTCCTTGCTTTCTTGTTGAGTTTGACATTACAGTAGAAATTGTTTTATGAGATTTAGATCTCATTTTCTCATTTGCAAATCTTTAAAAAAAATTTGTCGATAAGTTTGGAATTTCACTTAAAAAACCAAAATTGGATGTTTTCTGAGTTCTTGCTGATCCAAGCAAAGAATTTCTTAGTTACATTACAAGCTAAGCAAGACATCCTCAAAATATTTAAAGTTTTAATTCAGATTTAGGCTTATCACTTTTTAGATCTCAAAATTAGTGTTTTTAGCTTTGAGTGTTATTTCTAGAAATTGTAGTGTTCTTTTGAAGAAAACTTGGTTTGTAGTTTCGAGCTTGAATAAAAGGAATTTCTTATTGAGCAAATAAATCATTTTGAGTTCTCTTGAAATTAGATTTCTTTTCATTTATTCTTGTTTGAAGGAAAGATTTTTTTTTAAAAGATTGCATTTCTCAACTCTTCCTTTAAATAGAATTCATTGAAAGAAAAAGAATTGTTTCTCATAATAGATGCATTTTTAGTGTGTTTTGAGTCGGGTCACTACATATCATCATCACTTTCGCACCTATTGTCCTAAGAAACAACCTTTTAAAATCAATGCTTAAATTAAAATCAATCTAGTAATTTTTTATATTTTTTAGGGCTCTTTTCACCAATATAGCTTAGGCTAGTGTCTTGGAGTAGGGAGTAATTAACTCTCCAAAACAATTAAAACAAAAAACTTATTGATCTTGTAGTAGGAAAAAATCCAATAGTCACTTGTATGCTCTAGGAAGCTCCTCTTAAAGGAGTCAAGCACGAGGTCATATATGAACCAGTGGGATAATCAATTCTATCTCATTGGGAACAATAAAAGCCTCAGTAAACCTCAGATAGACCATTGTCGAGGAGCCTGGGGTCACTTGTCGGTATACCTTTGATTATTTCAAGGAGCCTTCAAGGGGATTGAGCTTTGTTACTCTGCCCTTGCGCGTATGTTGGATCGTAGACTGTTCCCCCAGGTATATTAGTTCATGTTGGTAACCATAGTGACCATAATCTTTACAGTTTTTTCCTAAGGTGATGGTGGAGGAAAGATCCCACTGTACCTGGAGCAGACATCGACTAGACTCACTTAGACTCTCCTGAGGGTTATATTCACTCGAGATGGTTTAAGTGGAAAAACTTGCATCGGCCTGTTTCATTAAGCAGGTTGTCGGGGTAACTGTTCCAACCGCCCTTTCTACATTGAAATAATACGATGTTGGATTTCATCACCAACTAGTGCTTTTAGTGTGAGAAGTTACTGTTTGTGTGTGGTTTGATCTCCTAGACTTTTAGGTGTGTGATTCATTTGTTTGTTTCCTTAGTGACTCTAGGAGTTTTCATTGAAATTTTCTTTGATTGCGTGTGATTAATAATTTTTAATCTTGGCTGAATTACCAAGACAATCGCGTAGACTCTAGGGGAAGCCCCCTGAATATACACCAAACCAACTTGAAGGGCTGTGAGCTCTAGTATCATCTAGTGACAGTAGAATTAGATCAACAGAAACAGGAGAATCATCTATAATTATTCATCCTGATTATCAATCACAAACAGTAGAACATATTCAAGAGCCAATTTCAATTTATGAACTTACTGGTAGTATTTCTCCTTCCAGCAAATTAGCTGAAGAACCTAAAATTTCTGAGCCTGACATTGAACCTGTTGTATTGGAACCATCTTCAGGATTTGTTACTCCAACTTCTAGTGATCCTGGTTCACCTAGGGTAAGACATCACATTACTGAAAACCTTCCTTCTGACCTCATATCTATTGAAGAACTTGTTGGTCCAGACGAAGACGTAACTCTTCCCAAAAACCAACAAACTTTGAATCTTAGGGAGCATGAATCAATATTCTACAGTCCTTTTAGAACTAACGCTTGGTATTTATCATTGACAGATTTTTTAGAAAACCCGGGTCTTAGTTATTCACCACCCCGAATTCCTTTTCATCCTACACCAAGAGGTTATTATCCTTCATCAATTATTTCAGGTGAGTCATCTATGTTTTCCCAATCTCCAGAAACATTTTTATGCGGTGGTCCTTCTGTTCCTTCAGGGTACCAGTCACTCTCTAGTACTTTCTCAGGAGAAACTCCTCAACCAACTGAACAAGTGTTATCATCTGGTACAAATGGAACTAAAATTGAAACGTTGAACATAGAGAAAATTTTTATGATGTCTGGTAATATTCCAAATCATCAACCTCAAGGTAGTCAGTTACCGCCTTGGGGGCAACCTCAAGGTAGTCAATTACCGCCTGGGGGGCAACTTCAAGGTAGTCAGTTACCGCTTAGGTGGAAACCTTAAGGTAATTTTTTACTAGGACAAACTGTAGGACAATATTATTTACCTGGAGAACAACCTCAAGGACAGTACATACCTCAATGTTATCAACCTCAAGGATAGTACATACCCCAAGGTCAACCCCAAACTCAGTATATTCCTCAGGGTCCTTATCAACCCCAGATTCAGTACATGTCTCAAGGTTATCAACCTCAAGGTCAGTACCCAACTCAAAGTTTCCAACCTCCTTCCAGTCAACCATTATTACAAGGAGTTGGAAATTTACCAGTTAACTATCAACCCTACATTCAACTAGGTTATGGTCCTTCATATGCACAACCTTCTATGGTTCAATACCCCGGAATGAACATGGTGTGGAATCCATCTCAAATTCAACAGACTATGCAACCTAATGTGCAGTTACCTAATCAACCTGGATAGCCTATAATTTCTGGTCCAACCCAGCAACCTGTCCAGCCTACTATTCAAGTCTCTGCACCTGGTTCTGTTCAGCAGCTCGAGCCTATTACACCTTATACTCCGCCTCATATTGCTGCAGCTGCTGCAACTTCTATTCAACCTATAACACCTATTTCTAGAGTATCTGTAGCTCCAGTTTCTTCTATCCATGCATCATTGCAAATTCCTCAAGCCTTTGTGCCATAGTCAGGACCTACAATTCATACTACGGTCCAGATGCCTATAGGATAAATTGGTACTAGTACGATTGTCTCTAGTCAACCACAATTTACTTATCAACCGTACTAGGGACAGTATCAATTTGGACAAGCTACACAAAATCCAGTATATCAGTTTCAGTCGTACCCTGGGTATACTTATCAAGTACCTCAACAACCCTAGTATGGTCCGGTTAATCCTAGTTACCTAGGAGGTTTCACGATTCCAAATGCGCATCCAATTCCAGGGTATCCTGGATATCCTCCTCCTAGCACTGGTTTGATCACACAAGGTTATCAAGACCCTAGTCATCGGTTACCATTCATAGCAAATTTAGATTTACTGGATCTATCGCGCCTTACGAACAATCCCATTTTTTATCTTCCATATTGGTCATCGATGCCTAACAAGTTGCCCAGTGATATTCCAAAATTTGAAGGTAAGTCAGGGGAGGACCCATCTAATCACATTATGACTTATCACCTCTGGTGTGCATCCAATTCACTAGTCAATGATTCAATTCGATTGCATCTTTTTCAGAGAACTCTCATTGGTCTAGCTGCCAAATGGTACATTGAGTTACCACGCAGCTCTTTTAATAATTTTAATGCACTAGCGACTGATTTCTTAACCCATTTTCAGTTTCCTGTCAGATACGACAATGGCACAGAATTGCTGACTTCATTAAAATAGTCTACGTCTACGTACATATCTGATCACATTCATGAATGGAGACGTAGAAGACGTTTAGTGAAAGTATTTATTCTGGATCAAATTTTGGCTGAATGGTTTATTAAATCGTTATTGCCCAAAATTACTGAAGATGTGGCCAAAGGAGACGTTGTTACAGAAGAGAAATTCATTGCTCAGGCTCAGTACCTTGACCTTGTATATACTCAGTCAGGTACTCTATATGATAAAATCCCCAATTTACCAAGACCTGGTCAATTAACTAAAAATCCTTCTGGCTCTCATGCCGCTGATGGTGTAATTCGTTCTATTAGCACTGGTAAAAGTAAGAAGAAGTCTTCCAAGACCACTTCTCCTATTATCACTTTACCCGATTCACCCAAAGGAGATTCTTCCCTAGAAGCTTCCACCAATATTCATGTTGTAGAGTCATCCACAACCAAATCTAAAACTGGTGGTAAGAAGAAAGGTAAGAATAAAAAGAAAAAATCTTCAAAAGATAAAAACGATACAACTGAACCAACTTACGAAAAACTTAAACCTCGCTATCATTGTCTAATTTGTGATGAGGATCATTTTAAAAAAGAGTGTCCACATAGAGCCGAGGTATCAAAATTCGTTAAGGGTTCACGTATACCTGCTGTCTTGAAGGATCCTTTTCCTGCTCAAGATAGTAACATGGTTGGATCTTCCTCCAATACGCTTGAGAATATCTTGATGGTTGCGACGCGATTGCAATATTATGGTAGTAAAAATACTGGTAAAGAAGCAGAAACATCCAATTCTGTATCAACTAAATCTCCCTTAGTTTCTAATCCATTACAGATCGAGAAACAAAATCCTGACTTAGTGATTAAACCGCCTGCAAAAGGTGTACTTCGTAAATCAACTTTCAATCCACATGCGAGAGTTGCTCAAAATTACAATATTGTTGAAGATTTGGAAATTTCCTCTTTAGAAATGTCGGCTTTGGAAGTATTGCAATCATGCCCAGCCCAAAGAAAATTACTTTTTTCAGCCTTAGGAGCCGTAGATCTCCAAGATTCGAACCTCATGATCTTCGATTTAGAGAATTTTACACCCCACCTACCCCATCAAATGGCTTTTAAAATTCCAATAATGGTAAAAAGCAAACGTATCTTTCATACTGTTGTTGATGAAGGGGCTTCTATGTGTATTATGTCGTTAAAATGTTGGAAATCACTTGGTTCTCCGACCATTAACCAATCACCAACTATTCTCAAAGCTTTTGACGGAAGAAGTTTTCAGCCGTATGGTATCTTACAAGATCTACCAATCGAGGTCGAAGGTAAAATGGTTAATCTAGATGTGGAAGTGGTTGATGCCCCTCTGGATTACAACCTTCTCCTGGGTCGCAGTTGGTCTTACGCCGTGACTACTATTGTATCATCGATCTTTCGTCTCATCATGTTTCCTCATAAAGGAAAGATCATTAAAATAGATCAGCTCTCATATTATTCATCCGACCTAGCCTCTACTGATCGTATCCAACATATTGGAAAATCGACTATCCCTTATAAGGATGTCAGAGCAGGTTTGATTAAAGATTCTGCTTTACTGGGAACTTTTTCCCTGCCTACTCCCAATGTACAACTTCTTATTGCTAATATCAATATGATTACATCAAGTACTATTTCCTTTGATGATCCTTGGATAGTACCTTCAGAATCAAAATTGGATTCTTTTGATGGCCCGATGCCTTTGAGTCCTTTTGAGTTAGCATATCAAAATGTACAGTAATTTTCTGATACTCCTTCAACTAAATTTGATCCAGTGAATGTGATCAATCAGGAGTCATTTTGAATATCGAGCTTAGATTTGACACCAATTCCGGATCCTACTCAACAAGTATTCAATAGTGATGAACATATTCGTGAATTCTTGTCGGTAGATGAGTTACCATGGGAAGATCTTCATCATGGGTCTTCGTTTTTACCTGATCTAGATCATTTTGAGAATGATTTTTCCTCCATTTTTACCACTGATTATGTCAAAGACCCTCAGAATCCTCTTTCACATTTCAATTCTGAATTGAATTTATAAAATATTTCTACAATGGTTCCTCTTGACATTTCAGTAAAACCCAGAATTGTTGAAAACATTCACATAGGTGCTTCTTGTATGACTGATGAAATCCAAGAATATAAAGCCCTATTTTAGGAATTTTGTGACATTTTCACCTGGTCATATGAAGAAATGCCAAGAATCAATTCATTGATTTTTGTTCATGAAATTAAGACATACCCAGATGCAAAACCCGTTAGATAGAGATTACGTCAAATACATCTGCGAAAAGCTGCCGCTATCAAAGAAGAAGTTGAAAAATTACTTCGTGTAGGTTTTATTTATCCAATTCCACTCACGGACTGGGTATCTAATATTGTTCCAGTCAATAGAAAACAAGGAACAATATGAGTATGTATCAATTATAGGGATATAAATCGAGCTTGTCCAAAAGACAATTATCCAACCCCTTACTTCGATCAAATTATTGATGATTGTGCTGGAAGTGAAATGTTCTCATTCATGGATGGATTTTCGGGCTACAATCAAATCAACATACTCCCTACAGATCAACCTAAAACAACTTTCATTTTTCCATGGGGAACTTTTGCTTATCGCAAACTACCTTTTGGCCTTAAGAATGCTAGTGCCACTTTTCAAAGGGCCATGTATTATGCATTTCACGACATTAAGCACATTGTGCAGCCCTACCTCGATGATTTTCCTACTCACTCTTCACACAAAGTAGATCATATTACTCATTTACAAGCCATTTTTATATGATGTTGGCATTATAAGATTCGTCTGAATCCTCACAAATGTGTTTTCTGCATACAATCCGAATGATTGTTAGGATTTATTGTCTAAAAGGCAGGCATTCATGTTGACCCGTCGAAGGTCGAGGCAATCATCAATTTACCTCCTCCTTCTACTCTTTGCCAACTCCAAAGTTTGCAAGGGAAAACAAACTGTTTACGTCGATTCATTCCTAACTACGCCGAGTTAACAAAAGGTTTCACTAGGTTGTTGAAACAGAATATTCCTTTCTTTTGGGATGAGGTCACTGATAGATCTTTTGATGCTCTGAAACACACATTGACCCATGCACCATTACTGCATCCTCCCAACTACAACCAAGATTACTTTTTGTACCTCATCGCTTCCGATTCCACGATAGGGATGGTTTTAGTTCAAGAAGATGGATTTCATGGTGAACATGTGATTTACTATCTTAGTCGAAATCTGCATCTGACTAAAATCAAATATTCACATGTGGAGAAGTTGGCCTTGGAAGCTGTTCAAGCTGTCCAACGTTTTCATCAGTACATACTTTTACGCAAAACAATAGTGATCTCTGATTGTAACCCTATGATGTACATTTTGACCAAGCAATTGCTAGGGAGCAAATACTTTAAACAGATTGTCATCCTGTAGGAGTTTGATTTGGAATTTGAAAATTCCAAATCAAAGAAATCATTGATATTTGCTGAACTTATGTGTGTTTTCCCACCTACTGATACAGAAAATGTGGCGGAACAACCAATCACGAATGAATCCTTGTTTCTTATTAGTACCATCGATCCTTGGTATGGAGATATTATTGTTTATCTTTAGACCCAATCTTTTCTGCCTAAGCTTTCACAGTCGCAATGATGAAAAATACGTTTCCAATCTCAACAATATCATATTGTTGGCGACACACTTTACTGTCATGTGCGGACTCAGTTTTAAAGGTTTTAAATAATTGTCACTCTGGAGAATGTGGCGGTCATATGTCTAGGTACACCACAGCCCAAAAGATATTGCGCGCAGGTTATTTCTGGCTGTCCTTATTTAAAGGTTGTATCTATGCGGTCCGAAAATGTCATAATTGTCAAATCTTCGATCGAAAAATGTGTGCACCACCTACTCCTCTTCACCCTATAATTGTTGTCAATCCTTTTGCAAAATGGGGCATTGGCTTCATTACATGTAACCCTCACTCGGTCAGGGGGCATGGGTATATTATTCTAGCAGTAGATTATTTTCCAAATGGGCCGAGGCGATGCCTACATTTTCGGCAGATGGAAAAACTGCAGCTACTTTCGTGTTCAATCATGTGATTTCTCATTTCGGTGTACCCCAAGCGATAATTACTGATCACGGGAGCCATTTTTGAAATATCAGGATGTCCAATTTAACAAACCAAGTTGGCCTACGCCATGACAGTTCTACACCATATTATCCGCAGGCTAATGGTTTAGTTGAAGCAATTATTAAAGTCTTAGTCACCATGATTAAACGAATCATTAGAATTCATAAGTCGAATTGGCATACCATGCTCTTTTCAGCACTTTGGGCATATCGAACCTTAGCAAAAACATCGACAAGATTTACCCCTTTTCAACTAGTTTATGGTTTAGAAGCAGTATTACCCATTGAATGTGAGATACCGTCACTCCAACTAGCCATAGAGTTACTACCAGCCACTTCTGAAGAGGAGAAACATTTTTTATACTTAGCTCAATTAGATGAGAATCAGCGCACCGCTGCATTAGCTACCGAGACTCATGCGAAAAGAATGAAAGCTCAGTATGATAGAAGTGTTACCCCTCATAATTTTTCAGAAGGAGACCTAGTTTTGATTTATGATCAAGCCAACAATAAACTAGGGGCTGGGAAATTCGAACCCATGTGGCATGGTCCTTATATTGTCAAGCGACAGCTTGCAAAAGGGGCCTATGAATTGATTGATTTTGACGGGGTCCCTTTAGGTAAACCCAGAAATGGACTTTATCTGAAGAGATATTATGCTTGATTTTTGTGTGGAGATATTCTCTGTATATTAGTTACTTTCTAGCTGGTGTGCTATAGATTAGAAATGTGTGCCTAGCTTAAGTGTGCTTTTACTACTATTCCAACTTATCTAGATTACTTTGATATCGCAGATGTCGACGTCCTTTCAAACTTATATTGGTTTTGCTGATGGCGCTTGTCATAGTACACAGAACATCGCTTCCACAGCTTGGATTATTTATTCGCCCACTGATGAGTTAGTATCCATGCATGGAGTAAGTATCGGTCAAACAACGAACAATATTGCCGAATATAGTGAAGTTATTGAATTATTGTCAGAATCCATTTCATTTGGAATTCGGAGTTTGGTCGTCAGGTTATATTATGAACTAGTTGTATTACAGTTAAACCGAGTATATGCCATTAGAAACCCAGTATTATTAAGATTGTTTTTAAGGGTTCGTCTCTTGGAACGAGAGTTCGATTATATTGAGTATCAACACATTCCAAGAAATTTAAACACATTAGCAGATGCAATAGCTTCTAGTTTTATAAACAGACATTTGTAATAATAAAGTAATAAATCAACATTCGATAACATGATTGAACAGGTAACTAGAAATAATAGTATATCATAGTATAGATGTAGTGTTCAAAAAATAGTACATTGTCTTCGATCATAGGTTCAAAACGCCTTATGATCGGAAAAAGTGATACAAAAAATGAGTCTATACAGTTAATCATCCACTATCCGTGGTGATGATCACGATAATACACTATTGCTCGTGCCACCCGAGTCAAAAATCTCCTGAATGGTCCAGGAACACCAATGGCGCATCTCTATAAACGGAGTGGGATGTCATCTATGGTAGTCTCAGGAATATCCATAGTTATCCACTCCAAATGGTGTTCCAAATCAGTTAGGATCTCTGCTGTCTGATCCTGTGGTGGTGGTGGTGCTGCAGCTGCATCCCTTTGCCTCCGGTCAAAGGGGCGGAGAGCAGTCAGTCAACTTGGACCCACATTTGCATTTGAAATTTTTGTTATCAGTTTTGGATGATTCAAAAACAAAAAAAAAAATTATAAATTAGAACATGTCAAAGAGATTTGTTACCTGACTCATCCCACTGAGCTCCTGGAGGAAGTGGCATATCTCGGTCGCCACGAAAATCCATGTCTGCATAAGGAAAATCCTCTATCACAAAAAGTTGGCATTCTAACCAACGAAAATAAGTCGAGGGAAATCGAACAATATCCCCACCCTCACTATGACGGGCCATCAAAGCAACCCATCGAACCATCCGAGGCTCTTGAGGTCTACCAGCATCAACAGGAACATGTTGCAGGGCTAACAAAGGAATCCTCTCCAAAGCAAAGGTAACCATGATTGACCCATATCTGAAGTTATTTAACTTCCCATTCTTTTCTTTGGTAAGTTGGCCTTTGATGTTAGCCAACACTGCGTCGCACCAGTTGAATATGGTGCCTCAGAAACAATCTACTGCAATCCGCATCTGAGATCCAGTAGCTACATGCAAAGCTGCACTTCCACATAACTTGACAATGGTAAATGCAATAACTTTTAACTTGGTACGGATGATAGTTTTAATATCAATCCATTTGTCTCTGGAATTGGCTTCATCATTACAAAACTCTAATTGCAGGCTAGCAACAGACTGGCCACCTGGTCTAGCCCCAAATAGAGAAAGTGGTTCGCCTCTCTTAGACAAACCAGTCAGAAAATATATGTCCTCTAGCTCAATTTCAATCATGAAACACTGGTCATGAACATCCCACTTGTTTACCAACCAAGTGAGAAGATCTACTTGAGCTCTCATGCCACTGATAGCCCAGAATTTGAATAGCCTGCATGCTCTTAAAACTTGCAATGTAGGTTGGTGAATAATTGTTGCTTCATATACCTCCTCATGTTCCCATTCTCGCCAAATGAGCATTGTAAATACCCTACAATGAGTAAAATGAAGGATTAGAATCATTTTAAAATAAAAAATTTGGGTAATTTGGGAGGAAATTGTGTTTTTAAATTTGTTATGGTGCCCCCGCACTTTACGCTCAGAGACAATGCGTATCTCTTCACGGGCTCTATGTTAAAAGTGCGGGGCCTCGACATTTTCCTTTTTGAAAACATTTCGGGGTCCGCAGGTACCTAGTGTCCTACCTGCGGATCCCCGAGGGCGGATTTTTGAACCAATTTTCCTCCCAAAAATGAAATTTATACCCTAATTTATGAAAATAAATGGATGAAAAGCAAGGAAAAGAGGATGTGGATTACCTGGAGTAGACGATTTTTTATTTTGACGATCAGTTTGCCTGGAATTTTCTCTGAAGCGTTTTTTGCCAAAATCTCTAAAATTTTCACTCCAAACTCAAACAGTAAAAATGAACTTGAAAAACTCCTTTTTATAAGCTTTTTCAAATAAATAAAATTTAAATTTGTTTATTTTTCACTTTAAAAATATGTTTTTTCAAAATATTTCTATTATTGAAATAAGCATGTTTAATTTTTTGAGTTTTTTGTGCAGAATACCGGATTTTTCAGGCAAAATGATCATTTTTGACGAAGAGTATACTTTTATCACTTTTTTTGGGCTCTTTAAAATTTATGAAAAAGTGAAGCCATGGAGTCCTCTTTTAAGCCCTTTTCAGACTCTCTAAAAATGAAAATATTGTCGAGTACTTGACTATTCGAACTCGTTAAAGGAAATGAACGAACGTCCCTTCAGTATAAGTTTACCCCTTTCTGGACTGAAATGGACTATTTACGAAAAAGGTATACGCTGACTAATCATGGTCAATAGAGTTCTCTCTTGCATTATTTTATCCTTTTTCAGGCCTGAGAGACTAAATTTACGAAAAAGTACACCCATGGAGTTTTCTTAAGTTTTTCTTCGGACTCCCTAAAAATGAAAAACACCGAGTTTCTCCTATACTGGACTCGTTAAAATTTAACAGTAAAGGACCTGTCAATTTCAAACAGGAACGGACCACTACTTCTTAGGGTTCAATTTTAAAACTAAGTTGGACTCATCCAAAGGATGAGCTTATAAACAAGAAAATGTTATCCTCCTCAAGCTTGTCAAAAAATAAAGAGGTACTTGCCAGAAATGGTGGGGGAAAAGGGAGAAAACAGATTCATTTTTTACACTTTTATTTATAAAAGCATTACACCACTCTTGAACACGACACTTTTGTCACACTTCTACCTGGGTTGGGAAATCCTTTGCCTATCATTTAATCAAACCATATTGAAGTTCTTCAGCCGGTTTCTGGGTATTAGCTTAGGGAAATTGTCACCAAACCATTTTCAGTGTCATTATGTGTTCAAGAGGACAGTCAAACAAACCATTCATTTGCAAACATTTGTCTCCATTAGAATTGACCATCCCTGAGTCAGTCCTTTCAAAAAAAAAAAATTCAAAACTTGAACTATGGTTTCGTGTCATGAGCTTGCTTACAACGGATCACATTCTATCAACGACAGCTCAGCATCTAGGAAGTTGATCTAGAATCCGTCAGTACCTTGGAATATGCATGTCTTAATGGCAGATTTCTCGCCTTCAACGACAAGTTGCATCATTGACCTTCGATTAAAAGATTCCGTGAAATGTTCGACTTCAGATCAGTGAGTATTGCCCTCCTTTGTACTAGTTGGGCATAAATAAAATTGTGGGTAGCCCCACTTTCAATCAAAACAGAAACCCTTTGAATAAAGATGGAACCTTGAACTCTTAAGGTCAATTACTTAGGTACTCATCTCAAAGATGTAAGAGCCCCTTCAATAGGATCAAATTCCCCATTCCCATCTCCAGATGGTGTTGGTTCTCCCCCTGCAGCGTTAGCATTGTGACCACTTCTTAGTTCATCTTCTTCTTCATCCTCATCATCTAAGAAGACCTCTATGTAATGTGCTTTTCTAGCTGCACATATATGTCCAGGTTCCCATGATTCTTGGAAAGTGAAGCAAAGCTTCCTTCTTCTCAGATCTCTCCGGACATCATCATCAAGAGTTTTCTTGTATGAGCTCTCCTTTGAAGGAGAAACCTTTTCTTCCTTTCCCTTTGAAGGAAAAGAGGGCTTATGCTGGAAAGTTGCCTTTGATTTTGGCAAGGCATCTTGAAGGTCTCTAGCCCTTTCAATAGCATCATGTAGGGTACTGGGCTTGGTAGATTTAACCAACCCATGAAGAGATTCATCTAAACCATCAATGAACATGTCCACCCTTCTTGCTGCAGACAAATCAAGAACCATAATAGAAAGTCTTAAAAATTTAGAGATGTAAGTTTTTGTATTACCTGATTGTTTAAACTTTGTAAGGCTCATGAATGGTGCCTCTGGATCTCTTCTATCAAATATTTCCACCAGCCTTCTAGTGAAATCTGAATAAGCAGTCATATTGGCATGACCCAATGTAGACAAGCCATGGAACGACTAGTCATGTGCTTCACCTTCAAGGTGCAGTGCTGCAATATTGATAGCATCATATTTAGAACCTTGTTCAACTGAAATCAGATGTCAAGTTTTTCTACCCAATATTTGGTAGAACACTTGGATGACCCATCAAAGTTGGGCAAAAATAATCTGCTCATAGTGTGGTTTCGATCATGATTATGAATGAATCCACCTCCTCTATGATGATGCCTTGGTATTATATTTTCCTTTATGTGAAAAACTCTTGAAAACTCAAGTCATATTTGAATCTCTAATTTTGAGACTCATATTCCTCAAAATAGTCATCAAGGGATTCAAGCTCTTGAAACCTTTCATTTACCATAACCAAAAATGTAGGCATGGTAGAGCATTGGGAAACCTGTGGCTGATGCACTGGTTGATCATTCCAGTGATGAGACATGATAGAGCCTTCTTCGAGATGAAATAATTTAGGGGATTCCTTGATTCTCTCCATTCTCATCTCTTTGATCTCTCTAGCAAGGTCTTGCATGGCTCTAAGAAGGATCTTAGGAAAATAATTTTCTTCATCCTCTCCTCCAGATAAAGGGGCTTTACCCTTGTCCTCATTATCATTTGTGTAACCAAAATTTTTGTGTCTTCTCTTTAGATACCTCTTCTCTCTATTAGTAAGAGGCTCTCCTTCTTTAGAAGACATATTAGATTTTTAGAATGCACAGTTTGTGCCAAGATGATGCTCTGGTACCATTGAAATATTCCCAAATGGTGAATGCAAAAATATAATGTAGAATGATAGGAAAATAACGCAGATCATATTTTATAAAGTAGGAGGCCAATATGGATACCTTTCATTTGTTATTACGGTAGAAAAATGTAGGTAAAAAGTGGTCCATAAGATGCATAACAAGTAAAGAAAGCCTCCAATGAAAAAAATCCCTCAAAATGAGGTGTTGCAACCATATATTGAGACTGAAAAGGCCTTAAAACGTTATTTTATTTCCTCTGCAACATTTTTAGATTACACATCAGATCTAGAGCAAGTGAGTGGACAAAAAGTTATATCTTACCAGATCCATGCACTCAACAAGCTCCTCTAATGAACCCCCTTGGGGTTTTCAGCAAAACACCATGTACAAGTTGTAGATCTAAGATCTAAGACTGCATATCTACTGAAAAATTCAAATCTAGAAAGTGGATCTGATTTGGTATGAACAGAAAAATGACCTCCTCCAATAGATCTCCAAAGTGAAGGATAGATCCCCAACACTAGGAAAATCACTCTCCAAATGGTGCGCTGAAACACCCTGCAACTGCACCTACATGAATAATGTAGATCTGGAAGTATATTGTGCTATGGGGGTTAAAATATAGTTAGCCTCATGCCAAAATATGAAAATGATGCTCAATGTCTTCAATATAGTCCTCCCAATGAAGTAGAAACCTCCACCACTGAAAAGAAGCACTGAAATGGACTAGATCTGAAATATCCAATCTCCACTTGCTGCAGCTTGCAAAAAAAACCAAACCCCCAACATGATCTATGCTGTAGTTGAAAGAAGAATCTTGGTCCTAAGCCAGATAGTGGACAATGCAATAAAAAATCTCCCAAGAGCTACTCAATGGGAAGAGGTGGGATTCCCGACCATGAACACCCAATGCTAAACATAATTCAATCTCAATTAAACAACAAGAGAAAGATATATGTCTAAAAATAAAATATATTCAGAAATATGATCAACATCAATAATCTTCTAATGGTTCCATCCCCTTCCTTTTATAAGACAAGAGCTTCCAAACCCTAAACCACTTCCAATGAGATCACTTCTTTCACACAAGGCATCTCCATCTAAAACTGTGATGTGCCTCATTGATGGTCACTCCTCCATGATAGCGCTATAGATTTGGTCAAGGTTGACCCAGTCAAAATCTCCAACCCCTTTCACACTTAAGGATTCTTGATTTAACAACCAAGATTTATCCTTTTCACATTTGGCATTGATTTATTCATTATTAAGGATAATTATGGACCTCCTTTTCTCTTTTATTTTTTAATAAAAGTAATAAAAAAAAAAATGAATATTCTAATTAGTTCATGACCAATTGGGAATATTACATAACGACACCGAGTCCTTGGCCATGACAGCCTCTCTAGCCTACGTTTCCTCCCAAAATCTTTTCCTCTATCCCCCATCTGGTTTTGTGTCACAATAGGTCTTGGCCATTGTGGTGTTACAAAACGTATGATTTTCAATTCTAGTTTTGTACCTAGTCCCACATACCAAGACGAGATCCATGCACATCACCTCTATAGGGTTAATCCCCCTCAGTCCTAAGGAAGCCCCATCTGTAAAGGAGATTGTTGCAAACATCCCTGTGAAGGTAATTCCCATCGTAAACCAATGTTTATGACCAAGAACACCAATTAAAGAGGGAAGAAGGTCGAGAATCCTACCATGCAACAGGACACATAACCTTGTGCCATATGTAACATAGTAGGCCACCATACCCACATCTACCCAGAGCTAGATGAGTTAAAAATGCTCCTCAACTCTGCGGTAAAAATCACGGCTACAATTCCTCGTAAAAAGGAACCAGCCACTAAAAATCAAGGCAAGGAATTGTGTACCAATCATGCATGCACTATCTGTAGACATTATGGGCACTACACCCATCATTTCCTAGAAATTATATGATACAAGTATGCCTTACATGCCATCGAGCAATCCTATCAAGAGGATCCCTCCATCCAGTCAACTGGAGATGAACCTTGCATCATTTTATACCTGTAGGAGGAACGACAGTCACCTGAAAGAATCGCATTCATATTCCCCCCCTCCTATCATATGTTGCGCACTATGCGACAAATGTGAAAACTTCATAGACGAGTGTGAAACCCTAGAACTCATCCACAGGTGGTATCCAATAGAACAAGTATACTATGTTGGTTTGCGAGCATCACAATTTACATGTCTGATATGTGCTGGCAACCACACTTTAGAACAATGCCATTACATCCCTCAGTTTTTCTTAGCACTAACTAGTTTACGCACAGCCATAGTTCACCTCTCCCTTGAAGACAGGTCTGACACAAAATCCATGGATAGCTCGATGACTCAAGAGGATGTGATGAGTATATCTATCCTCTTTATGTCAGCTGAAAAGCAGCGAGTTGGGGAAGCCTCAGTTACCCCCAACTACCCTCCATGGAGAAAACCAACATGTGCGTTATGTAACACACGCAATCATGTGGTTTCCACTTTCCCTTAATTAGAAGTGTTACGTCATTGGTACCCATTCACGTCATCAAATGAACAGGACAGGAACACCCATGTTAGGATGTTTCTCCTAGTGTGTCAGGGAAACCACCATAATAAGCGTTGTACCTATATCCCGCAAGTACACCCTCTAATCGACATGATATATCTATAAGAGATGAAACATCAGGATCTCATCAATCCAGAACCCAATAACCATGATGGAAGGAATATCAACCACAAGCAGTCTACTCCATACCCATTTTGGCATATTGGGCAAGTTAGGAATGTGCGCCAACCAAGCATGACCCATGTTCAACCTAGGAAAATGTGCGGGCTATGCAACAGAATTGGCCACCAGGTCAACCAATGAAAATAAATAAAGCACATTTCAAACAATTTTTTCATATTCTCTTCCCTCCCATAAAGATATCTCTCTAACCAAGAGAAAATCACACACTACTACTGCCAGATTTGCTCACACTTTCAACATTAAATAAAATGTCATCAGCTCCCAAAGCTTATAGCAGCAAGAGCAGCGTTAAGTCTACACTCCCCAAGAGAGTTAGACATACCCAAGCCAAAAACTCAGAAATGGCAGTAGAGGACCCTCTCCTCTACGCCTGATCCCTTCCGAGCATCCACTTCTGTGACAAAGAGTAGTGTTGATTCCATAAAATATAATCAGTTGGCACAGTGGTACCATGCACCATTTGTACCAACCATAACCATGAACCAGAGGTGTGCCCACTAATGGAAACATTCAGGCACATCTGTACCAGGCACAACTTCCATCTCCCAGAAAGTGCCCAACCTAACAAGGAATCTAACCTTGCCCTCACGAAAGCTCCCATGATGGAAATTCCTCCCCCACCAAATGTCGACAACACGATACACCATATATGATTCATATAATCATGTATTGTAACCATGACTCATGTTATCTACTCATCTATCATAGGTGTCGATTCAGCTGCAACTACGAGAGTAGTTGTACCAATGACAATGCAAACCTAATTTGTATGCAATTTTTCAACCACGTCTGGTTCCACCACATCGAAGATGGAATCCTTTTCATGCCTTTCGATGAGCTCCATTCAGACTGAAGCTCTTCTGCATAGCCTTGTGTCGAATCAACACCTCTTAGGATCCCTATTCCATTCAGATGAGGACATCCTTGAGGCCATGGCAGAGCCAGATTATCCATGGGATGCAATGCATCACCACTCATTTTTTCTCCTAATAAAATTTTTTAGTCCTAACAAGACATGGGAACAAGATATTTACATAATTGAATCAAAGAATTTCGTCCCATCGGGGAAAGTTGATTGGTTCAAGAACCCCATCCCAGCGCCCGATGTGTGTGAGGAAGGAAACATGTCAAACATTTCACCTATCGTCAAGGTGAAAATGTTGAAAATGCAACAAGATGATGGAGCTTGGTGAAATGAAGTCGCCTTCACCAAGTGCGCCCGCAGGCAAATTTTGGCGCAAAGTCTATTTTTAGACTATGTCTATTTTTAGACATATGGATCATGGACCGGGAGCTGCAGTATGCTATTCTTGGATGATTGGAAGAGTTGGTAAAAATAGATGGACCTCATTTTTAGCATTTAGGTCGAAGTCTATTTTTAGACTGGCGGGCTAAAAATAGAACAGTCGAATATTATTTACCCTTAATAATATTCGGACTCTAAACTTCAGTTTACTGTCTTGGAGCACTTCAGTTTGACTCACGGATGTGGGGCATGCAGCTGCCAGAAGGAAATACGCTTTTTCCTATGGGTTAGTTGAGTTATTGCATAATTGACTTCAGTTAGAGCTCAAGTGGTGGAGTTCGGTGGAGTTGATGCGATAGTTAATGGAGCTTGTGTTCTGGTTAACTAGTTGAACTAGTTGTATTTAGTTTAACTGGCTAATACACTAGAGTTGAGTGGTGTGAATTAAATATTATTTAATTCACAAAATATTAACTCATTATTCAACTAAAGAACACATCAGTTTAACTCAGTGCATGGACATTTCAGTGGCGACAAGTGAAAGAGATAGATGAAAGGGTTGAGTTAGCTATCAGTTGCGACATTAGTTGTGCATGAGATTTGCACCACACTTGGAGGAATTGCCCATGAGAATTTGTTAGCTTGCAGCGTGATATTGGGTTTTAGTTTCCTATTATACCTCAAATTCATGATTGCGCAATAGAGGTGGTAGGCATCAGTGGTTGAGTTTTGAACTCATGGATTTGTTCAAAACCAAGCTAGTTTCTGTGTAGCTTTGTGAGATAGTACTGCGTACTTGTGAGGAGTTTTTACTATGTATTGCTGCATGTTTTCTCCATCTAATATAACAGAATAGCTGAGGGGTTTTCAGCTATAAGCTTTCCCCATACATACTGTGTTAATGTGTGTGATGATTTGATGTGCGATCGCTTCTATTCTTTCCGCATGTGACGACTAATCGTAGAAGAGATTATGTGTTATGCATGCAATTAGAAATTGATGTGTAATCTGGTTAATATCCATTGAATAAGTGATTTATTCAGCTAATTTCTACATGTTATCGGAGCGATATTAATTTTCGAGATCTATTACGGTGATTGCAAACTTATTTCCTCGGACAGAGCCTGCATACGGGCCAGGTAGCCTCCAGATTCATATTTCTTTCGAAAGTGAAAGGTTTGGTAAAATCCCATGCATTCAATCTTTGGTTTGGAAATAATTTTTTTTCAAGTGTAGATCGGAAGCGATTGAGTTATCAACTGGTGGTGAAATTCGAATTTGCAGATTTGTGTTCTTGGTGCCGCGGCGAAAATGTCTTTCAACGGTTTGTGACTCGAATATGCCTTGGAAGGAATTTTGAATTATGTTGCATGGAAGGACTGCATGGAGACTGTATTAGATGATAATGGGCTGTTGGAATTCATGGAGAAAGAGATTCCAAAGCCTACCTCTTCGGATGCTGCTGTTGTCGAAGCATGGCAAAAGAAACAAGCGAAGTGTCGAAGGATCCTGTTGGAGGGCGTCAAGGATCATATTGTATCCAGCCTACATGGAAAGGCTTCTCCATATTTAATGTGGAAAGATTTGATGGATCTGTACCAAAGCAAGAGCGACCAAAGGAAGCTGGCGCTCAAAGATAAGCTCAGAAACATCAGGATGGAGAAAGGCGACAGCATCTCAAAATACCTCACGAAGTTCACTCAATGCAGAGATGAGCTGGGAAGTGTGGGTGTGACTGTCGAAGAAGAGGACTTGGTCGGACCCGGCACTCCTTGGTCTTCCGAAGGCTTGGTATTCCTATCGATAGTGTCAATGGTCGGGAGAAGTTTCCTGGGTGGGAGCGACTGTGGTCGGATCTCATGCAAGAGGAGATCAGGAGGACGACCAGGGACGGATCTTCATCAAAGGGAGTTGATGAATAAAATTGCGCTTTGGCTGCCAAAGCAAAGAAGGGGAAGGGTAAGAAAATCTCCCATTCTAGTGCAAAGGGCAAGAAGCAGGATATGGTGAAGGTGAAATGTTTTCACTGCCATGATCACGGACATTATGCTACCAATTGTCCAAAGAAGAAGAAAAACAAGGCATGAAGATCTCATGCAAGGAGAAGCTTTGGCTTCATAGTTCGAGCTTGAATTTTCACCGATCGCATGCTTGGTTTCAAGTGTGATGGGATCGGTGTGGTTCTTGGACAGCGGTGCGTCATTTCATATGACGGGAGATCGGGAGTTGTTCTCAAATGTGGAGGACAAAGATCTGGGTGTGCACATCGAGATGGGCGAGGAAAACCCTTCGTGCTAAAGGATGTCATGCATGTGCCTGGATTGAAGAAGAGCTTGATCTCAGTAGCGATGTTGGAGGATAAGGGGTATGATGTGGTCTTCAGCGAAGGAAAAGCTTTCCGCGCAGTGCTGCCACCGGAGACCCGGAAGATAGGGGTTCGAGTCAAGAACCTTTATCAGTTGCAAGTAGATGGCTGCGCAGCAATGGCATGCAAAGCGGGAGAACTGGTGAGCCGGGATGATGAGGGCGAACTGTGGCACCGGAGATTGGGCCACCTTCACCATGGAGCTTTGAAGATCATGCAGCAGATTTCTACTGGGCTTCCTAAGGGCACCCTTGCGCAGTTAGATTAGTGCAAGGGGTGTACTTTAGGGAAGTTTGTGAAAGCCACCTTTCACGAGAAGGATAGTCGCGCCACGACGATCCTTGAGAGAGTTCACACAGACGTGTGTGGTCCTTTCTCAGTAGCTTCGACAGCAAAGCACAAATACTATGTGATCTTTGTTGATGATTTCTCTCGAAAGTGCTGGATCTTCTTCATGCAGAAGAAGAGCGATACATTCGCTAAGTTCTATGAGTTTAAAGCACTGGTCGAGAAGGAATCGGGGAAGAAGGTGAAGGCTTTTAGGAGCGACAATGGTGGTGAATTCACTTCTACTGATCCAAGGAGTTCTGTAGCGCAGAAGGGATTCGGAGAGAGCTCATCGCACCCCATAACCCACAGCAGAACGGGGTGGCTGAGCAGAAGAACAGAACTATTGTGGGTGCTGCACGGGCGATGTTGCATGATCAGGGCCTACCCCTTTACTTGTGGGCTAAGGCATGCAACACAACAGTGTATGTGCAAAACTGTTGTCCTCATAATATTCTTGGCATGAGTACACCAGAGGAGGCTTATTCTAGCAAGAGGCCTGACATTTCCCATTTGCGAATCTTTCGCTCTCCTGTCTACATGCATGTGATGAAGGATGCAAGAAGGAAGCTGGATCCAACTGCTGAGGTTGGAATATTTATGGGGTACACTGAAACACCCCACAACTATCGGGAGTATGTGCCAGACAGTCGCAAGACTGTCGTGCAACAGGATATAAAATTTCAGGAGGAGAAGGCCATGCAATGTTCGCTTGAGAGGGAGCCACACTTACATGCAGAGGAGGAGCTGTTAGCTCCCAAGGATGATTCTCTGGATGTGGATCAGCCACAAGAGGAGTTTCGTGGAGTGGAAGAAACCACTCATGCAACAGCCAACCATTAGAGGGGCTTGCCGCACTACAAGCCGAGCGACCGTTCAAGATGCGAGAAGGTTGTAGGACCACCTACAACACACAGATGCAGACAACACGGATCGGTACACTGGATACATGGCTCTTGTGAGTCAATGTGTTGTGACGGAGCCATCCTCTTTTGAGGAAGCTGTGGAGGAGCCCGCATGGGTTGATGCCATGATCGAAGAATATGATTCGATCGTCAGGAACAGTGCATGGGAGATTGTCCCAAGACCGGTGGGGAAATCAGTGGTGGGTTCGCGATGGATCTACAAAGTGACACAGGCAGCTGATGGGAGTGTGGAGAAGTAAAAGGCGAGATTTTTCACCCGTGGCTTTTCGCAGATCGAGGGGATCGATTATGAGGAGACCTTTGCACCTGTCGCAAGGTACTCTTCCATACGGACGATCCTTGCTCTCTCAGCGCAGATGGGGTGGCACATTCATCAGATGGATGTGAAGACTACGTTCCTCAATGGAGTTATTGAGGAGGAAGTGTACATAGAGCAGCCTGAAGGTTTTGAGATCTTCAGCAGTGAGTCGCATGTGTGCCGACTCAAGAGAGCACTGTACGGGCTGAAGCAAGCACCTCGTGCTTGGTACACTCGGATAGACAGCTACTTCACCGAGCTTGGATTCTCCAAGAGTGAGGCGGATCCAAACCTTTACCAGATTGTGGTGGAGGGGAAGCTGTTGATCATCGTACTGTATGTAGATGATCTGATTTTGACTGGCGATGAGCAGTTGATACTTTCATGCAAGGAGGATCTTGCACGAGAGTTTGAGATGAAGGACCTCGGCATCCTTCATTATTTCCTGGGATTGGAGATTTGGCAGCGCAGTGGAGGACTGTTTGTTTCTCAGGGCAAGTATGCTCGGGAGATTCTGGAGAGGTTCAACATGCAAGGCTGCAAGCCTGTTGACACTCCTCTTCCTGGTGGTTGGAGGAAGGAGGATGCTACTTCAGCTGAGGTAGTGGATGCCACTGTCTATCGACAGTTGGTGGGGTCACTTATGTATCTGGTCAATACACGACCCGATATATGCTATGCAGTTAACCAGCTTTCGCAAGCTATGGTTAAGCCTACCAAGCTCTTTTGGAAGGCAGGCAAGCATGTATTGCGCTATATCAAAGGCACATCGGGATATGGTCTATGGTACAGACAGGAGGATGGAGTGAAACTTTCTGGTTTCACTGATGCAGATTGGGCAGGGAGCCCAACAGATCGGAAGAGCACTTCTGGAGGAGTTTTCAGCATTGGGTCGACAGCAGTTTCCTGGTACAGCAGGAAGCAGAGATCCGTGGCACTCAGTTCAGCAGAGGCCGAGTACATGGCAGCTAGCTTGGCTGCATGCGAGGCTATTTGGATGAGGAAGATCCTCGTTGGATTGTTTGGGTTGCATTTGGAGCCTACAGTGATTTACTGTGATAACCAGAGTTGCATTAAACTCTCGGCTAATCCAGTATTTCATGATAGATCCAAACACATCAACATCAAGTACCATCATATCAGAGATTGTGTTCAGCGGAGAATCATGATGCTTTCATATGTTCCCACGGAGGATCAGGATGCCGACATCCTGACGAAGGCGCTCACCAGGAGCAAGTTTGAATTCCACAGAGGCAGGATAGGGGTTGAAGATAATCCATATCTTGCTGAGAGGGAGTGTTGAAAATGCAGCAAGATGATGGAGCTTGGTGAAATGAAGTCGCCTTCACCAAGTGCGCCCGCAGGCAAATTTTGGCGCAAAGTCTATTTTTAGACTATGTCTATTTTTAGACATATGGATCATGGACCGGGAGCTGCAGTATGCTATTCTTGGATGATTGGTCGAGTTGGTAAAAATATATGGACCTCTATTTTTAGCATTTAGGTCGAAGTCTATTTTTAGACTGGCGGGCTAAAAATAGAACAGTCGAATATTATTTACCCTTAATAATATTCGGACTCTAAACTTCAGTTTACTCTCTTGGAGCACTTCAGTTTGACTCACGGATGTGGGGCATGCAGCTGCCAGAAGGAAATACACTTTTCCTATGGGTTAGTTGAGCTATTTCATGGTTGACTTTAGTTAGATCTCAAGTGGCGGAGTTCGGTGGAGTTGATGCGACAGTTAATGGAGCTTGTGTTCTGGTTAACTAGTTGAACTAGTTGTATTTAGTTTAACTGGCTAATACACTAGAGATGAGTGGTGTCAATTAAATATTATTTAATTCACAAAATATTAAATCATTATTCAACTAAAGAACACATCAGTTTAACTCAGTGCATGGACAGTTCAGTGGCGACAAGTGAAAGAGGTAGATGAAAGGGTTGAGTTAGTTATCAGTTGTGACATTAGTTGTGAATGAGATTTGCACCACACTTGGAGGAAATTACCAATGAAAATTTCACAGTTGGAGCCAGTGAGATTCGAACTTGGATCTCCTATTAGACCAGCCTTGATTGCGTAATAGAGGCAGGCAATTAGTGGTTGAGTTTTGAACCTGTGACTTGTTCAAAACCAAGCTAGTTTGTGTGTATCTTTGTGAGATAGTACTGCGTACTTGTGAGGAGTTTGTACTATGTATTGCTACATGTTTTCTCCATCTAATATAATATAATAGCTGAGGGGTTTTCAGCTACAGGCTTTCCCCATACATACATTGTTAATGTGTGTGATGATTTGATGTGCGATCGCTTCTATTCTTTCCGCATGTGACAATTAATTGTAGAAGAGATTATGTGTTATGCATGCAATTCGAAATTGATGTGTAATCGGGTTAATCTCCATTGAATAAGTGATTTATTCAGCTAATTTCTACAGAAAATATCTCAAAATCATGGGAAGGTTGAAGAAATATCACTAGGGGCAGCATGTTCACGAGAAGAGATAACCTCTTATACCCAATTTCTACAATAGTATAGAGATATCTTCACGTGAGACAACTAAGAGATGCCTAGGCTTAGTCCCACTCTCATAGAGAACCATATTGACACTTGGCCTAACGTACCACTAGTATGCCAGAAATAGCATCAACTACACCCATCCAAGGTAGAAGGAATAAAATGAGAAATCAGAAAGCTTCACAAAGTCAGGTTTATCTACCCCATTTCTTACACATCCTGGGTTTCAAACCCTGTTCCCGTCATGAAAAGATAGGGCACCATACGTGTTTGCATCGATCTCCATGATTTGAACAAAGAATGTCCTAAGGACAATTACCGTACCCCATTCATCGACCAATTCATCGATTTTTTTGCAGGTCATGAATCCCTCTCCTTCATGTATCTCTTCTCTGGGTACAATCAAATTCAAATCCATGACACTGACCGGTACAAAACCGCGTTCACTACCCCCTTGGGCACATTCGCATACAAAGTAATGTCATTTTTCCTAAAAAACATGAGAGCCACCTTCCAGATGGCCATGAATTACATCTTTCATGACTTGACACACCTTATCCTCACCTACTTGGACAACCTCATCGTCTGATCCAAGAAGCATTCAAACCACCTCGAGGATCTATGACTGGTATTCCAACGATGCTGGAAATACAACCTATGCTTGAACCCCCTCAAGTGCATCTTTTTCATCATAGCAGGAAGACTTCTAAGTTTTATCATGTCCCAAAAAGGAACTTGTGTGGACCTCCTCAAGGTCCAAGCCATCAAAGAGGTACCTCCACGTTGAACCCTCAGGCAGCTACAAGGCTTGCAAGGAAAGGCTAATTTTCTGGGACGTTTCATCCCAGATTATGCCACTTGTGCTCAAGGATTCCCTTGCCTCCTTCGCTATGAAATCCCTTTCAAATGGGATGACCAAGCCCAACAAGTGTTCAATGCACTGAAAGACACACTATCTTTAGCATTGTTGATTAGTCCCCCAGACTACAACAAATATTACATCCTGTATCTATCAACATCCGATACTGCTTAGGCTAGAGTATTGATCTAGGAGGGCCTGGATGGGAAGGAGCACGTAATCTACTATATGATAAAAATCTTATCATGCCCTGTATTAAGATATGAACCCGAAGAAAAGATTGCCCTAGTGCTAATTCATGCATTCCAAAATCTTCGCCACTACATCATCTTAAAAACCACAACGGTCATCACAAATATTAATCCCATAAAATATCTACTCATGTGCCACCTAATGAACCAAAAATACACCCACTGGATAGTGATTCTACATGAATATAACTTACGCTTGAGCTCCCCCAAAATAAAAAAGGCATTAATATTAGCAAAGTTCATTACAGACCTCCCAAGTCATACCAAAGGATCACCAATAAATGTTTCGCTACCAGATGAACATCTCTTTTTTTTTAGAAATTGATGACCCTTGCTATGCATATATCCTTCTCTTCTTATGAATCCAAAATTTCAGACCCCATCTCACTCGAAATGACTATCGGCGCATTCGCCATCAGGACCCTCGATGCCTCCTCATGGGAGATGTCTTATACCGATGGGGCATCGACACCATCTTACATCAATGCCTTACCCATGACCAAGCAGATAAGCCCTTAATGACTACCAAAATGGAGCTTGCGATGGCCATATTTCTGCAATGGCCATTGCCCAAAAATTCCTACAAGCAAGCTATTTCTAGCCCACTTTATTTCACAACTGAATTTTAGAATTCAAGAGGTGCGAGTGATGTCAATGCTTCGCTCATAAGGCAAGATCCCCTCCTGCTCCATTGCACCCTGTCATTTTCATTGGTCCATTTTGTAAATGTGGAATCGAATTCATGACTTGCAACCCTGCATCGTTGGGTAGTCACAAATACATCATTGTGGCTGTCTATTATTTCACCAAGTGAGCAGAGGTTATGCCCACATATGACAACACTCTAGAAATCGTTGCACAATTTCTATTTAACCATGTCATTGCCCAGTTCAGCGTTCCCAAAGAGTTAGTCTCCGACCATGGGAAACACTTTGAAAACGAAGTTTTCCAAGAGCTATCTCACCATCTCAGATTCACACATGAATTCACATCACCGTACTACCCCTAATCCAATAGATAGGTAGAAGTTGTGAAAAAAATCCTGAAAACTGTGTTATAGAGTATGGTGAATAACCACAAAAATAATGGCACCATATGCTTTTATCCTCCCCGTGGGCATACCACACGGTCATGAAAACATCCACCAGGTTCACACCCTTTCACTTGGTATATGGGGTCGAAGACGTGATTCCCATAGAATGTGAGAACCTGAATTTACATGCCGCCATCAAACTCCTTAATGACACCTAGCCTCTAGAATAGCATTTAGTAAAACTAGAGTTCATCAACGAAAGCAGACAGTAGTTGTTGTAACACAACGAGGCCCACAAGAAACGTGTAAAAGAATTGTTTGATCGCCACATCAACCCTTGTTCATTTACTGAGGGAGAGTTAGTCCTCGACTATGATGTCGCAAAAGAAGCCCTACGGCCAGGAAAGTTCAAAAATTTGTGGAAAGGACCCTACATCATAAAAAATTGTCTCCTTAAGGGGGCATACATCTTGACAGAGCTGAACGTAACATGCCTCAGCAACCCCATCAACAGCTTTTACCTCAAGAAATTATACCCATAAGGGCCAAGAGGGCTCAACCCTAGAGTCAAAGTACATAGACCAAACACTTTAAATTTTTGACCAAAAGACTTGTCACAAAATATGCTCTAGGGTCACAATGGATTCTCAACTTGACCATTATTTTGGATTCGCTGATGAAGAATCACGATGGTCTCAAAGTTTAGCAGTAGTCGCCTAGGTCATATACCACCCTGACCGATTGCCATTTTCACTAACAGTGTATGCATCGGCTTAGCGACAAACAATTAGGCAGAATATGATGTCGTTATCAGACTTATGTGCGACACCCTCCATATAGGCATACACCATTTTCATATCTACCTCGATTCCCAGTTAGTGGTGTCATAGTTAAACCAAGAGTTTGAGGTACAATATTCACATCTATTTAGAAAATATTTGCATGCAAAAATATTAAGTAGTCAATTTGATCACATTACATTCACACATGTACCAAGAAGTCAAAACCAAACAGTTGATCGCATAGCTAACAATATCCTAAACTAGAATGCATCTCGGATAAACCATCATACATAAAAAAACAAAAAAAAATAAAAATATAGATATCCATCAGCACAACACATAATCCATAAACAAATATCAACAGGAGACACACCATGTAGAGCCGCAAAAAATTGAAAAATCAAGCTGGTCGTCCTGATTTGGGATCCAGGGGAAAATCTCTATGTTTATCTATTTTATGTTTTATGCTCTCGCTATTGTTTATTTTCTATTATAAGATTCATGTGTAGATAATTTCTGTTCAGGGTTAAAACCTACATTTGGTATCAGAGCTGTTTCGGCTTCAAGGGGATGCCTTTGTTGCTGAGGGTTTTTTGTTCGGGCCTGAGGTAGACCCTGTTCAGTGGGAGATCTGCGGGATCGACTCTTGCGGTGAAAGAAGATGGCGAGCGAAGGAAAGATAGAGTTCGAGAAATTCTAATGGCCGAGTTTTGAGTTGTGGAAGCTCAAGATGGAGGATCTGCCATGGATAAATATCAAAGGATCGGGTAGATCTAGTGGTACTAAACCAACAAGAATGTCAGATGAAGACTGGAAGAAGCTGGATTAGAAGGCAAAGAGCACAATACAGTTGTGTGTCTTAGATTCAATATTGTTGAATGTATTTGGGGAAGCTACGATGAAGACCTTGTGGGACAAGCTAGGGACTTTGTACCAATCTAAGTCTCTGGTGAATAAATTTTTCCTGCGGAAAAAGATGTATAACCTGAGGATGAAGGATGGAGACTCAGTGACAGAGCATCTGAACGCCTTCAATATTGTGGTAAGTCAGCTGTCATCCGTTGATATTAAAATCTCATATGAAGATAAGTGCATCCATTTGTTGTGTTCTCTACCAGATTCGTGGGACAATCTGGTTATTACAATAGGTAACAATACAACTACCTCGAATTTTGATGACATTGTCTCAGCCTTGCTGTCGGAGGAAATGAGACGAAGAAATATGGAGGGTCAGAATGGAGATGCCTTATCTGTACGAGGAAGGTCCCAGAATAGAAACAAGAATAAGGTTTCGATTGGGAGATATAAATCTAGAGGGATATCTAAATCTCCTGGAAAGTTTGTAAAGGTGTGTTGGAAATGCGGAAAGGAAGGGCACTACAAAAAGGGAATGCATCTAAAGCTCCTAAGAAAGGAAAGGGACCCGATGATGCTCCTTCCAGGCAAAAAACCACCCCTTGATGAAGGTGGGGATGTGTATTTGGCTTCTTCTTCAAATACACATGTAGATCATGAGTCATGGTTGATTGACTCGGGTGCATCCTTCCACTTCACTCCCCATAGGGAGTGGTTCTGCGAGTATGAGAAATATGATGGCGACGATGTATTCCTAGGGGATGATAGGAAGGATAGAATCGTCAGACGTGGAAAATTCAAGCTGAAGCTGCAAGGTGGAAGGATTAGAACACTTCCTAGTGTTCTGCATATTCCTGCATTGGCTAGAAATCTGATTTCTATAAGCAAGATGGATGATGCAGGTGTAAAAACAGTGTTCGAGAAAGATGCCTGCAAGATGGTTTGGGGAGCATTGGTATTAATGTGGGGAGTTCAGATTGGAACTCTGTACAAGCTACAAGGTAGCACTATTATTGATGGGTGTAACAATTCTGTGGTTCTTGAAAGTGGAGCGGCAAGCCTAGCTATCTTCGGAGAAAAGACCATGCTATGGCATCAAAGGCTTGGACATATTGGAGAAAAGGGCCGTTGGATACTCCATAGAAATGGTATGGTAGAAGGTATGTCTAATTTCTCTCTGGATTTTGATTTCTGTGAACATTGTGTATATGGGAAGCAGAATCGGGTGAGTTTTCCTTCTGGTGCTAAGAGGGCGAAGAAGATATTAGAATTTGTGCACAGCGATGTGTTTGGACCTATGTCAGTTCCATCACTGGGAAAGTCTGTGTACTATGTTTCATTCATATATGACTTCTCAAGGAATACATGGATATATTTCTTGAGGAAGAAATCTGAATTATTCGACAAATTTAAAGAATTTAAGGCTATGTTGGAAAACCAGACAGAGAAGAAGATAAAGGTGCTAAGGACAGATAATGGTGGGGAGTTCTGCAAGAAGGAATTTGAAGAGTTCTATAACAAGTGTGGTATAGCACAGCAGAAGACTACTCCATACACACCTCAACAAAATGGAGCTACAGAAAGAATGAATAGAACGCTGATGGAAAAGGCAAGAAGCATGCTCAGTGGTACCGGGTTAGGACAAGAATTCTGGGCAGAGGCAGTGGAGACTACATGTTACTTAGTTAACAGATCACCTTCATCAGCGTTGGAGGATAAGACTCCACATGAGGTGTGGACTGGTAAGAAACCCTCTCTTTCACATCTAAGGGTATTTGGATGTGATGCATATGTACATGTTCCTAAGGAGAAAAGGGCCAAGTTGGATAATAAATCTGAAAGGTGCATCTTTACTCGGTATAAGGATGGTTTAAAGGGTTACAAGCTTTGGAACCCAGAAACAAGGAAGGTTGTGTACAGTCGAGATGTGGTGTTTAGAGAGGTGAAAGATGTTGTTACACATGAAGTCCTACCAAAGGAACCTGAGAAGATGGATTTTGAGCTAAAGGAGGATGAATCAGACTCTACAACAGAAGAAGATTCAGAAGAGGAAGAACCATAAACCCCAGCTTTGAGAAGATCAGTTCGGGAAAGAAGGAAACCAGAAAGGTATATTCCATCTTCTTTCTATTCAGGTTTTTCCTTAACTGTAACTAATGATGATTCCAGAACTGTCAGGGAGGCAGTAGATTCAGAGGATGGAAAACTCTGGAAGGAGGCCATTGTTGATGAAATGGCATCCTTGCACAAGAATGAGGCATGGGATCTGGTGGAGTTTTCGGCTGGAAGGAAGCCCATCGGGAGCAAATGGGTGTTTAAGAAGAAGATGAATGTAGAAGGAAAAATGGAGAAATACAAAGCTCGGTTGGTAGAAAAAGGTTATTCCCAAGTGCCGAGAATTGATTTTGGTGATATTTTTTCTCCTGTTGCCAAGGTTACTTCTATTAGATTAGTTTTATCTGTTGCTGCTGCATTTGATTTTGAGATAGAACAGATGGATGTGAAGACAAAATTTCTTCACGAGGATCTAGAAGAGGAGATCTACATGAAGCAACCTGAAGGCTTTATGGTTAAGGGTAAGAAAGAACTGGTATGCAGGTTGAAGAAGTCTCTGTATGGGTTAAAACAGTCACCAAGGATGTGGTATCAGAAATTTGATAACTATATACGGGGACTTGGCTTCACGAGAACCAAGGAGGATCACT
Source organism: Pinus albicaulis (assembly GCA_034641835.2). Taxonomy (NCBI): domain Eukaryota; kingdom Viridiplantae; phylum Streptophyta; class Pinopsida; order Pinales; family Pinaceae; genus Pinus; species Pinus albicaulis. Next base: position 1,601,880,312 of record CM076575.1, on the reverse strand, counting down.
GTGTTTATTTTAAATTAATTGGTGACCGTGTTGTTTATTTGGTCTTGTATGTGGATGATATTTTTTTGATTGGAAATGACAAAGAAATTATCCAAGATTTGAAGACCCAACTTTTCTCCAAATTCGACATGAAGGATCTTGGTGCTGAAAACTATATTTTTGGCATGGAAATTAAGAGAGATCGGGCAAAGAGGAAGCTCTGGTTAAACCAGAGGAAGTATCTTGAGACTATATTGCAGAGGTTCAATATGCAGGATAGTAAACTAGTGAATGTTCCTATTCCTGTAGGTGTAAAGCTGTCTGCTGAACAATGTCCTAAGACACAAGAAGAAGAGGAGAATATGCCTCGTGTTCCATATGCAAGTGCAGTGGGTAGCCTACTGTATGCAATGGTCTGTACTAGACCATACATTACACATGCAGTGGGAGTATTGAACAGGTTTATGTCAAACCCAGGGAAGGAGAATTGGACAGTAATGAAGCAGGTTTTCAGATATTTACGTGGCGCTAGTGATTATGGCTTGTGCTACCAGGGAAGACCAGGATTGGAAAGAATGTTTGACATTCATGGTTTTGTTGATGTAGACTAGGCTATATATCTGGACCAAAGAAGATCTACAAGTGGGTATGTGTTTAGCCTATTTGGAGCTGCAGTCAGTTGGATGAGTAAAAGACAGTCTGTAGTGGCTCTTTCAACTATAGAGGCAGAATACATAGCAGCCACTCATGCAAGCAAGGAAGTAGTTTGGTTTCAAAGATTGTGCTCAAGTATGGGGTTGGTACAGCAAGCTATAAGGATAGACTGTGATAGCCAAAGTGCAATTTTCTAGGCTAAGAACCCTGCTTATCATTAAAATACAAAGCACATTGATGTTGAATATCACTTTGTTAGAGATATGGTTGAAGCTAAAAGGGTGTTGCTGGTAAAGGTGGACACTTTGAAGAATGTTGTAGATGCATTGACGAAGTCTGTAAGCACTCAGAAGTTATCTTGGTGTAGAGAAACAATGGGCATTGAAGAATTGGCCCAATGACTAAGCTCTCCTGTGGCCCCTTGTGGAAAGAAAACAACAAGTGGGAGAATGTTGGGTATGTGTTATATTCTTTCCACGACTAGCCCCATGTGTTGTACATTGCACCGAGTGTAGTAGGGGGGTCACAGGGGGGGCGGTAGCCCCCCTATTGGGGTCCGGGGTAGCATCCTGGCAAAAAAAAAATTTTGGTATGCGGTCCCACTCATAGGCATACCCACCCATGTTTTGTGCATGAGTTTGCACATGGTTTTGGGGTACGATGGTTTTCAGCCCCTAGTATTTTGTAGATCCAGTCAAGGGAACTACGGTTGTGTTCTAATCCAGGGTTAATGGATTGGGGTTTATGTATGCTTCGACATGTATATATATGTGTTTTAACACTAAAAGGATATAATGAAAAATCAAGTTGGTCGTCCCGATTTGGGATCCAGGGGAAAATCTCTGTGTTTTTTTGTTTTATGTTTTATGCTCTCGCTATTGTTTATTTTCTGTTGTAAGATTCATGTGTAGATAATTTTTTTCCAGGGTTAAAACCTATCTCTCTCATATATACCAAAAAATATGTGTCTGAGTACAAAAAACATCATGTCTCTGACCCATAAGTCAACCCAACGGTATACATAAACAACTCGAAAAAAATAAGGGAAGAATCCTCATAACGGGTGCTTTCCCTGTGTACAATAAAGCCTGTAGGGTGGTGCCCCTCCAACTGGGGCACCTGGACCCATGACCGCTCCTTGTACCAACACTGGAGCCGTTGTTAAAACAGAGATCGCCACCCAGCACAAAGTCAGCCGATAGCCCCTCTCCTAGGAGATCAACTTCTCTAGCCATGCATCGTTGATGTCATCCACAAAACCTTGTGTAGGCATCCCCTAGGTCAAGCAGTCCACTCGACCCCATGTATCCTCCAAAACTCAAGCCCTAACCTCCAGATCAACCATTTGCTCTGTCACCTCTGCGACATGAGCCTCTGCTGCCTCGACGCGAGCGATCGTAGTAGTACAATTGACAGTAGCTGAGATACTACACTCCCCGGAGCGACCAGCCTCCCTGCCAGGTGCTCCACCCTAAGGTTGCATCGGAGCCCCTCTCTGTCCCCCGCCTACGCGTAGAACACCTCGAGGCCTCCGGATCGGATCATGTCGCACAAACCTACCCACGGGACACCTGACCTCATCAACATCTGCAAGAGTAACAAAGCTATGTCAGTGTCATCATAATATGCATATAAAGCATAAATACTAATTTAAATGTAGAATAAAACATAAAAACATACCTTCTGGTCCCCATGCATACCCAATAGGAAGACCCATGTCTGGGTCTCCACAGAAGTCCATCCCTGCATAAGGGAAAGGTAGGAACATCTGAGGCTTGTCCTCAAACCAAGCCTCCATAGTGGCATTCCAATAACACCCCACCCAACCTACCCCAACGCAAGGCATCATGGGGGCCCACCTCCTCATGTGAAGCTCTCGAGGACCACCGGTAGGCATTGCCATCATAGGCCATAGTAACACCACTCGCTCATACATAATGCTATCAAAAATACTATCATATGTAAACAAATTTGATCCATCCTGGATCTTGGAGAGCTGAGCTAGTATCTCATCATAGTAGTGACGGGTGAAATCAAAGAAGTGACCAATCCTCAGCCAACGCAGAACACCAACCTGTGGGCCCAGTGCTCGATTGGGTGAATATGACCCCGATAATCTCACAATAGCTACCAGAGCACACCGCTCGGCTAGGTCAGTCACTGAGGCTATCTAAATGCACCCCTCCATGAGAGGCGCCCTGCCATAATGGCTTGCTGAGAACTATTGAAGATCCACTCTCCCAGGGGGAAGAAGATAAGGAAGCACCTCACCCTAAGGCAACAACCTGGTCACAAAATAGATATCCAACTTGGGACGTATAGTCAGGTCTCACCACCACAACACCATGACCTTGCGTCGCTTATTCCAACATCGGATCAGGTAACACAAAAGATGATCATGTGATCGTAAGAGGTCATTCTACATGAACTTGAGAAGACCCCAATGCACCAACTGTTGGCATGCATTGGCATCAGCTGCCAAAGTGACCCGAAGGTCAGGCCAATCCCTCTCCTCCACAACATCCTGTCATCAAACATGCACACGTTAGTGACATTAAAAGCACCAAAAATTTGAAAAAAATTCCCAAAAAACTTTGCAAAAAAAATATTTGGCTCTCCACACGCCTGTTTCTCAGACAGGTACGAGATATTTGCGCATGTTTCTCTGATAGACGCAGATAGGGCGCACTTAAAGCCAGTACATGCATGATAATTTCATGCAAAACCCTCGTATCTACATGAAAATTACGCGCCTATGCCTTGATCACCCGCGCGGTCAAGGAAAAAACTAACCTAGGTTTCATACAAACCCATTTTGTATGGACCCTGGCCCAGGGATACTGAAAAAATTAAAATGCAAGACGTCATGGGGCCTACCTAGCTCAGTAATCGCAAGTCCCAGGTACTCAGGTTGACCGCAATGGCAAGAACAGCTCCACAAAAACCTCTGACCTCTCAAAACCTATAACACTCAAATGTCACAAATGAATTGAAATGAGCCATATTGGCCTATATGTCACCCTTTTCAGATTGTTTGGAGGACCATAACGAGAGCTCAGAAGGCCCAATTGTAGAACCAAAAGTAACAAAGTGATCAGCACCTCATAACGCCCAAAGGAGGCGCCACACATTCACACCTCCAAAAAAATAAATTTTCAGTGCCGACAGGTATGTCCTATCTCATATTATTTTCACTTAGCACATGTCTTTCAATAATATCTGAATGAAGAATATGCTTTCAATTCGGGTGTTTTGTTACAGGTATTGTTAAAACCATCCATCACTCCATCCACTAGAAGTACCAGAGCAGGTATCATTCTACCCTCAGCATGATAGAGTCCCAAAAAAACTTTGCATATCCTGACATCATTTCTCCACAATAAATTAACCATATGTTCCAAGCACCTGACCATTTTTATCATTTCTTTTACACCATTTTTTGGTCATCTAACCTGTTACTATTAGATGGACCAAAGTACACCATGTAAGACCAATTTTACCCTAAGTAAAATTGCTTTCACTATGAAAAATAACTTAGTAAACCACATTTATTAACTTGTTTATGGTCTAAATAGGAAACCCCATGAGGAAATATTGAATAAATCCACATTTGTTTGATTTTCCTCAAGGAATAATTAGTTAAAAACAATTTAATTAATATTCCTGGTCATATTTAACCCAAAACAGGAAAATTAATTAGATAAATCATTATTTATCTTATTATTTTCTAGGAATAATTATTTAAACCTTATTTAAATAATATTCCTTGTTAAATTTGACTAGATCATTTATAACTAATTGAACAAATCATTATTTGTTTAATTATTACTCAGCCACATCCTTAAAATAATAAATAAATCATTTATTTGTTATTTACAAATAAAGGATTTGACCAAAGTCAAATTCTTTTTCCCTCCCACAAATATAATAAAATATTCCATAAAAGTTGGATCTTGATTTGGTTAATAATATTTTAATTATGCACCTATATCTAGACTAACTCAATATTTTGTTATAAATAGAAAGGTTTTTCCATTCATTCACTACCTTCTGTTGCCTAAATATCACTCTAGATCTATACTTTTGGTCTGACTTTGATCCTCCATCATTTTCATATTTTGCTACCATTTTTCTTGTGTGATCCCTTTGAGTTCCATTTTTGTTTGGGATTTCTACACCATCAAGAGATAGAGATTTCAGATCTGAAGTGTTGAGGACTTATAAGAAACCATCCCATTGAGGGGGACTAGTAACGTCTTGCTATGTTCCCTTCCTAGGTGTCAAAATATACAAAAATACCTTAAAAAAATTCTTGTATTATCTATTGGATGCATGGAGAAACTCTTGCTTTTATTTACTACTTAATGTATTTTACTGCATAGATCTAGATTTTGCAGCATTTATCTTGGTCAACTAATTGCAGATCTAAAGAAATTCACAACCATCTTTGCTGTTAGGGTTCTTTTTTATGCACGGCTAAAGTGAGCCTTTTTTGTACGCTTGTGATTAATAGTCATACTAACAACTGGTGACTCCACAAGGGTTTACGATGATGACCTCTGTCATTTTTTAGATCCTTGCATGATGTAATGTTCCCAACTTGGGTCAACTAGCTAGACATGATTGGAAAGCGCATTTTCCAGTAATGGCTGCTGCAGGAATTGAAACCATGACCTAGATGCCTTAGAACAATGTGTCTAAGTGCTGAATCCAAGAGGAGGCTCCAAATAAATCCTTCTAAGTGGGTTACACAGATCTCCCACACTTAGATGTCCTCCGAAAATTCCCGATGATTGACTACAACAAATGTAAGCACCAGTAATGGAATGACAGTGTTATTCTTGTAGCTGTGACCACATGAAGAAATTTCTAGCCAAAAAATATATTATATAGCAGCAAATGTATACAATATGTGGAGGAATCAATCACTCTAGCTAGGCAATGGTAGCCTCAATAGAGAATATACAAGAAAATGCAAGAACACTGCTACACATGAAAAGCCTTGGCTAAAATAATGTAGTTTATAGGAGATACTGCATAATAAAAAATGAGAATAGAATGATATGACAATATCAGCTCAAATAAATGAGGAGGAGCAAGCTCTCAACCCCTGAAAACACTAATACAACAATCCCCAGGAGGATTGGCTAGAATACTTATACAAATGACAATTCTGCAGAAATGTCGGAGTTGCTGGGCAGCAACTGCAACTCTGAAATACTGGAGATGGCTGAAGATGATGTGCAATCTGAAATAACCTCCTCCAATAGATCTATAAAGTGTAAGGCTGAACCGCACTGAAGATCTCCTCCTCCAAAATGATAGTGCAACCCGTCACTGCAAGTGTGCACTGAAATAACGCAGTATGGAGAATGGACTGCGCTGTCTATGATGGGAGATGCTTGGCCTTAATGCATAAACTGCAATAAAGCTCTGGAAACCTTCCTTACTAATCTTCTCGAGGAATAGAAGCTCCCTCCTCTGAAAGATGAGATAAGGAATGGTGTTGTGGAATCTCTCCACTGCAACACCCAACAACACTACGTTATACTTAAGTAGAAATAACGCAGTGAATGAATAATGGCTTTGGCATTGAGCCAAGATGTGGAGACAATGAAGTACAATCCTTCAAGAGGCCTCTCAAGAAGGAGAGGAAATCATTAGGGGTATTTTAAGGTCTAAAATGGGCCTCCTAAGGAAATTATAAAATAATAGTGGAAAAAATCAAATAAGATTTGATGACATCATCAAATTTTAGAGGGAAAAATGAAAAAACAACTTTTTCAACTCATATTTTCAACTTATCTCCCAAAGTTTTTACTCAAATTTCAAGCGAGAGCACTCGTTGGATGCAAAATTTAATTCCTCATCCAAGGAGTACCCATGTTGCATACTTTCGATGGGTTCTACTACACGAAAAATAAGAAATACATGAAAAACGTGATTGTAATCACGTTTTTTTATGTATTTCTCATTTTTCATGTAGCAAGGTTCATCGAAAGTATGCAACATGGGTACTCCTTGGATGAGGAATTAAATTTTGCATCCAACGAGTACTCCCACTCGAAATTTGAGTAAAAATTTTGGGAGATAAGTTGAAAATACGAGTTGAAAAGGTAGTTTTATTATTTTATTATTTTTTAATATTTTTACCCTTTTATTTAAAAAATGGTAAATCATCCCCCATGGTTGACATCATCATCTTGAATCCTATTGGATGTTATAAAGTTTTTTTTTTTGTACAGTTTTCTTAGGAGACCCATTTTAGACCTCAAAATTCCCCTAATGCCTAAACAAGAATCCCTCGTGCTAAGCAGCACTACAACTCAGCTGAACAACCAGAGTATGAAAATTAGTCTTCAAAATAAAATCAATATGCTCAAAAGATATCTCACTATGGCTGCCCCTTTCTCCTTTTATACAAGTGAATGCCTCTTTTCCATGGACCCCACTCATTAGGGTTTCTTTCCACAAGGAATATTCCTCCCTCCAAAACTGCATTGTCTTCTCATGCAAGCTACACCTCTTAGGCAGCGTTGTTGACTTGGTCAAACTTGACCTTGTCCTCATGCAACTTGCCCCTTTTCACACTGGAAGGTGAAAAATAAGTTGGTCCAATGATTCCTCTTCACACTGTGAAGGATCTTATTCCTATTCATGGGCCTTTTACCCATTTTATTCACCTCCTAGATGAAATAAGCAAAAATTAATGTTCCAATTATCTACATGATAATTTGGGAACATTACAGTCCTCCCCTCTCAAAGATTACTTGTCCTTAGGAAAGTACAAGAATAGAATGAATTCTTTCCTCCTCTCCCTGTAGCATCCTTGTATGATGATCTCGTCCAAGGAAAGTGATGTTATCTCACCAATCAAGCCTCCACATTGCTCCTCCTCAGCATGTAAGTTAGCTATCAGGCTATCATCATGTGAAAGTGAAATACTCAAGAGGATAACAAAGTAATGTGAAGAGGTCCCCCTGAAGAATGGGATCTGAAATAAAATGGGAACTATCTTTCCCATATGGATCCTCCATCTCCAAGCTATTAGCCATGCAAAGTGAGTCACCTCCCAACTAGGCAACTCCTGAAAAGTGTCTTCCACCTATGGCTCCGACAAAGTAGGTGGGATGAAAATCTGCTCATGGTAGACAATGTAGCCTACCCCACGCTATATATCTCTCCACTTATGATAAGTGTAGAGAAAATGTTGATCCTGGGCTGCAAAATACTTGCCTTCAAGTGGCAAGATGAAGACTAGATCTCCAAGGATCTCTCCTCCAACGCTGCAAATCATGCTGGCCCAAGTATCTCCATATATGATGAGTTGGAAGTCATCATCATATGGTATCTCCTCCATCAAATGGTTCACCTCATAAAGTGACAACTGTGTTGTGAAGGTAACCATATCATATCTCATGTTCCCCTTAGAACATGTAGTGCAAAAAGTGTGAGGAATTTCTCCCTCAAAGGACACATCCACACAATGTCTCTCTCTCCCAATCATGCTCCTTATAAATATAGCAACAATAGAACCATAGGGAGAAAAAATGAAAATCATACTTGCTGCCATATGCAACAAATGAGAAGGAATAGGGTCCCTCAAGTGCAACCAGTGCAGCTTGACCCTCAACTGCAATAGAGACTGATAAAATGAGTGGCTTCTCAACCACTGACCTGCTGCTCTAATATCCTCATAAGTATGGATAAAGTGAATAATGTAAGGTGTACAACGAGCATGTCCTCCATAACCCATCTCTTCTCCAATTCCTCCTAGGGAATGGCCATCAATCATGCTTATGGCCCCATCTAAACCATGTGGTCTAGAAAAAATAATGCTCCTCCTTGGAGCATCATCCTGCACATGTATGGTTAAGGGATATACATCATATAAACAATCATGTAAATAATGATCACCCTTACCATATGTCCTGCTCATACAAGTGGAGTGGCTCATAGATGAGTCTCCTCTCATCCTCAATGAGAAAATAGGTGTCTGTGCTAACTCTCTCAAAGAGTCATGTCTCTCCTCCATCTCTATTTGGTCCATGCATCTGCTCATATGTTGATATATCTCCTCCTCAAAGCCCATTCAAAAGCACCCCTCCATGATGGTGTGGTATGCTCTCAGAGAATGTGTGTGGCTGAAAAGGAACTCCTCATGAATTGCATGTAACAAATTTTCCTTGAGCTTGGAAGATCTAGGAAAGAAGATCCTGTCAGGATAAAAGATGACCCCATCTCTGACTAAATATCCCTCATGCAACTGGTCATCCAAGATCATGCAAGTGAAAAGATCCTTTGAATACTCCACCAACAGTTGGGAGTTCCAATATGGATCTATCCCCCATAGTGACAGCATTGATGATCTCTTATGAATAGCATCTATCATATGGTCATCCTCCTCTTTGAAATATCCTATGCCAAAGATGCAAGTTGGAAGGCTACTATCCTTCCCCTGCTTCTTCTGCCACAGCGCATAATCTAAAATGGAAGTGGGTACTGGTAATGTTGAGAGGTTGCTATCTCTCTCCTTGAGTCTACCCCAGACTCCCAGTGCTGTATCAAATTCTCCCAAGGTTCCCACCCATCTGAAATTATTGAGTAGTGCCTCAACTGATGAAGCATCCATCCTCCTCTGCTGATCTAGTGGTCTTTCTGGAAAAATGTCTCCATGCAATGAGACATCATCATCAAGAGATGACTGAATATATGAATGGAGAAAGCCCTCCATGCTTCCACTGCGCAATCCAATCACCTTCTTAGGTGTATCAACCTCCATGTATGAATAGGGATGTGTAATCCTCATCAAATGATTCTAGGTCTTCTCCCTATATCCTCCTTGTGTCTTTATGGTTCCACACCTCCTCAACAATGGCACATGTAAAACATGGTTTGTGCCTTGATCTCCACACATGAGTTCCTGGGGACTACTTTGCAAAGATGTAAGCATCCCTCTACTTGGAGCAATAGCTCCTCCTTCCTCTACATGAGGTATTAGATCAACTCCAGATCTAACAACATTGTTTCCCTCAGTCTCTGCAATATGAGTGGGCAACTCTCCAATGATTGGATCCTCTTTTGAAAGAGAGATCTCCATGCTCCTTTGCTCAAAGGTGTGAGATGAAAACCTTTCTTCCGAAAAAGTATGGTGCAAGTTTTAATGCAAGGGTTTTAATTGAGTTTTATATTTTACCTCCATCATGGGGTTCTCATGAATCTTTTCATCAAATATTTTCACTAATGCCTTAGTAAAACTAGCATAAGATGCAATGTTTACATTTCTCAAAGAAAAATATTCAAAGATCCACCAGGAAAAATCCTTACCTCTCAAATGTAGTGCTGCAAATTTGATGGCTTCATCCTTTGATATTTGGTTCTGCTGTAAAAAGGTATCTAACTCCTCCACCCAAGCTTTGGCTGAACATACAGGTGAACCTTCAAAGGCAGATAGATGAAATCTATCCTGCTGCTCTTTTCCTTTCACCTTCATCTTGCAAAACTATGAAAAACTAAGATGATCTTTGAATTCCTGAGTTTGAAACTCATACTCTTTCAAGAAATCACTAAGGGTTCCCTCCCAGCAACTTCTTCTTCTCTTTCCATCTCTCTTCCAAAAATCCTGGGCATGTGACTTCACTATACAGGATGGTGTGTAGCTGCTTGCTCACACTCCTTATGTGTAAATCTAGAGTTTTCTTTTGAATCAAACCCTCTAGGAGATTCTTCATAAATTTTCCTCATGATCTCATTGAACTCTTCATGAATCATATTTACATATTTAGGAAGAAGCTCTATAAGCTTATCCCCTTTTTATTTTTCTTTTTATTCTCCAAAAGATGGAGTCTTTCTCCTGATTATTTATTTGTCTCCTTCTCGATGAGAATAGGAAGTGCAGGGCTATTCCTCTTCTTTCTGCTTATCCTCCTTGGGGAGGTTCTTCATGGATCTAAAATATGATGAGATAAATCCCATCCTCTTCAATATTCTGATCTTCTTTGGCTTAGACTCATAGGCTGAGCCAAGAAATCAACTTTGATACCACTGTAATGTTTGCAACTTGGGTCAGCTAGCTAGGCATGACTGGAAAGCGCATTTTCCAGTAATGGAAATTGCAAGAATTGAAACAAAGACCTGGATCACTTAGAAAAATTTGTCTAAGTACTGAATCCAATAGGAGGCTCCAAAGAAATCCTTCTAAGTGGGTTACACATATCTCTCACACTTAGATGTCCTCTGAAAATTCCCGATGAGGGACTGCAACAAATGTAAGCACCAGTAATGGAATGACAATGTTATTCTTGTAGCTGTGAGCACATGAAGAAATGTATAGCCAACAAATATATTATATAGTAGAAAATTTATACAATATGTGGAGGAATAAATCATTCCATCTAGGTAATGGTAGCCTCAATAGAGCATATACAAGAAAATGCAAGAACACTGCTACACAAGAAAATCCTTGGCTAAAATAACGTAGTTTATACGAGTTACTGCATAATAAAAAATGAGAATAGAATGATATGATAGTATCAACTCAAAGAAATGAGGGGGAGCAAGCTCTCAACCCCTGAAAACACTAATACAACAATCCCCAGGAGGATTGGCTAGAATACATGTACAAATGGAAATTCTTTAGAAATGCCAGAGTTGCTGGGTAGTAGCTGCAACTCTGAAATAATGGAGATGGTTAAAGATGATGTGCAATCTGACATAACCTCCTCCAACAGATCTATCAAGTGCAAGGCTAATCTCAGCACTGAAGATCTCCTCCTCCTAAATGATAGTGCAACCCCTCACTACAAGTGTGCATTGAAATAATGCAATATGGAGAATGGACTACACTGTCTATGATGGGAGATGCTTGGCCTTGGTGCCAAAACTGCAATAAATCTCTGGAAACCTTCCTTACTAATCTTCTTGAGGAATAGAAGCTCCCTCCTTTGAAATATGAGACAAGGAATGGTGTTGTGGAATCCCTCCACTACAACACCCAGTAACACTACGTTATACTTAAGCTGAAATAACGCAGTGACTGAATAATGGCCTTGGCCTTGAGCCAAGATGTGGAGACAATGAAGTGCAATCCTTCAAGAGGCCTCTCAAGAAGGAGAGGAAATCCTAAACAGGAATTCCTCGTGCTAAGCATCACCGCAACTCAGCTGAACAGCCAGAGTATGCAAATTAGTCTTCAGACTAAAATCAATATGCTCAAAATATATCTCACTATGGTTGCCCCTTCCTCCTTTTATACAAGTGAATGCCTCTTTGCCATGGACCCCACTCATTAGGGTTTCTTTCCACAAGGAATATTCCTCCCTCCAAAACTGCGTTGTCTTCTCATGCAAGCTGCACCTCTTAGGCAGTGTTATTGACTTGGTCAAACTTGACCTTGTCCTCATGCAACTTGCCCCTTTTCACACTAGAAGGTGCAAAATAAGCTGCTCCAATTATCCCTCTTCACACTGTGAAGGATATTATTCCTATTCATGGGCCTTTTACCCATTTTATTCACCTCCTAGATGAAATAAGCAAAAATTAATGTTCCAATTATCTACATGATAATTTGGGAACATTAAACATGACCAACTGCTTCAACCCTAAGATTTCTCTTCAACTTCTTGCTTTTATTTTATCGATGTTTTTTTTAACCTATAAAACCCTAAAACGTTAAAAATTATAACTTCTGTGTGTTTCTGGACCTATTGCGCAGGTGATAGGCATCAGCCACAACTGAGAGGAAAAAAATTTCTGAAACCTGTTCCCGAGAGTGCTGGAAGTGCAGGTCACACTTTTTGGGCCAAAACATGTGACTTGAACCTCTAGGGCACAGAAAATAGGCCAAATTTTGACCTCTGTAGAAAACAGGTGAGAAACTGCGACCTGAACTTTTTGTGGGAATTTTTTTGAGATTTTTCTAGGTTTGTCTAGGCCTCTATTTAGGGTTGTTTGACCTTTGTCTCCTTCTGTTTTGGACCTGTACTGGTTATGTTTTAATCATCAAAGGGGTAACCTAGTCCCCTAGGGCTTCAGTACCTTTCACCTCTCGTGGAAGAGTTTTTGCTGTAGCAGGTTGTCTAAAATTTCAGTGTGTTCAGCCATTTTTTGATATCTGATCCCTCACTTTCAGATCCACTTAAAATTGGTTATTCATCCATCCAAAACACCTCCTTTTAGTTTTGTTTGGGTCTTCCTCTAGTGTCTCCTCCATTTATCTCCAGGTTGTAGCCTTTTTCCCCCTCATTTACAGCACTTCTCCCTTTGGTTTTTTGATGTTGTCTACACCTATTTTCAAAAGATATGACCTTTAACTCATTTTCCCTCCCAAATTTGGATCTATTGGCTATTTTGGTGTGTTTTGACTATATTTTTGCCTACTCAGAGACTAGTTATTGAGAGGCCCGACTTCTTGGGTTTAGATTAATGCATAATTAGTTGTTTATTTTCTATTATTTTAGTTTCATATATTGTTATTTGCAGGTTTATTTACAATTATACAACACACCTTTTCTTTTCTCTACAAATGTTTAGGTTTAAAAATTAAAAATTACATACTTAACACACACACCCTAAGCGAATAAGAGCCTGGTTAACACTACCAGGCAAATACTTTAACATTGTAATCAATTGATCCTGCACCTCTTTGCCCTTGTTTCGACATTGTAATCAATTGATCATGCACCTCCTTGCCCTTGTTGGTCTCTCTTCCCTTTGTGTCGTGTTTTTGCTTTCATCATTGTGCCCCCAAGGCGTTTATCCCGGAGACTTCTTGGCCTCCATCCTCAGTTTCCAATAGGAATACTTACTACACCACTTAGGATTTGAGTTAGTCCTCCACCTAGTCCACACTCTGACTCCTCTTCCGGTTCATTGGGTTCTCCTTCTAGTTCCTCCCCTAGTTCTCCCCTTGTCACTTTCACCATGTTTGGTTCAGGACCTAACGCTGGTGGTAGCCCCGACCCTAATGCTAGGGTTATTACTCATGGGACCGCAACAGAAACTATCTCGGCTGCTCCCTTGCTCCCCTATAAGGCAAGCCTCAGTCTTCCCGATTTTAACCAGTTGATCAATGACCCCATACGCTGTAATATTCCAAAAATTTAGCCTTCATCTAAATGCAATATTATAGTTTGTTTTATCACTAGGTAGGTGAATAAGTGGGTGGGGAGACTCATAAAACCCCTTTATAAGGAATAATAACACTCTTAATGTGAAAGGAGGAAGAATAAGTAGCTGGATAAAGCACCTTTGGATGTGAACATGGATTAGATCATGTTGATTCAGTCAACTTTGACCAAATCAACAGCGTTGTCATGGAGGAGTGGCCTTTATGATAAGACAACGCAGTTTTAGTGGAGACAACTTGCATAAGCTTGGTGGCAAGTATGGATGGGACCCAATGTGATTAGGCTCTCATGCTATATATGGAGGGGATGGCAACCATTGTTATTCATGTTTGAGATTATTATTGATATTGGTCTGCTTAGACTTTGCTTCCTCTTGCTGTTTAGCAAGGTTGTTGTGTTGTTTAGCACAAGGGTGTTCTTGATCGGGAATCCCTACCTCATCCTCAGGGAAGGAGAGGTTCTTTGAGCTAAATTTCCTCATTCTGGAATTTTGGCCAAGCTACCTCCTTCAACTACAACACAGTTTCTATTTAGATTTGGGTTGTGTTGCAGGGTGCAGCAAAGGAGGATCACATAGGGTTGTTTCTGGGCTTGTTTTTCAGTGGAGAGGTAGCCTATCCATTGGAGGATCAAAAAGGAGGGATCCTGGGCATATTTTCACATATTTGGCATTATGCCAACCATCTACCAACCCTCATAATGAAGGCACAATTCTGAACTACATTATTTTTGGAGGCAATTGTTGGGAGGGTTCATTGAGCTCATTAGGAGGGTCTATTTATGAGTAGAGGGATCAGCCTTCTATTTAGAAATACTATTGGAGAACATCATCATCTCAGATCTGTTATAGCCTCATTCTTTTCAGATCTAGTTTGCAGGGACATCTCAACCCTAGGGTTATTTGTCACATTGTATATTTCTTGGTATTTCTAGCAATATTTTCCGGATTGGCTAGAAATCATGTATTAGAGCCCACATCTTCTTTTATGGGAATTTCTTTTGTTTCTATCATCTATATTTTATCTATTTATTTTTATATTAGTAGCTACACTAATATATACAACGCTTTTACTGCTTTCCGGCATTCTATACAGTTGCAGCAACTCTTATGTTGATTGTTCTGATCATTGGAGGAATGTTCTTATTGCTTGAGTGGCTTGTCCCTCAAGATATTTTTGTATATTGTTGTTGATACATTAATAAAATGATGGCTGTATATTGATCCCTCTCATGTCATGATCATATTTTCTGTGTATTACATTATTATGTCTTGCATTGCTGCTATTTCCAATTTGGAATATTACAGTGGTATCAGAGCATAATCTTGGCTCAGCCTGTGCATTCAAGGCATTATGCCATTAGAAGGAGAAGATTCTTATCACAAAAAAGAGAAGTTGTACAGAAGAAACAAAGGCATGACTCCATTATTTGGGGAAATTAAGGAAGAGAGGATCTCCTAGCTTCTTTTCCAAACTATGAAAATTATCAAAGAAGATCTCAATGAGATGAAAGGGGAGAAGTGTAGAAAAATTCCTAGAGGGTTTGAAAGTGAAGCAATCCCTAGATATTCACGATATGGGTGTGGAAATTCAACCACACATGCAGATCCACAGTGCAGTTTATTGCCCACATTCACTGCAAGAAGGATGGAAGAAGAAGATACACTAAGGGAGGAGACCTTGAGTGACTATCTTCAGGAGTATAAGTCTCAATCATGGAGATTCAGAGAGCACTTGGACTTCCAAGGGTTTTTCCAACTCAAGGAAGATAGAAGATACAAAAACCATAATAGAAGCAAGAGAGGTGGAATCTTTCTATCTAACTTTGATGGATCAGCAAAGTGCACAGCCAAAGCTTGGGTGAAGGAGTTAGATTCCTATTTCTAGCTACACCAAGTTTCAGAAAAGGAGTCCATCAGAGTAGCAACGCTGCACCTCAAAGGTATGGCCCATGATTGGTGGTTTTTTAGTTCTACTTCATTTAATCATGAAAATTTAAATACTCATGTTGGGTTCACTAATAAATTAGTGAGAATAGTTGATATTAAACATGGTAAAACATCATTTTTTGAACCCAAAAACTCAAAACCTTTGCTTGTGTTGGAGAGATCTATTCTACCAACTCCACTCCTTATTTTTTTTGAAGGGGATAAAAAAATTCATGATGCCTTGCCAAGGGCAAGATCCCCACTTCTTGAAGAGCCCTCTTCTATAGATGAAGACATGGAGGTTCCTCCTTCAAAGGAAGACCAAGATCAAGGGTCTCTCATTGAGGCTTTGGCATTCTCAAATATTGATGAAGAGGATGAGAAAAGAAGAGCTAACAACATTGTACCATCAAGAGGAGATCCATAACCACATGGAGATGGGAAGGGAGCCATTTATTCAATTATAGGAGCCCTTGTGTCTTTGAAAGGAGTTCCAAATGAGTCAACATGTGGGAACCAAAACACAATTCCGGAGCAGCATGCATTAGTTTTCGTGGATTGGGAGATGGAAGAAAGGAAGGATCAACATCAAGGGATGATGAGCATTGACCCTTATCTATTTCAGGAGGTTTATGTACAGAAGGAGGAGACTGTATTGCGCAATGAAGAGAGGGACAAATCATTCCACTCATATATACAGTCCACTTCACATTTTGATGTCTCACTACATGGGGGCATTCCACCTGGGAGGCCATTAGATTTAGAGTTGGTGGGAGAAATTTTAGATTCTGGAGGGGTGAAGACCTTGGAGGAGTCTAGTACAGTGCAGAGACTCTGGGGAAGACTCAAGGAGGAGGGGGACATTCTCTCATTTTCAGCATCACCCACTCTCACTACATATTCTGCGCTGACAAAAGTTGTTGCAGTGATGGACGATGGTACCTTCATGGTGCAAGATAGCTTCTCCATGGATTTGTAGAAACATAGGGTACTTACTTTGAGGAAGGAATCTTCCATACATTGGAGTAGATGGAGGCCACTCATGCTTACATTTTTCAAGATCAGGAGGTTTCTTTTGGATGATAGCTTCTCATGGGGGGCCAACTTCTAAAGATCACCACTTCTATTTGAGCATGAGCAGCTGCATGATGGGCATGGAATCACTTTGGAGGATGAATTTGGCATGGGGGATGTCAAAGGAGAAGACAACAGCATGTGGGGAGCTTCACATTTCAGATTTTCAGAGTTGTCTCTTAGGAGGATTGATCCATATTGGAGGTCTCAACTCTTGGTAGAGTACTCTAAGGATATTGGTGCTTGCATCATTCTTGATGACCTGGAGGGAGATGATAGATACATGGTGGTCGATGAAGTCATCTATTCTCATGGCATAGTCTTCTTGACTAGAGTTTCTCAGCTTAAGAGGAAGCTATTACATGCAGCACATATGGACTTCCTTTCCATGAACTTTGATATGTTGCATTCTTTGATGGAGGAGTTCACTTGGGAGGGCACTCAGCAGGATGCATATTAGCATTAGGAGTGATGCATAGCCCAGATGATGATGGAGAGGTTGTCACAACCACTTCCCTATTCATTGAGAATGAGGGAGAAATTTCAGTTGAGCCATTTCAGCTCAATGACAAAGGTACATAGTAGAGGATGTACACTTATGCACTATGATTTGCATTCCTTTACTTCTTGTAAGCAGCATATTGTACCAAGGAGGATCTTTCCCTTTTGTGTATTTCATTTTCATGTACTTAAGGCCATTTGCATCATTGATGTTGGCCATTCTATCGGTGGTTTGTGGGGGGGGGCACATGATTATTGGTGTGCACCATTGGCACCACCTTTTACTTTCATGATCCTATCTTGTGGGATGATTTTCAAAGCAAAAAAGTGGCTGGAAAGACACTTGTTATTATTTTTTTTAAGGCATGCAAGAGATGCACTACACTGGTTCCATATATAGAACTATGATCCAACTCCCGGTTGTCATATGGCAACTTGTTTTCATTGGTTTTTGCTTCCATATGTTGGAGATGTTCTTATGTTTATGGGAAGCTTTGTTGGGAGAGTGGTACAAGAGTTGAGGGTGACCATTGGGAGTATGATTCTCCCTACTATACATGTTGCATGTTTTAGGAGAAAAAATGGGAGAACCATGATTTCCACACTGCATCTCTTTTCTTCATGTGGGATGAGCCATTTGGAGAACTTGAGTTCTTAGAGGAGGAACTTCATGGCTAATTTGTTTGGTGGGGTAACTTGGGCCATTCTTGGAGGCCATGAAATTTCAGCCCAAGATCATCAACAACCCCATACTTACCATAAATGGAGAGAGAAACAACTTGGGTGGAAAAATCTAATCTCTCCATGCAACCCCAATACATTGCATAAACCGGGGGTTGAGGACTTCTTCGATGAGCTAACTAGAATGGCTCATTTCATTTGGATGATAGCATGTGTAGGGGAGAATCTCATTGGGGATGAGATTCCCTATGTTTATCATCACTCCTACCATTAGGAGGCCATTGGAAAAAAAGAAGGTTTCCACTTACACCTTCCACTTTCTCATGATGTACACCATTTAGTTTTGCATACTTGGGAGGAACCAGTGGAGGGCAGATTTACTGCAGATTATGTTGAGCTTTGGTGGGAACTATTGATGAGGAGGCCATAAGAAGATGAATGGCAGAATTTTTCTCCACGTTTACAGTTTCTTGAGGACAAACAACATTTTGGAGGGGAGAACTGTAATATTCCAAAAATTTAGCCTTCATCTAAATGGAATATTATAGTTTGTTTTATCACTAGGTAGGTGAATAAGTGGGTGGGGAGACTCATAAAACCCATTTAGAAGGAATAATAACACTCCTAATGTGAAAGGAGGAATAATAAGTAGCTGGATTAAGCACCTTTGGGTGTGAACAGGGATTTCATCATGTTGATTTAGTCAACTTTGACCAAATCAACATCGCTATCATGGAGGAGTGGCCTTTATGATAAGACAACGCAGTTTTAGTGGAGGACAACTTGCATGAGCTTGGTGGAAAGTATGGATGGGACCCAATGTGAGTAGGCTCTCATGCTATATATGGAGGGGATGGAAACCATTTTTATTCATGTTTGAGATTATTATAGATATTGGTCTTCTTAGACTTTGCTTCCTTTTGTTGTTTAACAGGGCTGTTGTGTTGTTTAGCACAAGGGTGTTCTTGATCGGGAATCCCTACCTCATCCTCAGGGAAAGAGAGGTTCTTTGAGCTACATTTCCTCATTCTATAATTTTGGCCAAGCTACCTCCTTTAACTACAACATAGTTTCTGTTTAGAGCTGGGTTGTGTTGCAGGGTGCAGCAAAGGAGGATCACATATGGTTGTTTCTGGGCTTGTTTTTCATTGGAGAGGTAGCCTATCCATTGGAGGATCAACAAGGAGGGTCCTGGGCATATTTTCACATATTTGGCATCAGGCCAACCATATACCATCCCTCACAGCACAGTCACAATTCTGAACTGCGTTATTTTTGGAGGCAATCGTTGGGAGGGTTCATTGAGGTCATTAGGAGGGTCTATTTCTGAGTAGAGGGATCAACCTTCTATTTATAAATAATATTGGAGGAGGAAATCATCATTTCAGATCTGTCACAGTCTCATAATTTTCAGATCCAGTTTGTAGTGACATCTCAACCCCAGGGTTATTTGTCACATTGTATATTTCTTGGTATTTCTAGCAATCTTTTATGGATTGGCTAGAAATCATGTATTAGAGCCCACATCTTCTTTGCTAGGCATTTCTTTTGTTTCTATTAGCCATATTCCATTTATGTATGTTTATAATAGAAGATACACTAATATAGACACTACTATTACTGCTTTCTGGCATTCTATACAGTTGCAACAACTCTTGTGTTGATTGTTTTGATCATTGGAGGATTGTTCTTATTGCTTGAGTGGCTTGTCCCTCAAGATATTTTTGTATATTGTTGTTGATCTATTAATAAAATGATGGTTTTATATAGATCTCCCTCATTTCATGATAAGATTTGTTGTGTATTACATTATTATGTCTTGTATTGCTGCTACTTCCAATTTGCAATATTACATACGCCATGACGTTGGTTGGCCTTCTATTCCAACTAAGCTCCCTTTCAACATCCCAAAGTTTGAAGGTCTTGCCAGAGAAGATCCTACAAACCTTGTTCGATCTTTCCACATGTGTTTTTCATCTAACTCCATTACCGATGACTCTGTCCATCTTTGGTTGTTCCAACGTACGCTTATTGGAAAATATTCTAAGTGGTATGTTGATCAGGCCTCATCCTCTAATACCACCTTTGCGACTCTTGCTTGGGCTTTTCTGTCTTATTTCCAGCTTCCCCTTTTTTATGACACTAGTACCGAACTTTTGACTTCTTTCCTTCAATCGTCTATGACTCGCCTATCCAATCATGTCTAGGAATGGTAGAGAAGAAAGAGCATATGTCGATCCCCTACCTTCGAAGACCATGTATACATGAACTGGTTCCTTAGATCCATTTTTCTTGATATCGACAAAGATGTATCATCGCATTTTCCTCAAACTGAAGAAGCTGCTCTCCAGATTGCATTAAAATATGACTTGATCTATGCTCAGTCTAGTTATGTTTATACCATCCTACTTGATCTCCCTAGACCTGGTGGTGTCAACGCACCAAGGGCATCCCATGCCGCTGACAGTACCGTTGGAGCTCTTTCTCATCCATATGCTCATCCTCCCATGGGCTATGGTTTCCCTTAGGGAGGGACCAACACCTCCAGCACTTTTCCCCCTCCTGGTAGCATGTATCCAGGATACAGCATGCCTCCTCCTTTTTCCCAACCTGTTTACCACAATGTTACCCAACCTCCTTATTATCTGTATCCATAGCCTGGTGCTCCAGCTCCTCAAGCATTAACACCCCCACCTCACTTTCATTCTCAACCCCTGCAATAGAAGCCACTGCCTCCTCAAGGGAAGGTGTATGCATAGCAGGGCATGAATAATCCTCCTACTTCCAAAAAGAAGAGGAAAGGCACTCAAAATCAATCTTCCCTCAATAATCCTGGACCTAATCCACAAGGTAATGCTCCTAACACTGCTAACCAACAACACGACACTCAGAATAAGCAAGAGAGGCTTGTTCACACAAATAAGCCTTGTTCATTTTGTAGTGTCTATGGACATTACACCCATGATTGTCCTCTTTTACCATAGATGCGACAGATGTGGGAGACTCAAGAAACATTGCGAGGAAAACAAGCCTCCCCTTCTGTCCCTCCCAATGTTGCGCCTAGTCAGCCGGCTGTGTTTACTAATCCTTTCCCTCAGCAAGGATTTGTGGCTACCCAACCACCTAAAGGTCAAGCAGCCACTCAACCTCCTCCATCTAGTACCTTTGATTACTAGATTCTTATAATGAAATCTATCCAACCCATTACCGCTGACCTCAACCTTCAGATTCGGTCCCGTCAGTACAACAAGCCTCCCGCTACGTCTGTCCCCGAGATCCCTTCTTCAGCTTCTACAAAGCCTCTTTAGAAAACCAATGGTACTTTGTAGACCCCTCAGCCTAAGACAGAGGTTCATACCAAGATCCCTAAGGGACCATTACACCGAAATGTTGCTTCTAGAAAATTTGCCCATTCGTATAGTATAGTAGATGATTTGGCACAATCTCCTATTGCCATCTCAATGCTGGAACTCCTCCAGTCATGCCCTTCACAAAGAAAATCTCTAATATCTGCCATGGGCACTATAGATCCTTCAGATGATCATTTTATGATCTTTGATGTTGACCGATCAGAACATGCTCCCCTTCCTGCTTCCATCGCCTTCCAAATCCCCGTCAAGATCCAAAACGCCAACGTTTCCCATTGTATCATTGATGAGGGGGAATCCACCTATGTGATGTATGCTTCAGTTTGGAAGCAACTTGGATCACCTAAGTTGGACCCTTCCACTATCACCCTCTGAGAATGGGATGACCACTCCTCCAAACCCATTGGTATGTTCCGCAATTGTCCTATCACTCTTATGGGCAAGACTGTTTGCATTGACGTAGAAGTCATTGATTCCCCCTTAGATTAAAACATTCTATTGGGTCATAGCTACACCTATATGATGTATGCGGTTCACCACAAGATGTCCTTTCCCCATAATGGAAAGATAGTCACCATCCACCAGTTGACATATTCTGAGCCAAAGTCTCAGACCTCTCCTTAGTCCATCATATCTTCGGTGGCCAATAAGAAAACCATCGACCCCTTGACCAATGTCTCACCTGAAGTCTAAAAAGACTCCTCTTTGCTTGGTTCATTCCTTGGTCTTCCTCCTCCTGTCTCTAATCCCAACTCATCGAATGTTTGCATGATGCAATCATCTCGAGCTTCCCTCAAGCAGCCCGCTTCGGCTAGTCAATAGCCTCACCCTCGGCAACCTACTCCTAGCACTTTGACTCAGCCTTCTGGACCCCCTCCTCTTGGCCCTTCACTTGTAGCTAGTCTCCCTAAGCCTCTCTACCCTCCTAGCACAGTTCCTCCTAGCCTTAACCATCTCAGAGTCATCTTGCCTAGCCATTACCCCTCCGTTCAGATACCATTCATAGCTCCCCCTCCCAAAGTGCTCTCAGTACTTATCATGGCTACCTTATCCCTTCCTAACCTGACCCTGAGGATTCCCGTCTAGTACATCGATCCCCCAGCCACTACCCCACCTAGTCAACCCAAACCTTACATTGCTTTGACCCCGGTTCAACCAGTCCCCATGACCCCTCCCGCTGGTACCGTGCCTCAACCACCTCAACAGGAACCTTCTCCTATTGCGATAGCTTCGAGTAAAAGGGGAAAATCTCGCAAGAAGGCAGCAAAAGACAAGGCCGCCCCGACTGACCCTGCTCCTCCTCAACCTCCAAAGCCTTGTGCTTTGTGTGATGTTGTAGGTCATGCCACCCATCATTGTCTTGAGTTGCCTTGTATCAAGCCCATGGTTAATGTTCTGTTCCCTGAGTCTACAATCCCTGAAGCCTCTATTTCTTCCTTAATTATAGCCAAGAACCCTAAGACTATTCACACCAACCAACCTTGTGCTTTGTGTGATCTCCATGGCCATTATTCCCACCGTTGTCCCCACCTCAAGCTTTACTGTGCCTCTTTAGAGGTAGTTCGGGAATACGAGATTGAACAAAACCAATCTGCTTCTCTCGTCCTTGCATAGTATGCTTTAGGCCATCTTGAGGATTTACCCACTCCCATTGACATTCCCCCTCATGATGTTGAGATGATGGAGCCTACGGCCACCATCCTCTACCTATCATCATTCATGAGATCCATGGTAGAAGCTCCCTCTGAGACTTACCCTTCTGCTTCGCTCGACCTCCCTTCAACGATCACCATGGGCTCAACATCAGTGGATCCCCTATCTGCTTGTTTTTCCGTCACCCCCATGATGATGCGCATGTGAACCTTTCTTCTCATGATGATGAGTCAGGTAGCTTCACTGCGTCATGTCGTCTCTCTTCCTCCAGTCAGGTAGCTTTGCCGCGTCATGTCATCTCTCTTCCTCGAGTCACCCCATATTCTATTATGATGATGATATCATGGAAGCCTTGTCCACCCCTGACTTCGTATTTACCGCCCATAAGCGGAATGGAACCATCCATGTCTATGGTGACTTTCACAACCTAAACATAAGTTTCCCCGAAGGTAGCTCCCACACACCACCTTCTCGTCGGTGTGCGGGTGGTTTACATCCTACCTAGCGCACTCTCTCTAGCAGTGTTTGTTCAATTTCTACCTTGCCTTTAGGTTGCCAACATTTTTCATAATCCTCTATTTTGTTGTCTTGTGGCACCTTTCAGATGGACCCCCATCCACACCTTCTATCAGTTATGTCGATGGTGCAAGTCGCTACTCCCGGAATCTAGCCTCAGTAGGTTGGGCCATTTTTACCCCCTTACATTTGCTTGTTCTCTCAAATGGTGTATGCATTGGTACTACTACCAATAATCAGGCCGAATATGATGCAATGCGAGGTTTATTAGCCGATTCCCTTTCCCATTGCATCCTCCACCTTTATGTTCATTTAGATTCCCTGCTTCTTGTCATGCAATTGAATGGTGTCTATTGTGTGCATAATCCTATCCTTTTTAGAAGATATTTATGAGTGAAGCTTTTGATGCATGAATTTGAAATCATTACATTCAATCATGTACCTAGAGCACAAAATCACTATGTAGATAGCATTGCAAACAATATTATAGATTGGCACTTAGCACATGAACTTAACACAAGATAATAAAATAAATCATAAAAAATGATGCATATCCATAATATGTGTCGTATAACATGTTTTAGATTCCATTAAATCTGATACATATGACATGCCCATAGCATGTTACAAAAACTCAAAAATTGGGGGCACCACCTACCCCTACATCTAATCACTATTTGGAGGATCTTAAGCCAATGGATCTACTCCTATAGCTTGTATATTGCGCATCCACTGTCTGGCCATCGCCATGCGCCGCATGACCCCTTGCCACTCTGAGGGTAGAACAATATATGGCTCTATGTACTGGTCATCCAAGTCTTTCCAGCCACACTCTGAAACACAGGTCAGAAGCCTCTCAAATCTATGATGGATGTCCTCCAGGAGAGCCGCTGCATCCTCATTTTGCAATGCTCTCGATCCACTAGGTCCTGCAGCTCCTGATACTATAGGCCATCCCATGTACCTAGCCGGTTTTACCAGTGCTGTATCTGCATACCAAAAGTGAAAGAATCAGTACCATATGCACTATTCTGAAGCTTTACAATGCACATAAAATATTAGCAACTTGTCACTTACCATTGGGCCCCCATACTCAACTAGGTGGTAGTGGAAAGTTAGGTTCCCCACGATAACTCATCCCACTATAGGGATAGTCATCTATGTAGAGTGGCATCTGATCCCAATGAGAAAATAACTTGGGTCGAAATACCCATTTGACTGCCCCACGTCCTCCTCTACACAGTAGTCGCCCCCACTGGCGCATCTTGGGCTCCCTCGGGCCCCCATCCTGGAGTTGTATACGAGGTCAAAGTGTCGGGATCTTCTCAAAGAAGAGTGAGCACAACACTGTGCCATATGCATAGTCATGTTTTACTTGCCGCTTGCATAGCGACAAATTTCATTTCAATGAAGACAAAATCATTTGGGCCCACCCATAGTAGGCCCCACTCAACACACTCTCAACAAGCATCGTCTGCCTTCCAGTGATGTGCTGGAGTGCCTGGTTTCCTAGGATCTACAGCATTGTTGTGGCCATAGCAAGGGTTTCTAACCTCTCTAGATCCCCGATGGGTATCGATGTCCCCTTGATATGGAGACTTGGTCGACAATGGCACTCTACAAACTCCATAATGTTCCACCCTCGCGGTAACACTGGCAGAGTATTCCCCACCATCCCAAGTGGGGGGAGACCAGTCAGAAAATATATATCCTAGATCATCAACTCAATCTGGTGCCCTACACTATAAACACCTCATGGTCTGGATCCCAATAACTGATAATCCAGACCAACTAAGGCTCCCCATCTCTCATCAAATGGTTCTCCACAAACTTCAGGACCCCAAACCTGGCCAATGCACTGTGGACACCATGATCCTCTCAGATCTGTAACCGTAAGGTTTCTAGGTCTCTCTCTCTCCAGTTGATCTGCAACTTTGCCATATATACACAAAGCCATCATCTTTTTTAGTATACAGAAAGGAAAGACAATTTTCAACCGTAAAAACCCAGCTCTCAGCCAAAAAATAGCACAGAAAAACCCCTCTTTGATAGGTCGCACTTTTCAGGAAAAATCCTAGTACAGGTTGCACTTTTCTGCCCAGAACTTACTACCTAGGTCGTAGATATTTCCCCAAAAATTGCGACCTAGCCGTGAAGAGGAAAAGGGGTCTCTTCCTAAGTTCTAGGCACCTAAACTGAACTTTCAATCCATTGAAATGAAAGAGTAGGGTTAGGCCTCTTACCTACAACTGACGAATCTCGATTCCCACTGTATTTTTTTCTGCTACAATCACCCCAAGATTTAGGGCCTTCTCTCCTCTCTACATTCACCACAGCTACACTTGAAAATGAGTGAATTTGGAGGGAAAATACATTATTAAAAGAGAAACCCCTAATTATTCTTTCACCTACTGCAGCCAAACCATAACTCAGTTTGAAAAACTATCTATACCATTGGAAAGCTCTCATCGAGCTCTCAAATGGGTATCTATTAGCTTTTTTATGATTTGATACTTCACCAAGACACATTTTTTCCAGGAAGCGTCACTTCACCACTCTTCAAAATCGAATTTCTTCACTTGCAACACTTGTATTTAGGGCACCACTTTGCCTCCATAATTTTCCATGCTCATGTCAATTTTCGTCATGAGTAACCATCTTGTACTCATGTATTTATGCTCCCCATTGGACCTTTTCTATGTGGAAAAATCATCGAGTCTCCCTTGTGTAGAGAATATGAGTTGAGTCATCATCGCATTCATGGAGTCTATCCCGAGTCCCTTTGTATCCCACTATAGTCTTCCATCCTTCATTGCTTGGTTCCTCTCTCATGTCGCACATTATGGCCTTCAATCCTCCTGTCGCCTATCCCCTTTGATATTTTGTCAGTTGCTTCCAGGTCATCCATGCCCTTTATTCTCTAACAAAGGAAGTCATTCGTCCGCTACTCAGTGCCCCCATTTCATCATCATCCCTGGTGTCAGTTTTTAAATCACTCTACTGTTTTCTCTTGTGCCTTAGTCGAGGATCCCTTATTGCCTCACCTATGGTGGACCTCCTTCTGTCGACATCAGATCATTCATTCTAGAAGATAGGTCTAGAGGGCAGTGTACCTTGGTTCCAACTTCCATTCTTGATTCAGTGCCTTGAATCAAGCAAAGGGACTCCTTATTTCCCTTTGACTTGATTGTTTCTCAGTTCTATCTCCTTCTAGCATGATCGAGATCCATATACTTGATGGTTTAGTGATGCAACAAATTGTACCGGTGATTCCCGAGTGTGTGTGAGATGTTTCAGACCTCATGAGGGGGTGGCCCTTCAGGTAGCCCCCCACATGTCTAGATGACCTTTTTATTACAGCCTTTGATGCAGCTCCATATATTTGATGATTTTGGCCTCAGCCACTTGCAGCGCCTTTTAGTTTGCATGTATTAGTCATATTTTCAAAGCCCTTTCCTGTTTATAGGGGAATTTTGGTTGTATTTATATCTCATGTACTCAGATATTATTGTATACATCCTGGTTGTTATCCCAGGCACAGTATGTATGTGGGATCCATTATCATGTTTTTTATCTGGCTCATGTTTATTCTAGCATGTAATATATAGTTTAGTCCCTTGTTTACTGGACGCATTATTCTTTGTACTTTGTCTCGGTGGGCATAGGTATGCCTCCTCCGCTGCCTATAGCACAGGTACTCACTCATAAAAGAGACTTGTCGCACCTATAAGTCTCGCCTCCTCAGGGTCTAGTCCTCTAGTGCGTTGGTCTACCTTATATTTCTCTCTCTCTGACTTCCCCTTCGATGTCTAGTGATTGAGTTCTTATAACATACTTTGATCATATGATTAGCTCCTAACGCTTACATGTTGGGGGGAAATCTATTACACCATTTTTTTGTCATCTAACCCGTTACTATTATATGGACCAAAGTACACCATGTAAGATCAATTTTACCCTAAGAAAAAATGTTTTCACTAAGAAAATAACTTAGTAAACCACATTTATTAAGATGTTTGTGGTCTAACTAAGAAACCCCGTAAGGAAATATTGAATAAATCCACATTTTTTTATTTTCCTCAAGGAATAATTAGTTAAACAACAGTTTAATTAATATTCCTGGTCATATTTAACCCAAAATGGGAAAATTAATTAGATAAATCATTATTTATCTTATTATTTTATAGGAATAATTATTTAAACCTTATTTAAATAATATTCCATGTTAAATTTGACTAAATCATTTATAAATAATTGAATAAATCATTATTTATTTAATTATTACTCAACTACATCCTTAAAATAATAAATAAATCATTTATTTATTTATTATTTACAAATAAAGGGATTTGACCAAAGGCAAATTATTTTTCCCTCCAACAAATATAATAAAATATTCCATAAAAGTTGGATCTTGATTTGGTTAATAATATTCTAACTATGCACCAATAGCTAGACTAACTCAATATTTTGTTATAAATAAAAGGTTATTTCCATTCATTCACTACCTTTTCTTGCCTAAAGATCACTTTGGATATATACTTTTGCTATGACTTTGATCCTCCATCATTGTCATATTTTGCTACCATTTTTCTTGTGAGCTCCCTTTGAGTTCCATTTTTGTCTAGGTTTTCTACACTATTAAGAGAGAGAGATTTTAGATCTGAAGTGTTGAGGACTTACAAGAACCCATCCCATTGAGGGGGACTAGTAACACCTTTCTATGTTCCCTTCCTAGGTGTCAAAAAATACAAAAAATCTTTAAAAACATTCTTGTCTTGTCTATTGGATGCATGGAGCAACTCTTGCTTTTATTTACTACTTAATGTATTTTACTGCATAGATCTAGATTTTGCAAAATTATCTTGGTCAACTAATTTCAGATCTAAAGAAGTTGGCAACCAAATTTTCTGTTAGAGTTGTTTGTTATGCACGGCTAAAGTGAGCCTTTTTCGTACACTTGCGATTAAGATTCATACTAACAATTTCCCCACCTTGCACATGATAAACATCCTTGTTGGTCAGTAGAGCCTCCCCTCCATGGCGCCCATCACTCAAATTAGGCCATATATCAGAACAATCAGGATGAAATTGCCATACCACTTCAATTCTGAGAAGCACTTCATGCCCATTAACCCACCATGCATCAAGTCAAGTCTTACCATATCAAAATAAAACCCCTTTCCTAGACTACCAGGTTTTGCAAGCAGATCGAAAGCACACCATCGTGCCTCTCATTTGGCCTACCATAACTCCATCAACATATCCCATCTGAAATATTTTCCATCCACTTCATCACTCCCCACACAAGAGACCAACCAATGGGCTCCCCACCCTCAGCAAAAATTCCCTCCTCACATCATCAGTGAGTGATAACTTTCATGTTTGGGGCACCTTTCTCTGTGTTTTGTAAAATCCAAATCCCATTGTTTCATTCTTTTGGTAAGTGTACAAAGACCGCAAATGGTGAACAATGTCCCCCACTCATCCATCCATTTTTCTCCCATGGCAGCAGTCCTTGGTCACCCTTGGTTGAAGTATCATGCCTTTCACACATAAGCCGCCATGACATCCATAACCAACATATACCTGCCCTGGACGTCCTACCAACTCCAGGGATTTCCTCATCCTAAATAGTTATGACTGGCACCAAGCTACTTTTTATAATCTGACCTCGAGGCACTGAATCCCCATCATCAGTTTTCAGTCACCCCTCGCCATCATGCCTATGTTAAACCTATCACATCCAATATCTTAATCCCTTGAATCATTGACTACCTCATTCAGTTGAGGCTTCTTTTTGTTGACATCAACTCCTATTTTCCAAAAAGGAAGTGATACCTTGGATTTCCCCTCACCACAATAGGGACATCCTTGGGTGGCACTATGGTAATCATCATTGCCCACAGATGCCATCGATCCTCCTGAAATTCGACTACAAAAAAAGCTTTCATGTCAAGATGGTATCGTACCTTACAACCATTTCAATTTTGCTCAAATTCGCCAAAGACCCATGCCATTCTAAGCATCTCTTTCAACAATGATTACATGGGAAGGTCCTAGTCATACACCCATGTGTACAATGAGAATTTATATGCCATACCAAGCTTACGCATTCGGGTACCACATTACACGTATTGTCAAAGAAAAAATTCCCCTGAGGGCATCAACAATCATCATCATCAACCAAATCAACATATCACTACCATACTAGTCACACAAACAAAATCTGCATCTTTCAAATAGATTTGTTTAGATATCTAAAGCATCATGAGCATGGGACATGCTTGCCTCATAGAAAATTTGTATTTATTGTATCATACTATTTCTTGTAGGGTTCCCATAGGACATGGTCACTCTTTGACCCATTGTGAGGTGTTTCCAACTTTTTTCTACACACAGGTCTCTCTCTCTCCACACAGTACGCAGAAAAGAAACTATAATGTATTTCGACTATACAGTTCTTCCTAGAACTCACACATTAGGGGGCAACTATTATCACTGGATAATTGGATATGAAAATATGACATTATTAAATTTTAGGCAGAATGATTTACAGGGCTGAGGCACATTAGAGAATCTGAATTTTTTTAAAAATCTCTGAGGTCCAGAGGAAAAATCATGCACTCAAGACACTGGCAGAATGTGCCTTTGCATGCATTTTTCTTCGATAGGTGCTCCTTTTTTTTTCTTTCCCTGAAATAGTTGCGCGGACCTGAGAATGGTGGAAGTCACTTTCCGAGAACACAAGGCACACTCCAGGAAAACTAGGTCTAGGGTTTAGGTCAGATTTCAAAGGCTAGATTGTAGAGGTAAGGGTGACGCTAGGTAGGTAAGCTTATAAATATGCTTAATTTGTCATTGAATATAGGGTGAACAGAGAGAGAGAGTCAGAATGAGAATTAAAATGAATTCATTCATCAAAAGAGAGGGGATATTTTCATGTAAATCTTATAAAAACAGAGAATGTAAAGCATGACTTATGTCTATAAAATGATAAGAATTAAGATAAAGAAGCATATATGTGAAAAATGGATGACATAACATTCAACATGTGTAAATTTTTGTAGATGTTCTATGCTTGATGCAACTTTACTTTTATCCCCAATATCAAATAGCAATCACATAAACAAGAAAGTAAAATTCTGATAGAACATACCAGTAGATTGACAGAAGACAAGTCGAAAATATATATGTGTGTTGGTACGTTACGGCGGTCAGCAGGATGCTTCAACCAGCAAAGTCTCAATATGTTCAGCCAACTAGAAGTGTCACACAACCCTCTCAGACAATAATATAAGTCAACCCAAAGTCAATGTTGTCATATTCAATAATCAACGCAAAACAACAGCAGCAAAGAGTCAACGTAGCCCGGTCAAAGTCAACGGTCAACCTTGATTTTTGTGCCAGAAAATGCAGACTGCGTGACCAAGATTTGGGTCAATTTGACCATGTGTTGACCAAATTCAACGCTATTCAACTCTATGCTGAAAACCCTAGGTTGAAAACATAAATTCTCCTTGTTGCGTTTTCCCACGTGTGAGAGAAGAAGAGACTCCAATAGATGATTGAACCAACCAGATGAGGAGAGAAAATGTGATGTGATGTATAAGTGAAAATGACCTCCAACATTGACCTATTTATATCCATCAATGAGGGTGTGTGACACAATTTTTGGGGCTTCAAGCCTATATTTCATTTCAAGCCGACCTACACATATTTTGAATAAATTCAAAATAATTTTTTTGCTCATCGGATCAAGATGATCTTTAGATCGAACTTGCACCTCTTTGAAAGAGGAATCCAATAAAAATATTGGCATCTTCATCTGGGCATCAAAACATGTATTTTGTACCTAATTGTCAAAAATTAACACTCCCTCTCAACTAGGGAGAACTTCATCCACCTGTGCCATCCAAACATCATGCGTCATCGCGTCGTAACTTGCTTTGTTGGCTTCTTTATTTCAGAAAAAAAATTGGGTCATTCACAAATACATAATTCCTCACTGAAAAATTCATCCTAGAGGTCTAAAACCTCTATAGGACTCAAAAAGGGTCTCATACCAACCCAAAGTTGGTTTACCTGACCCAAAGTCAGTTGGAGTTATGAAACCTCACTAGACTTGATCCCAGATAAAGTGGTTGGACACGTGCCATCCTAGAAATAGAAAGTGTGGAGATATCTGATGCATCCATCAGTCTTTGCTACTATTCTATAGCTTTTCCCACCTCATTGGCCAAATGAGAGGTACTTCCCATGATTCGGGGACTCAATGGGTAGGATGCATAAAGGGCACAGATCATGAGAGGTGAACCAACTCAACATCTTAATGGTGGGGCAGAAGCACCACAAGATTTGGCAAGCCTAGCCTCGTGTGTTATTATAGCTCTGAGAATCTATCCCCAAAGCCCCCCAAAGCTCCCAGAGCTCATCATCCAACAGGACCCTCAACATAAGGTCATTACACGATTCCAAGATTCTCATAGAAGGTTAGGAACTTGACCTTCCCTGGGGAATTTATGAGAATGTCCGTGACTTGCTCATCAATTCTTATATGATAGAGCCTTAAGGCACCTAATTGTACCATATCTCGGATAAAGTGGTACCTGATATCCATATGCTTGGATCGATCATGGAACACGGGATTCTTGAACAACCAAATACCACTCTAGTTATCACAGATTATCACGGTGGTATCTAGCACATGCCTGAACATTTCACTAAAGAGATTTCACAACCAAATTGCTTCACAATAGGCCATACTCGCCACAATTTATTTGGCCTCAGCGGTGCTCAAAGCCACCGACTATTGCTTCCTGCTCATCCATGATATCGAAGTAGACCCAAGTGTGAAGCAGCATCCTGATGTGCTCTTACGATCCACCACACTTCCAGCCCAATCGACATTAGTATATCGATGGAGTTTCATGCTCCTGGTAGTGTATCTTAGCCCATTTTTTATCGTGCCCCGAAGATATCTTAACATATTCTTAGCACCAACCCAATGAATGTGATGAGGTTCAACCATATGTGAACATCAGGGCCCCTACGAGTTAACGATACTCAATAGGATTAGCTAGTACAAGCCCAACAACACTGCCACTCAAATTATTAAAGTTGAGCTCCATTAGTGTCGACACAGACTTACAGTCCACCATTCCAAATCTTTCCAGAAGCTTCACAATATATTTTCCTTGAGAAAGGGAAATCTTTCCAGGTCTCTGCCAAACCTCTAGGCCTAGGAAGTAATGCATCAATCCTAGGTCCTTCATCTCAAACTCAGCAGCGACCTCCCTCTTACAATGATGAATGAGAGGGCCAACACCTATCAGGAAGAGTTCGTCCACATACAACACCAAAATGAGAGGCTTTTCTCTATCAACCTTGAAGTAAAGGTTTAGATTAGCGTTACTACGAGTGAAGCCTAGCTTGATCAATTGTGGAGCGTAGAGGTGTATGTGGAGCCTAGTAGCAAGGGCTATGATAGATCAGATGGTGGTATATGGAGCCACAGATGCAAATATATCATCATAGTCTATGCCTTCCTCTTAAGAAAATCCATGGGCAACGAATCTTGCCTTGAACTTTTCAGCAATACCATCAAATCCATGCTTGATCTTATAGAGCCATTTCAAGGTGACAACTGCTTTGTCCTCCGGTCTCAGAACCAAATCCCAGACATCATTAGTCATAATGGACTCATATTCTTGGTGCATAGCATCCTTCTAGATGTGGTGCTTTATGAATTCTTCAAAAGATCCAGGATCATATTGCACGATTGTACTCATGGCTACTAGCTACCCTTGGTATCTATTCAGCTTCTTGCTTTCATGGAATGTCCCCCTTGGGGCCATATGTCTCTCAGAATCCTTGAGAGTGTCCCTGAGCCAAGATGGTTTTCTCTTCATTGAAGGAGGTGGATCAATAAGGACCATCGGTACTTCAATATCGGGCATCGTCTCATCCTTTGGTTCTTCTTGATTTCCAGGCCTTACTTCATGATCTTCCTCAGATCTCAGAAGATTGATTACTTTCCTCAAGGAAGCATCTTCGTCAAAGGTAACATCATGGCATATATCCACTTCCATTTGACTAGGCACATAGATTCTATAGGCCTTCGAAGTTTCGCTATAGTCCACAAACATTCTCTTCTTTCCAGAGGCATCCAACTTGCTCCTCTTCTCCTTCGGCACATGAAAATAAAAAGGACATCCAAAAACTCTAAAATATGAGATGTCAAGTTTCTTATCAGAGAAAACCTCTTCGAGAGTTTTGGAGTCTAGAGCATAATACAGGCATCGGTTTTGTTTGTACATGACAGTGTTTGCAGCTTCTCCCCACAGAAACGTCAGAAGACCTTGGTCACATAGCATGGCATGGAAAAATTCCACAATGGTCCTATTATTTCTTTAAGCAACGTCATTCTACTCAATATTATAGATAGTTGTGGTCTCCCTCTTGATGCCAGCTTCTCTACAAAATTTCTTGAACTCATTCATCTCATAGTCAATGCCATTATCAATCCTCAATATCTTGATCTTCTTCCCTGTTAGATTTTCCACCAAGGTTTTGAAGGTTTGGAACCCCATGAAAGCCTCATCCTTCTTCTTCAAGAAGTATATCCAGGTTTGGTGAAAGAAGTCATCTACGAATGTCATATAATAAGAGAATCCTCCCAAGGATGTCACGAGCAGCATACCAGATAGATCAGAATGTTGTAACTGTCTTTGTGACACTTGAGGGGAAAGTTCCCCTTGTATGCTTTCCTTTGGCACATCCATGAAATACACCTTCATGATCATTTGTGAACTTAGGCATCCCCGTCACCACCTTCCTTTCTTCAGGAAGGGATTTGTAGTAAAGGTGTTCAAACCTTTGGTGCCATAGTTTAGTCTGTCGGGTAATATCACATGTCATCGTTTCCAGTGGACTTCCTCCAACCTGGTAGAATGTATCAACTCTAAATCCAATCATGATATCTTCCTTGAAACTATTCTTCCAGATGCATACCTTCCCATCAACGAATACCACATTGAAACCTTTGTCTTCTATGGCCGAAATAGACACAAGGTTCTTCTTCAAATCAAGTACATAAAGTACATCTTGCAAGTGGAGGGTCACAGTCCATGTCCCTTTCACAGGATATGTGGCATTATCTCCAAGGATAATTTTCATATTAACATCCTTCTCCACAATATTAGAAAGTGCTTCCTTGAACCTAGTGATGTGCCTTGAGGCACCACTATCTATCAACCAAACATCCATAGTGTCAGGTGGAGATGCAGCAAAGAGGGAAAATACAATAATGAATTCACTTCTTTTATGATCAACAACATTTTATTCCTTCTACCTATAATTTCTAGACCTTTTGTAAGGTTTCCTATTTCCACCAGAGGGAGCCTTCCTCTTTCCTTTGAACCTATAATTCCTTTGATTACCATTCCTCTAGTTGTTGTTGTTATCATCATCATCATGAGAATCCTTCTTGAAAGGGCATTCTCTAGCATAGTGGCCAGTCTCGTGACATGTGTAACATTTACCTTTCTTCCCTTGGGGCCCTGCTCTTCCTTTGTTCCTCGGACCACCAAAGTTCTTCTTATTAGCAAGAACAGTGATGGTAGCATTTCCTTCATTTTCATATTCCTTCATCCTTGTCTCTTCTTGTATGCATCTCGATAGTAATTTGTCAAAATCAGGTATCACATTGTTATTGAGAATGGTAGTATTGAATACATGTCATTCGGATGAGAGACCTCCAAGTGTGGTGAGAAACATCTCTCGATCAGTTATTGTCTCCCTAATAGCAAGAAGATTATTTGTGATTTCGATCAACTTCAGAAAATATGATAAAATAGATTCATGCCTGGATTTCTTCAGATTATTCTGTTGGTTCTTGAAGAAAAGGACTTGATTTGCATTGTTGGCCTTGAACATGTTGACCAACTTATCATACATCTCCTTGGATGTGCCCAACTCAGAGATGTAGGCAACCAAACTCTTATGAATTGAGTCCCTGGTCATCAACTTCGCTTTTATTTCCCCCTTCTTATACTTTGACTTGGTGGCAGCAGGTGTAGTGGATGGAGGCTCTTGGATTTTACCTTGCACACAGTCCATGACATCTTGGTCTTCCAACATAAGATCCAATGTCATATTCCAAGCATGGAAGTCTTCCTTCCCAGTCAAATTTTCATCAACTTTAAAGCCATTGTAGTTTAAGGTACCAATGCTCTCCTTTGGTGATTTCTCCAAACTTGGGCTTTGTCTTCATCTCAGCTCTGATACCATGTAAATTTTTGTAGATGTTCTATGCTTGATGCAACTTTACTTTTATCCCCAATATCAAACAACAATCACATAAACAAAAAAGTAAAATGTTGATAGAACATACCAGTAGATCGATAGAAGACAAGCCAAAAATATATATGTGTGTTGGTGTGTTATGGTGGTCAGCAGGATGATTCAACCAGCAAAGTCTCAATATGGTCAGCTAACCAGAAGTGTCACACAACCCTCTCAAATAACAATATCAATCAACCTAAATTCAACAAAAGACAATGAAAGTCAATGTTATCACAGTCAATGGTCAACACAAAACAACAGTAGCAAAGAGTCAACACATCCTAGTCAAAGTCAATGGTCAACCTCGATTTTTGTGCTAAAAAATATCAACTGCAGAAATCAAAATTTTGACCAAGATGTGGGTCAGTTTTACCATGTGTTGACCAAAGTCAACACTGGTCAACTCTGCCCTAAAACCGTAGGTCGAAAACTATTAGGTCCTTATATTACTAGTATAGTCCCTTATTGTTGTTAGTGTAACCCCCTTATTTTATTGTTGTACCCCTGTAACCCATATATTGTTATTATTGTGCCCTTACATTATTATTTTTAGGTCGGCTTGGATTACATTGTGGCCCCACTAGGATTACAATATGGCCCCATGGACTCCTATATATAGAGAGGAGGTTTCGTTATTTGTATTCATCCAAGAATTGTTCATTTATGTAATTTATTGGAGGTTTCCCCCTCGCAGTGGCTGATTTCTAAGGCGTTGATCTCTCTTTTCTTCTATTTTTTGAGTTGGTTTCATAACATTTGGTATCACAACTTTGGATTCTAGGGTTTCACTACTCCAAGCAGGTCATCATGGAATTTTCACTATAGATTTTTTTCTACAAAATTTCAGAAGCTGAAATTATTAGAGTGTGAAGTATAAATCCTGAGGAACATGCTCCCAAAATTTCAGCACTTGGTTCATAATATTTTCGGAGATATGATCTGTGGAAGTTAGGGATTTTTGTAGGCTCCTCAATTTAACATAAACAGGTCATTATAGAATTTTCACTATAAATTGTTTTCTACGAGGGTTCAGAAGTTGAAATTTTCACAGAGAGGATTTGAGAGCCTGAGGAACCTCCTGTAAAAATTTTAGATCTTGGTTTGCAATATTTTTGGAGATATGATCTCTGGAAGTTAGGATTGTTTCAGGCTCCCGAATTTCATCTCAAAGAGGTGACCGTGGGAAAAACATCATAACTCTCTCTTTGAGCATCGGATTGGGATTATGTAAAAGGTGGCCATAAGAAAATAGACTTTAGTTTTCGCGATATCAATTTCAGAGCTGAAGAAGGAAACAATGATACATGGCAAGTAGTACAAGTTTTCTCTACTGAACCAGTCCATAATTAGGGAATTGTAGCAAATTGGCATAACTTTGTCTTCAAGAATCCAAATCAAGTCAGACGTGTGGCATTAAAAAGAATATGCATATAAATACCTCAAGGAAAAATTTCAGATATTGAGGATCTGAAATCACATAGATAATTCAGTTTCAATATCAAGCTTTTCAAAATCAAGAAAAATGTGTGTATTTTTTTCAGATTGCATAAGTCTTGCTTGAAAAATTAGTTCTAGGTGATTCCAAAGGCCTATTGAGCATAGATATCAGTATTGGGTTCTAAAATGCTTCCTAAAATGAATTCAACACCCATTAAGCCTTCAGAAGGCTCTACTATGACTCATGAAAATGAAGAAATGCAACATGAGATATCAAAATTCCAAGAGCAGGTGCACCAAATTTCGCTATTGCAAAGAGCAACAAAAAATGAAATGGAAGTTTTGAAGAAAGGCATTGAAACTAAGATGGATGGTTTGAAGAAAGGCATGGAAGCTAAGATGAATGGTTTGGAAGCTAAGATGGATGGCATGGAAGTTGGCATGGAAGCTAAGATGGATGACATGGAACCTAAGATCGATGAAAAAATGGAAAACATGAAGAATGATCTAAAAGTAGACATCGAAGGTTTAGAAAAGTTGATACAATAAATGTTTCCTAATGGTGAAAATATAGTAGAGGAAAATCATGATGAGAACAAAATAAATGTTTCGTGATTTCATAAACTCAAATGTTGGATTAAAGAACCACCATATTTCAAAGATGGATATGAGGAAGTTTGATGGCAAGGATCCCGTAACATGGATACTACAGATGGAGAAATATTTTGATCTCAATAATGTACAAAACACACAAAAGGTACCCATTGCAACTTTATATTTAGAACAAAATACATTTGTATGGTATCGATGGATTTGCTCCCGTAAAAAAATTGTCACTTGGTCAATTTTTACGGAGGAAATGATAGCACATTATGACGATACAAAGAGAAACACCTTCTTTAGCCAATTGATAAATCTCAAACAAAAGGGTTCAGTGGCGGAGCACATTGAGGACTTCCAAAAATTGAATATAAGGGTAACTAATATTCCAGAGGAATACATGATTGATGTCTTCATAGGGACTTTAAAGGATAACATCCAACATGAAGTTCACATTTGGGAACCAGATTCATTAGAGAAGGCATTCAGGTTGGTAAGAAAAATTGAATGTAAAATTATGGCGACAAGGAAGCCTACCACTCACATCTATAAATATGGAAGTGTTGCTACTCCTAGACTTCCATAACCTACAAGGTTGAAACCACAACAATTGGAATAAAAAAGAGAAAAACTGCTTTGCTATAGTTGTGATATAAAATACACTAAAGGTTATAAGTGTGCTGAGAAGAAATTATTTTACATATATTGTGAAGAGGAGGAAGAAAATGAACAAGAAACTTCAAAAGAAGAGGATATACCCCAGGAAGAGACCCTAAAAGAAGAAGAAATGATTCTGAACATATCATGTAATGCATTGGTAGGAATTACCACTCCTAAAAATCTCAAGACAGAAGGACATATCAAGAAGAAAAAGGTAATAGTGTTGATTGATTCGGGTAGTATCCATAATTTTATTCATTGTAAGGTAGCCAAGGAATTGAATTGTTTCAATACCTATCACCAAAATGTCAAGTGATGGTTGCAAATGGAGGAACTATAAATTGCTCTAGAAAATTCCATAATATCAAGCTATCCATGGGCGAATATGTATTGAATATTCCAATGCTTTCCATCCCAATGGGAGGAGCTGATGTTGTACTAGGAGTACAATGGTTACAATCTTTGGGGACGGTAGCTTTTTATTTTAAAGAAATTTTCTTGAATTTTTTTTCAGAAGGAAAGGAAATCAAATTACGGGGTATCACGGGGAAGCCAGGAAATATAATAAGCTCTAATGTCATGACAAAGCTTTTGAAGAACTAACAATGAGGCGTAATTTCACAATTATGCTCCCTAGAAGTTCCAACATCAAAATTGTCTATTTCTCCAGATCTCCAAAGATTCTTGGACAATCAGTCCAAGGTGTTTGATACTCCCAAAGGACTCCCACCTATTCATGATCATGATCATGCTATTCATTTGATTCCAGGAAGTGTTCCTCCAAACATCTGGCCTTATAGATATCCTTATGTCCAAAAGAGTGAAATTGAACGTATGATTGTAGAAATGTTAGAGGTTGGTATAATTCAACCTAGTCAAATTTCTTTCTCTGCTCTAGTAGTATTGGTGCACAAGAAGGATGGATCATGGTGCATGTGTCTGGATTATGTGTCTCTCTAGAGTTCATTTTTCTTTTTGGCTTTCTTCATAAGCTTCTCAAGGTGTCCATTCACCCTGTCAAGAAAATACTCTCTATATTTATTGATTTCATCAATAATTAACTCATAAAAAGTTTTCGAACCTGATTTAGGAGTTTATTCTCTTTATTTATAAATCGTCCTCTTGAGACCTATTATCCTTGGTATCCTTGATTTTTTTTCAACTTATGCATCCTCCAACTAATCATCATCTACCAGTTATTTTCCGTTTCCTTTATTTTCCTCAACATGTACCTTTGGCTTGTCTTGGAGGAGTAGTTTCACTTTTAACTAAAAATTATCTTGTTGTAGGAATGTGATCTGAGAATTTGCCATTGAGAAAAACTCCCTCAACTTTGCTATATCTTCATTTTTATCCTTTATTATTTCCTCAAGTTACTTATCCTTCACATGATCTGCCATGTCAAATTCTAGGGGTTTTTTTCCATCATGGTGATGCAATGGTGACTTACCATAATGACTAGTTGGTTGCTCTACAATTTGTCTTTACTTAAGTTTAGCTTCAAGTGAGAGCACACCTTTTATGGTATTAAGATAAAAAACCTTCCTCTTACCTTTATCATAGGTTTGAGTGATCTCAACCCTAGGTGCTTTTGAAATATCTGTATGCCTTCTTGAAGATCCAACCTCTTTTGGCTGTGCTGATGTTGTGCTATGAACAATAGGTATACTAGTAGCAGGCGTTGATGCTACTTTCTCCATGAAATCTTCCAAAGTCATATTTTTTGTTGATGTAATATTCCTAATTTAGCTTTTAGCAAATTAGAATATTATATTTTGTCTTCCTTAATTAATATATGAATAAGAGGGTAGATGGACCCATAAATCCATTTAGTAGGAATAAAAGCCACTTCTAATGTGAATGTGGAACATTATATCAACTAAATAAATCACTCTTGGGTGTGAATAAGGCTTAAAGCATGTGAATGGGTTCAAGGTTGACTAAATCAACAACAACGCCATGGAGGGAGTGGAGATAGTGGAGGAAAATGCAATTATGATGGAGGATTGTATGCATGAGAGTAGCATCTTTAATGAGTGGGACCAAGAGTGAGGAAGCTCACAAATAATATAAGGAAGGGGATGGCAGCCATATAATGCATCCCAATTATTGTTTATATCTTGGTATTTTATGACTTTTTGCATACCTCAGCTGTATAGCGGATTCTGTTGTGTTGTTTAGCACAAGGGTGTTTTCGGGCAGAAATCCCACCCTCATCCTCGGGGGACTTCGAGTGCCCAATCAAGAGAGGTTAATTTGAGCTTCATTCCACCATCTAGAATCAGGCCAAGCTTCAACCATCTACATCAATGCAGTCTCATATAGAAACTGTGTTATTTTGTAAGGTAGTTGCAGTGGAGGGTTGAAAAACCCTTTTTGTGAGCTAGTTTCCTAGAGAAGGGAGTAGCCCTTCATATGAAAAGCTATAAGGGAGGATTATCATCTATTTTCTTGTCATATCAGCCATCTCCATGCAGTTATTGAGTTGAAGAGCATAATTCAGCCCTAGGGCTACATTTTTCACATAGTTTATTTCCAGAAACCCTTTCCAGGTTGTCTTGGAATTGTGCTAGAGAGCCTAGATCTCTGATCCCGACATTTTATGAGCACTATATCATTAGCTCTTTGTATTTATATTCTCCAGCTGCACTTATTCTCACTAGAACTATGCAGTAATGGAATTCCAGCATTATGTGTATTAGAAGTATCTCACATTTGGGTGTATTGGATCATGGGAGGCTTGTTGCCTAAGCTTCAGTGACTTTTTCCTCAAGACATTGTACTCATTTTCTATTATTATACATAATGAAATGGCTCTATGATTTACTCATGTTTTGATGTATTGATATTTACTGCAATTTCCAGTTTTATATTAAATATTCCTATTTTTCCTATTTTGGAATATTACAATGGTATCAGAGCATAATCTTGGCTCAGACTATGGAACAATCAGTCTATGACATCCTAAGATAGAGAATACATTATGAATCAGAAAAGAAGATACAAAAAATGAGAATGTAGAAATCCTCTGAAATAAAAAATTGACGGTTTTGTGTTAGATGTTTTGGGAAAATGAAGATGAATCTCGAAAATTTGAGACATGGGTTTTGTGTAGAATGAACCAATTTTGTTTCTTTATGAGAATGCTTTCCAAAATATTTCTGGATTGAGAGAAATGAAAGGTTCTCTAAGATATACAAAAATAGAAGACGTAGAAATTTGTTGGGATAAAAAGTGATGGTTTTGCATTATCTATTTCGAGAAAATGAAGACGAATCTAAAAAATATGAGACATGGGTTTTGTGCAGAATGGATTAATTCTATTTACTTAGAATTTCTTCTAAATTTGGTCTAGATTGAGAGAAATGAAAGGTTCTCTGAAGACAATTTTCTCATATTTCACAATGGTGGTCGTTTTTCAAATTCTTCCAATTGCAATACTAGATTCAAACTTTTTCAGAGTTCACATCCGGAAAATAAAATTGTGTTCGAGTGGATGAGGATAAATGGAGTCTCCAATGGTAGAAGAATTTTATGGTAATTAGTTTTGAAATCTCCTCCTTAGAACTATGTAGGATCTCGCTAGAGAGATCAAGGAGATGAGAGTAGAGAGACGAAGGGAAACCCTAAGAGGGTTGCAAAATGGAGAAAGTTCTGATACTTCACATCATTAGTATGAGCAACAGGAAGTGCGGAAAACTTAACAATGCTCCACTATGCCTACCTTCCTATCAGTAAGAAATGGGGTTGGAGGACCACAAGAGCAGGAGGCTCTCAATGATTATTTTTTGGAATATGAATCTCAGTCTCAAAGATTCAAAGAACATCTGAATTTCCAGGAAATTTTCTAGATTAAGGAAAACCGAAGACCTCGTAGCTAAAATAGAGGAAGAGGGTACATGTAGGGAAATGACCTGCAACATATCGTGGGTAGAATTTTTCTACTTACATTTGATGGGTCATCAAAGAGTACGACAAAGACTTGGGAGGAGACAACTGAGCATACACTCGTTGATGAGACACCACCCATTTTTTAGGTTTCCATTGATGGTGTATCTGGGGTTGTGATCGAGTTCTATGATGATAACAGTGCATCACTAGTTGATGTTGTGTTGAAAGACAACTCCACCATTGTTGAGGAGATGATAGGTACAGACTAGTGAGAATGCCTTGTGTATTGGAGTATCTATGGAGGAGGGTGTGCATCAATCCTTTGGGATAGCCCTTGAGGAGGCACTAGGAGATACAAAGGTATTGGAAAATGGTCGCACACAATTGTTCCATCATTTTTGGATCGACCTTATAGCTTTGAAGGTGAAGGCCACATCAATACGAGAGGCTATCCTATGACAAAATGAGGAGATGGAGGGCATGAGAGTGGTTTGTGCTAAGCCAATAGCAAAGTTGGTCCATATTGGGGAAGGGTTGGGTTCTCTAATGGTGCAATTAGATGGCACATTGGAGTGTCAGAGCACCTCCCTTCAAGCATACATCGACAGGGTGCAGCACTCACACGATGGAGGGACTATTTTATGTTCAGGGATTCTTGCATTTGATTCTTTTCTTGAGGTTGGATGGTGAGAGGTACTGAGTTGGTACCCCATGGAGTAGGCTAGGCAGTTAGATACATCCATGGCCACATTTTAGCAGAGTCCATGGATTACCATAGGGACACAAGGGCCAGATTACTATTGGGATCCAGGTGGGATTTACCATCAAATGATAGATTTAGTAGGTGATGGTAGTCATTGTGCGATGGGTCTGATGTTTTGGCGCACACACATTTTTAGATCTCTATCAGAGCCCCAGAAATCCATATTGATAGGATGGTTTGACAGGAGGGTACACCCTTTTTTGGAGCTATCTTATCATAATGACCATGCATGGGGTCACAAGGTGATTAGCCTACATTGGTAGAAGCTGGTTGGAGGAGGAGGCATCGACAGGCCACCAGACATGGCAGTGTGTAAAGATGGTTCTCTCTCATAAGTATATGGTACACTTAAGCTATGCAAGATAGGAGCAGCGGTGTCATTGCCATTGGCATAGGAGGAGTCAGGCCACTCTGATCCTTTAGAGTAGATGGGGAGATGTATCCCACCTCATGGGGGGCTTATTAGCAGAGTGGTGGATATTTTGACCCATGCAGGATACATGAAGTTATGCCTTAACCAGAGGTATTCGATGGTGTATAGGGGTAGGTCGCAGCATACAGTGGCATGATGAGGAGTGCAGAGACACTTGGTGGTATGTAGTGACCGATGCTACGACACAGCAGGCACTTGGAGAGTTACCTCCAAGGGGACTTATGGACAGGGGGGTTAGGTTTACCTTGGGATACAACTCACCTATGATTGATGAGGATAGCGTTGAGAATCTAGAGACATCACATTTAATAGAGACAGGGCTACGAGGGTGTTATCAGCAGATCCAAGACAGAGGGAGGCCTGATCACTCATGCTTGAGTGATGCAGATGATGTGGAGGAGGTAGAGCAAGGGGACATTCCTTCTGTATGGCAGGATGAGGAATCTTCTTTAGATGAGTCCATGGGGTCAAATGAGGATGATTTTGGGGAGCATGAGCAGTCATGTGGAGTTGATGAAAGTAGACCAGATTTTTCTTTCAGCATGTAGGGTGAGCATTCAGAGGATTCAATGAGAGATATTCAGGATGATGATTCACTTGTGATGATTCAACCTGAGCAACATATGGTGGAGCATGGGGCAGATGAGGAGGATTTTATGCACATAATGCATGAGAGTCATTTGGGGGAGATCCAGATGGAGGCTCATAGTGAGCCAGTGCTAAATATGTGGCTAACCTTGGGGCCAACCATGGAGGAGGAGTTGTTGGAGATGGTGGTGCATCCATATTTGGGCCGGCCCATTTATGAGGTGTCAGTAGATGCATATATAGTTAGTAGGACTGTAGTACTTTTAGGGAGCAGTACTCTCTAGGAGGCAGTACACCTTGCCCACTTGAGCCTATGATAGAGAGAGGGGCCTTCCCCTTGAGGAAGTTCTCGTTGACAGGAGGGACAGAGCATCATGAGTTGAGTGTTAGTTGGAAACTACACTCCAGACATGTTCCATATGCAGATATCACCACATTGGATTCTTTGACTAGGATAGTTTGGCAGGAGATCATGATTTAGTTTCTTATGGATGGTATGATCTTCTTAGTTAGGTGCATAGCAGAGCAGGGACCCGTAGACATGACAGGTACTATGGTCTATAGTTGGCAGTGGGGCTCATGTCGACAAATCTTTAGCATTCCATCCTGCCTTTGGGATAGCAAGATCAGCATTGGATTAAGTCGGGGGAGAGAGGTGATGAGTTGGTATAAAATTGGTGGG
Organism: Pinus albicaulis; assembly: GCA_034641835.2. Taxonomy (NCBI): domain Eukaryota; kingdom Viridiplantae; phylum Streptophyta; class Pinopsida; order Pinales; family Pinaceae; genus Pinus; species Pinus albicaulis. Next base: position 1,601,835,433 of record CM076575.1, on the reverse strand, counting down.
GCAGCTTATACAGTCAGATCTGTGACATAGCAGGGGCCATGGAGCATTGATGCATCTTGGTGGTCTTCACCTCATGAGGAAGTACCTATATCTAGATGCAGTGCACAGTCTGTGCTAGGGGAATTGGGTAATTATTGGCCATGGCGGCATTGGGATCCGGGAAGATTCATTTATGACACGTATGGTGAGAGATTCATTTGGGATCCCGACATTGAGGGGTCTATTCTAGGTAGCCTGACACAGGGGTTTGTATGGGATTTGGGCATTCGTCTCAGTTGGGTACCCAAGTTAATAGTGGTGGCTCGTATATTTAGCTGAGGAAAAACAATGTTTTGACGGAGGACTGCAGTTGTATGTTATATTATTTCGATGACCAGTCGCGCACGGGGGGTTAGAGGGGGCAACAGCCCCCCGTATTTGGGGTCGGCACAACAGTGGGGGTGGGTAGCCTCCTATTCGGTGTCCGCGCCTCGTGAAAAAAACATCGACCCTATTTTTCTATGGGGTGGACCTACCCATGGTTTTTTGCATGGGTTTGCACAGGTTTTGGGGCATGATGGTTTTCACCCTCGTATTTTGTATATTCATCAAGAGGAATCATTGCTATGTTCTAATCCCGGGTTAATGGATTGGGGTTTATGTATGCTTCACCATGTATATATATGTGTTGTAACACTAAAAGGAATATAATGAAAAATCAAGCTGGTCGTCCCGATTTGGGATCCAGGGGAAAATCTCTGTGTTTATCTGTTTTATGTTTTATGCTCTCGCTATTGTTAATTTTATGTTATAAGATTCGTGTGTAGATAATTTCTGTTCAGGGTTAAAACCTACATCCTGTATTAGAGCAAATACCAGGGAACACCTTTGTTGCTGAGGGGTTTTTTTCTCGGGCCTATGGTAGACCCTATTCAGTGGGAGATCTGCGGGATCGATTCTTGCAGTGAAAGAAGATGTCGAGAATTGGAAAGATAGAGATTGAGAAATTTAATGGTCAGAGTTTTGAGTTGTGGAAGCTCAAGTTGGAGGATCTGTTGGTGGATAAAGACTAGTGGATCATGGTAGATCTAGGTACTAAACCAATGGCAATGTCAAATGAAGACTGGAAAAAGTTGGATTGGAAGGCGAAGAGCACAATACAGTTGTGTGTCTCAAATTCGGTATTGTTGAATGTATCTTGGGAAGCTACGATGAAGAATTTGTGGGACGAACTTGGGACTTTGTACCAATCTAAGTCTCTCGTGAATAAATTGTTCCTGTAGAGAAAGCTGTATAACCTAAGGATGAATGATGGAGACTCGGTGACAGAGCATTTGAATGCCTTCAATACTGTGGTAATTCAGTTGTCATTTGTTGATATTAAAATTGTAGAACAAGATAAGTGCATCAGTTTTTTGTGTTCTCTACTGACTTGTGGGACAATCGTTATTACACAGGTAGCAATGTATTACAACTACCTTTGAATTTTAATGGCATTATGTCTTGGCCTTGCTTCGTGAGGGAGTTGAGATGTATAGTCATGGAGGGTAAGTACGGAGATTCCTTATCCTAGACGAAGGTCCTAGAACATAAACAAGAATAAGGTTTTGAGTGGGAGATCTAAATCTAGAGGGAGATCTAAATCTCCTGGAAATTTTGTAAATGTGTGTTGAAAATGTGGAAAGGAAGGGCACTACAAAAATGACTGCAGATCTAAAGCTCCTGAGAAAGGAAATGGATCCGATGATGATCCTTTTGCAGAGGAAAAAACCACCTTGTATGAAGGTGGGGATGTGTATTTGACTTCTTCTTCAAATACACATGTAGATCATGATTCATGGTTTATCCACTCGGGTTCATCCTTTCACTTCACTCCCCATAGGGAGTGGTTCTGCGAGTATGAGAAATATGATGGCGGTGATGTCTTCTTAGGTGATGATAGGAAGGCCAAAATTGTCAGATGTGGAAAATTCAAGTTGAAGCTGCAAGGTGGAAGGATTAGAACACTTCTTGGTGTTCTTCACATTCTTGCATTGGCCAGAAATCTAATTTCTGTAAGCAAGATTGATGATGCGAGTGTAAAAACAGTGTTCAAGAAATATGCATGTAAGATGGTTCGGGGAGCATTGGTATTAATGCGGGGAGTTTGATTGGAACTCTATACAAGCTTTAGGGAAGCACTGTTATTGATGGGTGCAACAGTTCTATGGTTCCCTAAAGTGAAGCGAAAAGCCTAGCGGTCTCTGGAGAAAATACCATGCTATAGCATCAAAGGCTTGGACATATTGGAGAGAAGGGCCTTCGGATACTGCATGGAAATGGTATGGTAGAAGTTATGTCTAATAGCTCTCTGGATTTCAATTTCTTTGAACAATGTGTATATGGGAAGAAGGATCAGGTGAGTTTTCCTTCTGGTGCTAACAGGGTGAACAAGATATTAGACCTTGTGCACAGTGATGTGTTTGGCCATGTGTCGGTTCCATCACTGGGTAATTCTGTGTACTATGTTTCATTCATAGATTAATTCTCAAGGAATACATGGATATATTTCTTGAGGAATAAATCTGAAGTCTTCTTGAGGAATACAGATCACCTTCATCAGTGTTGGAGGATAAGACTCCACATGAGGTATGGACTGGTAAGAAATCCTCTCTTTCACATCTGAGGGTATTTGGATGTGATGCATATGTACATGTTCCAAAGGAGAAAAGGACCAAGTTGGATAATAAATCTGAAAGTTGCATCTTTATTGGGTATAAGGATGGTTTAAAGGGTTACAACCTTTGGAACCCAGAAACAAGGAAGGTTGTGTACAGTCGAGATGTGGTGTATAAAGAGGTGAAATATGTTGTTAAACATGAAGTCCTATCAAAGGAACCTGAGAAGATAGAGTTTGAGCTAAAAGAGGATGAAACCGACTCTGCAACAGAAGAAGACTCAGAAGAGGAAGAGCCACAAACTCTAGTTGTGAGAAGATCAGTTCGGGAAAGAAGACAACCAGAAAGTTATAGTCCATCTGATTTCTATTCAAATTTTGCTTTAACTATAACTGATGATGATCCCAAAACCGTCAGGGAGGAAGTAGATTTAGAAGATGGAAAACTCTAGAAGGAGGCCATGGTTCATGAAATGGCATCCTTGCATAAAAATGAGGCATGGGATCTGGTGGAGTTGCCAGCTGGAAGGAAGCCCATCAGGAGAAAATGGGTGTTTAAGAAGAAGATGAATGTAGAAGGAAATATGGAGAAATACAAAGCTCATTTGGTAGCAAAAGGTTATTCCCTGGTGCCGGGAATTGATTTTGGTGATATTTTTTCTCCTGTTGCCAAAGTTACTTCCATTAGATTACTTTTATCTGTTGCTACTACATTTTATTTTGAGGTATAACAGATGGATGTGAAGATAGCATTTCTTCATGGGGATCTGGAAGAGCAGATATACATGAAACAACCTGAAGGCTTTATGGTGAAGGGGGAGAAATAACTGGTATGCAGGTTAAAATTTTCTCTGTATGGGTTAAAACAGTCACCAAGGATGTGGTATCATAAATTTGATACCTATATACGGGGACTTGGCTTCACCAGAAGCAAGGAGGATCACTATGTTTATTTTAAATTAATTGGTGACCGTGTTATTTATTTGGTGTTTGATATGGATGATATGTTGTTGATTGGAAATGACAAAGAAATTATCCAAGATTTGAAGACCCAACTGTTCTCCAAATTCGACGTGAAGGATCTTGGTGCCGCAAACTTTATTTTGGGCATGGAAATTAAGAGAGATTGGGCAAAGAGGAAGCTCTGGTTAAACCAGAGGAAGCATGTTGAGACTATATTGCAGAGGTTCAATATGCAGGATAGTAAACTGGTGAATGTTCCGATTCCTATTGGTGTAAAGCTATCTGCTAAACAGTGTCCCAAGACACAAGAAGAAGAGGAGGATATGTCTCGTGTTCCATATGCAAGTGTAGTGGGTAGCTTGATCTATGCAATGGTTTGTACTAGATCAGACATTGAACATGTAGTGGGTGTATTGAAAATATTTATGTCAAACCCAGGGAAGGAGCATTGGACAGCAATGAAGCGGGTATTTAGATATTTGCGTGGCACTAGTGATTTGTTGGAAATACTGAGAGGGGGGTGAATCAGTATTTCTTTTCAATTGTTAATTATTTCCAGTTAGATTCTTCACAATTAAAGAAATAGAGGTGTATAATAATAATATTAAGGATTAATAAGAACTTCAATCCTTTTTTTTCAAATAATTGTATACAACAGATGAGTGAGGGAACAAACCCTTTAATGAAACAGGGACCAACCTATTGCCAAGCACTAACTTGGACTTTGATGAGGCTCCAACCTCTAGGGCTTTGACCCTATCTTCTCAAGGCACCAACCTTGTGTTTAGGATCTCCTACTCTAAGGACACCAATCCTGCTTTGCTTCCTTATCAGATGATTTATTCAAGGATGCTCTATCGCACTAATCTACACCCAACTACACTAGCTATTCTGTATCACTTTACTTTATCAATTATGTTCCAAAGACTGCACTGCACCAAAATTTTAATTCCATACTATTTCAAGACAACTGAATCATAGTGTTTCAGAGTCCAAAGAATATTGCACCAATTTCGAGCTTGAACAGGTCCACGGGTGAGCAAGATAGCACAGTTCTGAGCTATAAAAAATAGTCCAAAGCACTACACTGTAATATAGTTTAAGAGGTCCCAACTACTTCAAATTAAAAGTAAATTTGAGCTTCAGTATGCAATACTGTGTTACTGCAATTCTAAGTCAGGATAAATGAACATTGTAGTTGTTTGCTGGTCCAAGCCAAACTTCAGAGGATTCGAGTTGTATTACATGGAGACAGGTTCGAGCCAAATTTTAGTGAATTCAAATTATATTTCAATAAGACAAGTTCAAATTAAACTTTAGTCCATCGAGCTATATTACAATGTGACAAGTCCAAACTTTAGGAGTTCTATAACATAATCTGATTCCTTTAATATTCAAATATGTACATAGACCAAGGTTCTATGATAGTTCTATAGCTTCTTTACCCAAGTTCGAGGGTCTATTTTAGCTGCTTGTAGGTATATGTTTTGTGGCTCAGTCTCAGTCCATCATCCAATTTATAGCCCAAAAGGCATTCCAGACCTGCTAGTAATCTCTTCCTCATTTATTTAATGCTTCCTCTCCTTTAAGTTCACGAGTTGTGAACTATAAGACTTCTTTTCTGTGGATTATCACCGAAATTTTTGATCAAATGAATTGTTTTAGACGTCTATGTATACTATTTTTGAGTTATATGAATAGACAGGTCGGTTGGGTGAAGGAGTATGAGCATACCCAAGTTGGCTCAAGTCGGCTAGACAAAAAGTATATATTTTTCAACTTAAAAATTCAATTTCTCACAAACTACTAGGAGTTTCGGGAAAAATAAGGGATCATTAGAACAAGAAAAATATACTCTAGAAGATGGTATAGGACCCATGTGGTTAGGATGCCTCCAAGGTGATAATAACAATTTTTCTTTGTGACTGTCTTTAATTTTTGTATGCAGGAGGTGAATAGGACAACATGACTTTTCCACTACTTGGCTTCTCCCTTGTTTGGATTATCAATCATAGGATCATAGTGTCATCATGTAGGACATCTACGTCATCATGATAGTAACCAACAAGGTCATGAAGGTATATCATCATGTATTCAATAATAGTGCAGTAATATGTCACAGTGCAGCATCATTAGGAGAAGTTCAAATGATATCTTCCATGTTATCATCTAGTATTTCAACCTTCATCAAGTGTGTTCATTCATTCAACCTGTTGCCATAAATGAAAACTTAGATTAACAATATCCCCCTTTTTCATTAGATGGCAATATTTTTCTTCTCTCCCCCTTTGACATCAATGGCAATGGGGTGCGAAAGTGCTAAACCTGTCATGTCGCTCCCACTAACATAGTGTACCCATGATATGCTGCTTGATTTAATGTGATGCAAGAGAAATGACCCCCATCTTTTGGCGATTATACTCAAATTCTTATTGTGGAAGGGGTTTTGTAAAGATATATGAATTTTCTCTTTTGTATTGACATATTCCAACCTGATATTGTGTTCAACAACTTGTTCATAGAGAAAGTGATATTTGATTGGAATATTTTTGGTCCTTAAGTGCATCACCGGATTATTTGAAAGACTGATGGCACTAGTATTGTCACAAAAAATAGTAATTGGTTGCTTAGTTTCTATGTTGACATCCTTCAAGGCTTCCTTCATCCATAGAATTTGTGTACAAAAATTAGCAAAAACTATATATTCGGCTTTAGCTGTAGAAAGGGATATAGATTATTTCTTTTTGTTGAGCCAAGATACAAGACAATCTCCCATAAAGAATGCATTTCCACTGGTACTTTTTCGATCATCCACACTTCTGGCCCAACAGCATCAGAGTAAGTTGTCACAATAAGAGTTGAACTCTTAGGATACCAAAGACCGAAATCAATCGTTCCTTTCAAATATATGATAATTATCTTCACAGCTGCTAGATGGGATTGTTTAGGACTTGACTGAAATATTTATACCATTCATACTGCTTGCATAATATTTGGTCTTTTTGCAGTTAAGTATAGGAGAGCTCCAATTATTGACCTGTAAAGAGTTGCATCTATGAGAGGGGTATCATCATCTTTGCTTAATTTACAATCTGTGGTCATCGGTGTGCTCATAGGTGCACCATCTTCCATCTCATATCTTTTGAGCATGTCTTTAAGATATTTTTCTTGAGATATGAACATGCCTGCAAAGGTTTGAGATATTTGTAGCCCAAGAAAGTAAGACAATTCACCAATCATTGACATCTCGAATTTTTTGGAAATATTTAGAACAAATTCATGGCTCATTTCTTCATCATTTCTAGCAAATATTAGATCATCAACGTAAACAAGAGTGATCAGAAGTTTTTCCTTGTCCATCTTCGTGTAGATATTGCTACATGCCACTCCCTTTATGAAACCTTCTTGTTGTAGATAGTGATCCAACTTTGCATACCATGCTCTAGGGGCTTGTTTTAATCCATGCGAGGCCTTTTTTAGTTTGCATACAAAGTCTTTTCCTTCAGCAAAATCAAATCCTTCTAGTTGCTCCATGTAAACTTCTTCTTTGAGATCTCCATTTAGGAATGCTAATTTTACGTCCATTTGATAAACCCTGAATCCTTTTGAGCAAGTAAATGCTAAAAACATTCTTATGGCTTCCAATAGAGCTACTGGTGCAAAGGTTTCTTCGAAGTCAATTCCTTCAATTTGCGAGTATCCTTTGCAGATAATTTTGGCTTTATTTCTAATGATTTGTCCATCTTCATTCATCTTGTTTTTAAATACCCATTTGTTCTAATTATATTTTTATCTTTGGGCGAAGTACCAGTTCCGAAGTTTCATTTTTTTCAATTTGAGACATTTCTTCTTCCATGGCCTTTATCCAATAAGGATCTTTTCTTGCTTGAGAAAAATATTCAAGTTCTATTAAAGATAATAGAGCCACATCATCTTTTCTTGGGGTGTTTATCATCCTTCTTCGAGTTTGAATGCCTTCATCTATATTTCCGATGACCTGTTCTTCCAAATGATGTATTTGAATAAACTTTATCTTAGAGGGAGTTTGCGAAGGTTCAATTTGAGGTTCTCCATTCTCCTCCTATTTTTCATGTTCTTCTTCTTCACTTTATTCAGGCAACAACTCAAATTCATGATCTTCAAATCTCTTTTCTGGAAGCCCTTCATCAATCTTCACATCAATGCTTTCCACTATTCTTTGTAGATGATTGTTGTAACATTTGTAGGTTTTTCTCCTAGTGGAGTATCCAAGAAATATTCCTTCGTCAACTCTAGAATCAAATTTTCCTGGTGAGTCATCATTTATTTTTATGAAGCATTTGCTTCCAAAAACCCTGAAATATTTTATTGAAGCATGTCTTCCTTTCCATAATTCATAAGGAGACTTTTCATTATTTGGTATTAATTGAGTTCGATTTAAGGTATAAAATGTGGTCCCAACTGCTTCTCTCCAAAATTTTGGTTGCAAATCAACTGCTAGTAGCATTGTCCTTTCCATTTCTTGAATGGTTCGGTTCCTTCTTTCAACTACTCCATTTTTCTGAGGTGTCCTAGTAGTATAGATTTCTCTTTCGATTCCATGCTCTTTACAGAATTCATCAAATTTTTTTGAGGTGAATTCACAACCTTTATCCATTCTAAGACATTTAATATTAGAATCTTTCTCATTCTCAATGAGAGCCTTAAGATTCTTAAAACATTTAAATGCTTCAGATTTATATTTTATGAAATATATCCACATCATTATAGTATAGTCATCAACAAATAGAGAAAAGTACCTTTCACCTTGAAGAGTTGGAGTTCTAGTTGGCCCACACAAATCTGCATGAATTATTTCCAAAGGTTTTGATATTGACAACTCCTTATTTTTGTGGCTAGTTTTGATGTTGACTAGGTTATCAAAACTTGTATGCCCCAATTGCTTGTGCCATAACCAACTTTCATCTGTTTGAATTAAGTAACATTTATCTTCTTGGATTTTACTAAGAATGTAAACATTATATGGTGTTCTTAATCCTTTTGCCACAAGTTCTCTTCAGGATGAGTCTCTTATTTCACATTTTTTTGTACTAAAGACAACATTTTTTCCGTGGTCACAAATCTGGCTAACACTTAAGAGATTGTGTTTAAGCCCTTCTACCAGCAAGGTATTTTGAGCCTTTCCTTGTCCATTGACAAGGGTAGCAGTTCCTTTTCCACTGATTTTAGTGGATCCACTTCCAAAAGATACATTTCCATTTTTCTTGTTCAATGAGATAAACTTCTTTTGGTCACCTTTCATATGCCTTGAGCATCCACTTTCCATGAACCAATGATTATCTTCACTATGAGCACATAGATCTAGGCCACATTTATAAGTTTTGAGATTTACGCTTTTAGCTTTTTCCCTTTTGAGAGGGAAATTTTGTTCATTATGATCATAATTATCACATAATGAGCAAGGAAGATCAAACTTAGCCAAAGTATCAAAGGAATTATAATTTTTTATTTTTCCTTGCTCTCTAGGACAACGCAATTGGTTTGTTTGATCATCAAATCTTGGTGCTTCATGGTTATGAGCCTTGCAATGCTTAGCTTGATGCCCAAAGTTTTTACAATAGTAACAATAACCAAGAAAATTAGTTTGATATCTGTTGTAGTATCCATAGCTTAAACCAACATTCTTCCTTGGAGTTGCTCCTTCTTCAATTCTTGGTTTTGAGATGGGACTTCATTCCTGACGAGACGACTTTTCTTATTTTGGATGGAAAGAGAGTGTGTCAGCATAACTTCCAGCATTATTCTTTGTACTTGATGATTCTCCTTTGAAACCAATTCCAGACATGTCATGTTGAGGTTTTTGAGTATTAATAATGTTATCAAGAGCTAGAGAGCTTTGCCAACTCATTTTGACTTGCTCTAATTCCTTTCTTAGAGAAATTATTTCAGCTTCACATATTTCATAGATATCAACCTTCTCTTTTAACTTATTGTTCAAGAAGTCTTCCCTTATTTTTTCTTCCTCTATTTCTATTTTGAGAGAAATTATCTTCTTTTGTAGATTCTCATTTTATTCAATGGCACTCATTAGCAATCTATCCATGTTTCTTTCATCTCACAGTTCTGAGTCATAATCATTTGTAAATGCCATGAATAATGTTTCTTTGCTTCCAACATAATTACTTTCCTCATCTGATTCATCATCACTTTCTTTGTGATGACACATATTTCTAGATGATTTCTTTTTTATGACTACAAATTCATCTTCATCAGACTTATCTTGTTTGGAGAAGAAGTTCTTCTTATTAAACTCTTTCTTTTTGTACATCATCCTTTTAGAGTCCTTTTCATCACCAATATCATGTTTATGAGGACATTTTGCAGTGTAATGACCTATTCTTCCACAATTGAAACAGATAAGAGGGTACTTACGTTCTAGTTTAGATCCCATTTTTAGTCTTCATACAAATTGAGCTAATTCGTTTTCAATATCAGATTCATTGATGTTGCAATTCCATCCTTTTCCTTCTTTTGTTCATCTCGAGGCTTTGAAGGATGCTTCTTTGAAATTTGGAATCCCTTTCCTCATCTCACAAGCAATGAGAATTCCATGAAGTTCATCCATATTGAGAGTATCTAGGTCATTCATTTCTTCTATGGCACTTACTTTGGAGTCAAATCTATCAAGAAGCGATCTCAGGATTTTTTGAACAATGGTGCTTTCTTCAATATTTTCTCCTAGTCCTTTAAGAGAGTTGACCACTTCAGCTACTCGGAGGAAGTATGATGAAATATCTTCTTCATCATCCATTTTCAGACTCTCGAATTGTCTTCTATAGGTTTGAATCTTTGCCTTATTAACTTTGGACTCCCCATCATATAGGGAAACCAACTTATCCTATACTTCTTTGGCTGAGTCACAATTCATGACTTTCGTAAATTCGGAATCGGTAATTCCACTAGTGATGGAATTTAAAGCTTTGGAATTAGCAATGTAGGCTTTTCTTCCATCTGGATTAGTTGGAAGACTAGAGGGAGATTTCTACCCATCCAAAACAGAGTGCCATACTTCAGGGCCAAGAGAAATTAGATAGTAGGACATCCTCTTTTTCCAAAATCTAGAATTTGTTCCATCAAAGATAGGCAGTTTCCCTGTTTCTTCTATGTTCTTCATTGTGCCTAAGAATCTTTCTTCCAGTTGTTACACTGATAATGAAGAAGCTGGCTCCAATACCAATTGTTGGAAATACTGAGAGGGGGTTGAATCAGTATTTCTTTTCAATTGTTAATTATTGCTAGTTAGATTCTTCATAATTAAATACAGAGAGGTGTATAATAATAATATTAAGGATTAATAAGAACTTCAATATTTTTTTTTTCAAATAATTGTATACAATAGATGAGTGAGCGCACCAACCCTTTAATGAAATAGGCACCAACTTGTTTCCAAGCACCAACTTGGACTTTGATGAGGCTCTGACCTCTTGGGCTTTGACCCTATCTTCTCAAGGCACCAACCTTGTGTTTAGGATCTCCTACTCCAAGGACACCAATCCTTCTTTGCTTTGTTATCAGATGATTGATTCAAGGATGCTCTATCACACCAATATGCATCCAACTAAACTAACTATTCTGTATCACTTTACTTTATCAATTATGTGCCAAAGACTGCACTGCACCAAAATTTCAATACCTGACTATTTCAAGAGAACTAAATCACAGTGTTCCACAGTCCAAAGCCTTATTGCACCAATTTTGAGCTTGAATAGGTACACAGGTGAGCAATATAGTATAGTTCTGAGCTATAACAAATAGTCTAAAGCACTACACTGTAATATAGTTTAAGAGGTCCCAAACACTTCAAATTAAAAGTAAATTTGAGCTTCAGTATGCAATACTGTGTTACCACAATTCTAAGTCAAGAGAAATGAACACTGTAGTTATTTACTGGTCCAAGCCAAACTTTAGAGGATCTGAGTTGTATTACATGGAGAAGGTCTGAGCCAAATTTTGGCGAATTCAAATTGTATTTCAATGAGACAAGTCTGAATTAAACTTTAGTCCATCGAGCTATATTACACTGTGACAGGTCCAAACTTCAAGAGTTCTGTTACAAAATTGGATTCCTTTAATATTCAAATCTGTATATAGACCAAGGTTCTGTGATTAGTTATGTAGCTTCTTTACCCAAGTCCAAGGGTCTGTTTTAGCTACATGTAGGTGTATGTTTTGTGGCTCAGTCTCAGTCCATCATCCGATTTATATCCCAAAAGACATTCCAAACTTGCTCGTAATCTCTTCCTCCTTTATTTAATGCTTCCTCTCCTTTAATTTCAAGAGTTGTGAACTATAAGACTTCTTTTCGATGGATTATCATCGAAATTGTTGATCAAATGAAGTGTTTTAGACGTTTATATGTAGTGGTTTTGGAATTATATGAATATACACATCGTTTGGGTGAAGGAGTATGAGCATATACAAGTCGGCTCAAGTTGGCTAGGAAAAAAGTATATATTTTTCAACTTAAAAATTCAATTTCTCAAAAACTACTAGGAGTTTCGAGACAAATAAGGACTCATTAGAATGAGAAAAATATACTCTAGAAGATGGTATAGGACCCATGTGGATAGGATACCTCCAAGGTGATAAATTTTTTTTTTCTTTGTGACTGTCTTTAATTTTTGTGTGCAGGAGGTGAATAGGACACCATGCTTTTTCCACTACTTGGCTTCCCCTTTATTTGGCTTATCAGTCATAGGATCATAGTTTCATCATGTATGAAATCTATGTCATCATGATAGTACCCAGAAAGGTCATGAAGGTATAGCATCATGTATTCAATAATATTGCAATAATATGTCACAATGCAGCATCATTAGGAGAACTTCAAATGATATCTTCCATGTTATCATCTAATCTTTCAACCTTCATCAAGTGTGTTAATTCATTCAACCTGTTGCCTTCAAGGATACATTTCCATTTTTATTTTTCAATGAGATAAACTTCTTTTGGTCACCTGTCATATGTCTTGAGCATCCACTATCCACAAACCAATGATTTTCTTCACTATGAGCACATAGAGCTAGGCCACATTTACCAGTTTTGAGATTTATGCTTTTAGATTTTTTCCTTTTGAGAGGGTAATTTTGTTTTGATCATAATATCACATAATGAGAAAGACGGATCAAAATTAGCCAAAGGATCAAGGAATTGTAATTTTTATTTGTCCTTACTCTTTAGTACCATGTAGTTGGTTTGTTTGATCGTTCAAACTTGGTGCTTCATTCTTATGAGCCTTGCAATGCTTAGCTTGATGCCAAAAGTTTTTACAATAGTAACAATACCCAAGAAAAATAGTTTGATATATGTTGTAGTATCCATAGATTCAACCAACATTCTTCATTAGAGTTGCTTTTTCTTCAATTCTTGGTTTTGATATGGGACTTCATTCCTGACGAGATGACTTTTCTTCTTTTGGATGGCAAGAGAGTACGTCAGCATAACTTCTAGAATTATTCTTTGTACTTGATGATTCTCCTTTGAAACCAATTCCAGACATGTCATGTTGAGGTTTTTGAGTATTAAGAATGTTATCAAGAGTTAGAGATATTTGCCAACTCCTTTTGACTTGCTCTAATTCCTTTCTTAGAGAAATTATTTCAGCTTCATGTTTTTCACAAATATCATCCTTCTCTTTTAGCTTATTGTTCAAGAAGTCTTCCCTTATTTTTGCTTCCTCTCCTTCTATTTTGAGAGAAATTATCTTCTTTTGTAGATTCTCATTTTATTCAATGGCACTCATTGGCAATTTATCCATGTTTCTTTCATCTTCCAGTTCTGGTCATCATCATTTGTAAATACCATGAATAACATTTCTTTGCTTCCAACATAATTACTGTCCTCATCTAATTCACCATCGCTTTATATGTGATGGTGCATATTTATAGTTTATTTATTTTTTATGATTACAAATTCATCTTTATCAGAATCATCTTGTTTGGAGAAGAAGTTTTTCTTATTAAACCCTTTCTTTTTGTACATTATCCTTTTAGAGTCCTTTTCATCATCACTATCATGTTTATGAGGACATTTTGCAGTGTAATGACATATTCTTCCACAATTGAAACAAATAAGAGGGTACTTACATTTTAGCTTAGATCCCATTTTTAGTCTTCATACAAATTGACCTAATTCGTTTTCAATATCAGATTCATCGTTGTTGCAATTCCATCCTTTTCCTTCTTTTGTTCATCTTGATGCTTTGAAGGCTGCTTCTTTGAAATTTGGACTCCCTTTCCTCATCTCATAGGCAATGAGAATTCCATGAATTTCATCCATCTTGAGAGTATCTAGGTCCTTCATTTCTTCTATGGCACTTACTTTGGAGTCAAATCTCTCATGAAGCGATCTCAGGATTTTTTGAACAATGGTGCTTTCTTCAATATTTTCTCCTAGTCCTTTAAGAGAGTTAACCACTTCAGCTACTCGAAGGAAGTATGATGCAATATCTTCTTCAAAATACATTTTCAGACTCTCGAATTGTCTTATATAGGTTTGAAGCTTTTCCTTCTTAAATTTGGAGTCCCCATCATATAGGGAAACTGCCTTATCCCATACTTCTTTGGCTGAGTCACAATTCATGAATTTCATAAATTCGGAATCAGTAATTCCACTAGTGATGTAATTTAAAGCTTTGGAATTAGCAATGTAGGCTTTTCTTTCATCTTTATCATATGGAAGACAGGAGGGAGCTTTGTACCCATCCAAAACAGAGTACCATACTTCAAGGCCAAGAGACGTTAGATAGTAGGACATCCTCTTTTTCCAAAAACTAAAATTTGTTCCATCAAAGATAGGAAATTTCCATGTTGCTTATATGTTCTTCATTGTGCCTAAGAATATTTATTCTAGTTGTTAGGCTATAACGAAGAGGTTGGCTCTGATACCAATTGTTGGAAATACTAAGAGGGGGGTGAATTAGTATTTATTTTTTATTGTTAATTATTGCAAGTTAGATTCTTCACAATTAAAGGAAGAGAGGTGCATAATAATAATATTAAGGATTAATAATAACTTCAATCCTATTTTTCAAATAATTGTATACAATAGATGAGTGAGGGCACCAACCCTTTAATGAAACAAGCACCAGCTTGGAATTTGATGAGGCTTCGACCTCCAGGGCTTTAACCCTATGTTCTCAAGGCACCAACCTTGTGTTTAGGAGCTCCTACTCAAGGACACCAATCATGCTTTGCTTCGTTATCAGATGATTGATTCAAGGATTCTCTATCACACTAATCTGCACCCAACTACACCAGCTATTATGTATCACTTTACTTTATCAATTATGTGCCAAAGACTGCACTGCACCAAAATTTCAATACCAAAATATTTCAAGACAACTGAATCACAGTGTTCCAGAGTCCAAATAATACTTCACCAATTTTGAGCTTGAACAGGTCCATAGGTGAGCAAGATAACACAGTTCTGATCTATAACAAATAGTCCAAATCACTAAACTGTAATACAGTTTAAGAGGTCCCAACCACATCAAATTAAAAGTAAATTTGAGCTTCAATATGCAATATTGTGTTACCATAATTCTAAGTCACGGTAAATGAACAGTGTAGTTGTTTACTGGTCCAAGTCAAACTTCAAAGGATCCCAATTGTATTACATGGAGACAAGTCTGAGCCAAATTTCAGTGAATTCAAATTGTATTTCAATGAGACAGGTCCGAATTAAACTTTAGTCCATCGAGCTATATTACAATGTGACAGGTCCAAACTTTAGGAGTTCTGTAATAGAATCTAATTCATTTAATATTTAAATCTATATATAGACCAAGCTTCTATGATTAGTTTTGTAGATTATTTACCCAAGTCCAAGGGTCTATTTTAGCTGCATGTAGGTGTATTTTTTGTGGCTCTATCTCAGTCCATCATTCGATTTATAGCCCAAAAGACATTCCATACCTGCTCGTAATATCTTCCTCCTTTATTTAATGCTTCCTCTCCTTTAAGTTCACGAGTTGTGAACTATAAGACTTCTTTTCTGTGGATTATCATCGAAATTGTTGATCAAATGAAGTGTTTTAGACATCTATATATACTGGTTTTGGAGTTATATGAATAGACATGTTATTTATGTGAAGGAGTATGAACATACACAAGTCGACTCAAGTCAGCTAGGCAAAAAGTATATATTTTTCAACTTAAAAATTCAATTTCTCACAAATTACTAGGAGTTTCGGGACAAATAAGGGCTCATTAGAATCGAAAAAATACACTCTACAAGATGGTATAGGACCCATGTGTATAGGATGCCTCCAAGGTGATAAAAACAATTTTTCTTTATGACTATCTTTAATTTTTGTGTGCAGGAGGTGAATTGGACATCATGCCTTTTCCACTGCTTGGCTTCTCCTTTGTTTGGCTTATCAATCATAGGATCATAGTGTCATCATGTAGGACATCTATTTCATTATGATAGTAACTAGCAAGGTCATGCAGGTATAACATCATGTATTCAATAATAGTTCAGTAATATGTCACATTGCAACATCATTAGGAGAACTTCAAATGATATCTTCCATGTTATCATCTAGTCTTTCAACCTTGATAAAGTGTGTTCATTCATTCAACCTGTTGCCATCAATGACAACTTGGATTAAAAATATGGCTTGTGCTAACAGGGAAGACCAGGATTGGAAATATTGTTGGACATTCCTGATTTTGTTGATGCAGACTGGGCTGGAGATCTGGACCAAAGAAGATCTACAAGTGGGTATGTGTTTAGCCTATTTGGAGGTGCAGTCAGTTGGATGAGTAAAAGACAGTCTGTAGTGGCTCTTTCAACTATAGAGGTAGAATACATGGCAGCCACTCATGCAAGCAAGGAGGCATTTTGGCTGCAGGAATTGTGTTCAAGTATGGGGTTGATGCAGCAAGCTATAAAGATAGACTGTGATAGGCAAAGTGAAATTTTCTTGGCTAAGAACCATTCTTATCATTCAAAGACAAGGAAAATTGATGTTCACATCCGGAAAATAAAATTGTGTTCGAGTGGAGGAGGATAAATGGAGTCTCCAATGGTACAAGAATTTTATGGTAATTAGTTTTGAAATCTCCTCCTTAGAACTATGCAGGATCTCGCTAGAGAGATCAAGGAGATGAGAGTAGAGAGACGAAGGGAAACCCTAAGAGGGTTGCAAAATGGAGAAATTTTTGGTACTTCACATCATTAGTATGAGCAACAGGAAGTGCGGAAAACTTCACAATGCTCCACTATGCCTACTTTCCTATCAGTAAGAAATGGGGTTGGAGGACCACAAGAGCAGGAGGCTCTCAATGATTATTTTTTGGAATATGAATCTCAGTCTCAAAGATTCAAAGAACATCTGACTTTCCAGGAATTTTTCAAGATTAAGGAAAACCGAAGACCTCGTAGCTAAAATAGAGGAAGAGGGTACATGTAGGGAAATGACCTACAACGTATCGTGGGTAGACTTTTTCTATCTACATTTGATGGGTCATCAAAGAGTACGACAAAGAATTGGGAGGAGACAACTGAGCATACACTCGTTGATGAGACACCACCCATTTTTTAGGTTTCCATTGATGGTGTATCTAGGGTTGTGATCGAGTTATCTGATGATAGAAGTGCATCACTGGTTGATGTTGTGTTGAAAGACAACTCCACCATTGAAGAGGAGGTGATAGGTACAGACTAGTGGGAATGCCTTGTGTATTGGAGTATTAATGGAGGAGGGTGTGCATCAATCCTTTGTGATAGCCCTTAAGGAGGCACTAGGAGATACAAAGGTATTGGAAAATGGTCACACACAATCGTTCCATCATTTTTGGATCGACCTTCTAGCTTTGAAGGTGAAGGCCACATCAATACGAGAGGCTATCCTATGACAAAATGAGGAGATGGAGGGCATGAGAGTGGTTTGTGCTAAGCCAGTAGCAAAGTTGGTCCATATTGGGGAAGCATTGGGTTATCTAATGGTGCAATTAGATGTCACATTGGAGTGTCAGAGCACCTCCCTTCAAGCATACATCGACAGGGTGCAGCACTCGCACGATCGAGGGACTATTTTATGTTCAGGGATTCTTGCATTTGATTCTTTTCTTGAGGTTGGATGGTGAGAGGTACTGAGTTGGTACCCCATGGAGTAGGTTAGGCAGTTAGATACATCCATGGCCACATTTTAGCAGAGTCCATGGATTACCATAGGGACACAAGGGCCAGATTACTATTGGGATCCAGGTGGGATTTACCATCAAATGATAGATTTAGTAGGTGATGGTAGTCATTGTGCGATGGGTCTGATGTTTTGGCGCACACACATTTTCAAATCTCTATCAGAGCCCCAGAAATCAATATTGATAAGATGGTTTGACAGGAGGGTACACCATTCTTTGGAGCTATCTTATCATAATGACCATACATGGGGTCACAAGGTGATTAGCCTACGTTGGTAGAAGCTGGTTGGAGGAGGAGGCATTGACAGGCCACCAAACATGGCAATGCGTAAAGATGGTGCTCTCTCATAAGTATATGGTACACTTAAGCTATGCAGGATAGGAGCAGTGGTGTCATTGCCATTGGCATAGGAGGAGTCAGGCCACTCTGATCCTTTAGAGCAGATGGGGAGATGTATCCCACCTCATGGGGGGCTTATTAGCAGAGTGGTGGATATTTTGACCCATGCAGGATACATGACGTTATGCCTTAACCAGAGGTATTCGATGGTGTATAGGGGCAGGTCGCAGCATACAGTGGCATGATGAGGAGTGCAGAGACACTTGGTGGTATGTAGTGACCAATGCTACGACGCAGCAGGCACTTGGAGAGTTACCTCCAAGAAGACTTATGGACAGGGGAATTAGGTTTACCTTGGGATACAACTCACCTATAATTGATGAGGATAGCATTGAGAATATGGAGACACCATGTTTAGCAGAGACAGGGCTACGAGGGTGTTATCGGCAGATCTAAGATAGAGGGAGGCCTGATCACTCATGCTTTAGTGATGCAGATGATGTGGAGGAGGTAGAGCAAGGGGATATTCCTTCTGTATGGCAGGATGAGGAATCTTCTTCAGATGAGTCCATGGGGTCAAATGAGGATGATTTTGGGGAGCATGATCAGTCATGTGGAGTTGATGAAAGTAGACCAGATTTTTCTTTCAGCATGTAGGGTGAGCATTCAGAGGATTCAATGAGAGATATTCAGGATGATGATTCACTTGTGATGATTCAACCTGAGAAACATATGGTGGAGCATGGGGAAGATGAGGAGGATTTTATGCACATAATGCATGAGAGTCCTTTGGGGGAGATCCAGATGGAGGCTCATAGTGAGCTAGTGCTAGATATGTGGCTAACCTTGGGGCCAACCATGGAGGAGGAGTTGTTGGAGATGGTGGTGCATCCATATTTGGGCCGGCCCATTTATGAGGTGTCGGTAGATGCATATACAATTAGCAGGACTGTAGTACTTTTAGGGAGCAGTACTCTCTAGGAGGCAGTACACCTTGCCCACTTAAGCCTATGATAGAGAGAGGGGCTTTCCCCTTGAGGAAGTTCTCGTTGACAGGAGGGACAGAGCATCATGAGTTGAGTGTTAGTTGGAAACTACACTCCAGACATGTTCCATATGTAGATATCACCACATTGGATTCTTTGACTAGGATAGTCTGGCAGGAGATCATGATTTAGTTTCCTATGGATGGTATGATCTTCTTAGTTAGGTGCATAGCAGAGCAGGGGCCCGTAGACATGACAGATACTACGGTCTATAGTTGGCAGTGGGGCACATGTCGAAAACTCTTTAGCATTCCATCCTGACTTTGGGAGAGCAGGATCAGCATTGATTGAGTCAGGGGAGAGGTGATGAGTTGGTATACAGTTGGTGGGGGGGCTCATATAGTCAGATTTGCGACATAGAAGGGGCCATGGAGCATTGATGCATGTTAGTGGTCTTCACCTCATGAGGAAGTACCTATAGCTAGATGTAGTGCACAGTCTGAGCTAGGGGACTTGGGCGATTATTGGCCATGGCAGCATAGGGATCTGGGAGGATTCATTTATGACACGTATGGTGAGAGATTCATTTGGGATCCCAGCATTGAGGGGTCTAATCTAGGTAGCCTGACACAGGGGCATAGGCACACTGAGGAGTTTGTATGGGATTTGGGCATTGGTCTCAGTAGCATTGGGTTAATAGGGTGGCTCACATATTTGCAGTTTCTTGAGGACAAACAATGTTTTGACGGGGAGGACTGTTGTTGGGTATGTGTTATATTATTTCGACGACTAGTCACGCACGGGGGGGTTAGAGGGGGGGCAATAGCCCCCCCTGTATGTTTAGACGGACGCAACAGGGGGGTGGTAGCCCCCACTATTCGGGGTCTGGGGCAGCGCCCTGGGAAAAAAAAATTGGACCCTATTTTTTGGTGGGTGGACCTACCCATGGTTTTTTGCATGGGTTTGCATAGGGTTTTGGGGCATGATGGTTTTTGGCCCCTGGTATTTTGTAGATCCAGTCAAGAGAACTACGGTTATGTTATAATTCAAGGTTAATGGATTAGGGTTTATGTATGCTTCGACATGTATATATATGTGTTGTAACACTAAAAGGAATATAATGAAAAATCAAGTTGGTCATCCCGATTTGGGATCCAGGGGAAAATCTCTGTGTATATTTTTTTTATGTTTTATGCTCTCGCTATTGTTAATTTTATGTTTTTAAGATTCGTTTGCAGATAATTTCTGTACAGGGTTTAAACCTACATCTGGTATTAGAGCAGTTTTGGCTTCAAAGGAACACCTTTGTTGCTGAGGGGTTTTTTTCTCGGGCCTATGATAGACCCTATTCAGTGGGAGATCTGCGGGATCGATTCTTGCAGTGAAATAAGATGTTGAGAAGTGGAAAGATAGAGATTGAGAAAATGGTCAGAGTTTTGAGTTGTGGAAGCTCAAGTTGGAGGATCTGTTGGTGGATAAAGACTAGTGGATCATGGTAGATCCAGGTACTAAACCAACGGAAATGTCAAATGAAGACTGGAAAAAGTTGGATTGGAAGACGAAGAGAACAATACAGTTGTGTGTCTCAAATTCGATATTGTTGAATGTATCTGGGGAAGCTACGGTGAAGAATTTGTGGGACGAACTTGGGACTTTGTACCAATCTAAGTCTCTCGTGAATAAATTGTTCATGTAGAAAAAGCTGTATAACTTGAGGATGAATGATGCAGACTTGGTGACAAAGCATTTGAATTCCTTCAATACTGTGGTAAGTCAGTTGTCATTTGTTGATATTAAAATTGTAGAACAATATAAGTGCATCAGTTTGTTGTGTTCTCTACCAGACTCGTGGGACAATCTGGTTATTACAATAGGTAGCAATACAACTACCTTGAATTTTGATGGCATTGTCTTAGCCTTGTTGTCGAAGGAAATGAGACGGAGAAATATAGAGGGTAAGAATGGAGATTCCTTATCTGTACGAGGAAGGTCCTAGAACATAAACAAGAATAAGGTTTTGAGTGGGAGATCTAAATCTAGAGGGAGATCTAAATCTCCTGGAAATTTTGCAAAGGTGTGTTGAAAATGCGGAAAGGAAGGGCACTAAAAAAAGGACTGCAGATCTAAAGCTCCTGAGAAAGGAAATGGATCCGATCATGATCCTTTTGCAGAGGAAAAAACCACCTCGGATGAAGGTGGGGATGTGTATTTGACTTCTTCTTCAAATACACATGTAGATCTTGAGTCATGGTTGATCCACTCGGGTTCATCCTTTCACTTCACTCCCCATAGGGAGTGGTTCTGCGAGTATGAGAAATATGATGGCAGTGATGTCTTCTTAGGTGATGATAGGAAGGCCAAAATTGTCAAATGTGGAAAATTCAAGTTGAAGCTGCAAGGTGGAAGGATTAGAACACTTCTTGGTGTTCTTCACATTCCTGCATTGGCCAGAAATCTAATTTCTGTAAGCAAGATTGATGATGCGAGTGTAAAAACAGTGTTCAAGAAATATACATGTAAGATGGTTCGGGGAGCATTGGTATTAATGCGGGGAGTTTGATTGGAACTCTATACAAGCTTTAGGGCAGCACTGTTATTGATGGGTGCAACAGTTCTCTGGTTCCCTAAAGTGGAGCAGAAATCCTAGCAGTCTCTGGAGAAAATACCATGCTATAGCATCAAAGGCTTGGACATATTGGAGAGAAGGGCCTTCGGATACTGCATGGAAATGGTATGGTAAAATTTATGTCTAATAGCTCTCTGGATTTCAATTTCTTTGAACAATGTGTATATGGGAAGAAGGATCTGTTGAGTTTTCCTTCTGGTGCTAACAGGGCGAACAAGATATTAGACGTTGTGCACAGTGATGTGTTTGGACCTGTGTCGGTTCCATCACTGGGTAAGTCTGTGTACTATGTTTCATCCATAGATTAATTCTCAAGGAATACATGGATATATTTCTTGAGGAATAAATCTGAAGTCTTCTTGAGGAATACAGATCACCTTCATCGGCGTGGGAGGATAAGACTCCACATGAGGTATGGACTGGTAAGAAACCCTCTCTTTCACATCTGAGGGTATTTGGATGTGATGCATATGTACATGTTCCAAAGGATAAAAGGACCAAGTTGGATAATAAATATGAAAGGTGCATCTTTATTGGGTATAAGGATGGTTTAAAGGGTTACAAGCTTTGGAACCTAGAAACAAGGAAGGTTGTGTACAGTCGAGATGTGGTGTTTAAAGAGGTGAAATATGTTGTTAAACATGAAGTCCTATCAAAGGAACCTGAGAAGATAGTGTTTGAGCTAAAAGAGGATGAAACCGACTCCGCAACAGAAGAAGACTCAGAAGAGGAAGAGCCACAAACTCTAGTTGTGAGAAGATCAGTTCGGGAAAGAAGACAACTAGAAAGTTATAGTCCATCTGCTTTCTATTCAAATTTTGCTTTAACTATAATTGATGATGATCCCAAAACCATCAGGGAGGAAGTAGATTGAGAAGATGGAAAACTCTAGAAGGAGGCCATGGTTGATGAAATGGCATCCTTGCATAAAAATGAGGCATGGGATCTGGTGGAGTTGCTGGCTGGAAGGAAGCCCATCAAGAGAAAATGGGTGTTTAAGAAGAAGATGAATGTAGAAGGCAAGGTGGAGAAATACAAAGCTCAGTTGGTAGAAAAAGGTTATTCCCTAGTGCCGGGAATTGATTTTGGTGATATTTTTTCTCCTGTTGTCAAAGTTACTTCCATTAGATTACTTTTATCTGTTGCTACTACATTCGATTTTGAGGTAGAACAGATGGATGTGAAGATAAAATTTCTTCATGGGGATCTGGAAGAGGAGATATACATGAAACAACCTGAAGGCTTTATGGTGAAGGGGGAGAAATAACTGGTATTCAGGTTAAAGTTTTCTCTGTAAGGGTTAAAATGGTCACCAAGGATGTGGTATCATAAATTTGATACCTATATATGGGGACTTGGCTTCACCAGAAGCAAGGAGGATCACTATGTTTCTTTTAAATTAATTGGTGACCGTGTTATTTATTTGGTGTTTGATATGGATGATATGTTGTTGATTGGAAATGACAAAGAAATTATCCAAGATTTGAAGACCCAACTGTTCTCCAAATTTGACGTGAAGGATCTTGGCGCCTAAAACTTTATTTTGGGCATGGAAATTAAGAGAGATCGGGCAAAGAGGAAGCTCTTGTTAAACCAGAGGAAGCATGTGGAGACTATATTGCAGAGGTTCAATATGCAAGATAGTAAACCGGTGAATGTTCCGATTCCTGTTGGTGTAAAGCTATCTGCTGAACAGTGTCCCAAGACACAAGAAGAAGAGGAGGATATGTCCCGTGTTCCATATGCAAGTGCAGTGGGTAGCCTGATGTATGCAATGGTTTGTACTAGACCAGACATTGCACATGTAGTGGGTGTATTGAAAATATTTATGTCAAACCCAGGGAAGGAGCATTGGACAACAATGAAGCGGGTATTCAGATATTTGCGTGGCATTAGTGATTTTTTGGAAATACTGAGAGGGGGGTGAATCAGTATTTCTTTTCAATTGTTAATTATTTCGAGTTAGATTCTTCACAATTAAAGAAATAGAGGTGTATAATAATAATATTAAGGATTAATAAGAACTTCAATCCTTTTTTTTCAAATAGTTGTATACAATAGATGAGTGAGGGAACCAACCCTTTAATGAAACAGGGACCAACCTGTTGCCAAGCACTAACTTGGACTTTGATGAGGCTCCGACCTCTAGGGCTTTGACCCTATCTTCTCAAGGCACCAACCTTGTGTTTAAGATCTCCTACTCTAAGGACAGAAATCCTGCTTTGCTTTGTTATCAGATGATTTATTCAAGGATGCTCTATCACACTAATCTACACCCAACTACACTAGCTATTTTGTATCACTTTACTTTATCAATTATGTTCCAAAGACTGCACTGCACCAAAATTTTAATACCATACTATTTCAAGACAACCGAATAATAGTGTTCCAGAGTCCAAAGAATACTGCACCAATTTTGAGCTTGAACAGGTCCACAGGTGAGCAAGATAGCACAGTTCTGAGCTATAACAAATAGTCCAAAGCACTACACTATAATATAGTTTAAGAGGTCCCAACCACTTCAAATTAAAAGTAAATTTGAGCTTCAGTATGCAATACTGTGTTACTACAATTCTAAGTCAGGATAAATGAACACTATATTTGTTTGCTGGTCTAAGCCAAACTTCAGAGTATTCAAGTTGTATTACATGGAGACAGGTTCGAGCCAAATTTCAGTGAATTCAAATTATATTTCAATAAGAAAAGTTCGAATTAAACTTTAGTCCATCGAGCTATATTACAGTGTGACAAGTCCAAAATTTAGGAGTTCTATAACAGAATCTGATTCCTTTAATATTCAAATATGTACATAGACCAAGGTTCTATGATTAGTTTTGTAGCTTCTTTACCCAAGTTCGAGGGTCTATTTTAGCTGCTTTTAGGTATATGTTTTGTGGCTCAGTCTCAATCCATCATCCGATTTATAGCCCAAAAGACATTCCAGACCTGCTGGTAATCTCTTCCTCCTTTATTTAATGATTCCTCTCCTTTAAGTTCACGAGTTGTGAACTATAAGACTTCTTTCCTATGGATTATCACCGAAGTTGTTGATCAAATGAAGTGTTTTAGACTTCTATATATACTATTTTTGAGTTATATGAATAGACAGGTCGGTTGGGTGAAGGAGTATGAGCATACACAAGTTGGCTCAAGTCGGCTAGGCAAAAAGTATATATTTTTCAACTTAAAAATTCAATTTCTCACAAACTACTAGGAGTTTCGGGACAAATAAGGGCTCATTAGAACAAGAAAAATATACTCTAGAAGATGATATAGGACCCATGTGGTTAGGATGCCTCCAAGGTGATAATAGCAATTTTTCTTTGTGACTGTCTTTAATTTTTGTATGCAGGAGGTGAATAGGACAACATGACTTTTCCACTACTTGGCTTCTCCTTTGTTTGGATTATCAATCATAGGATCATAGTGTCATCATGTAGGACATCTATGTCATCATGATAGTAACCAACAAGGTCATGAAGGTATATCATCATGTATTCAATAATAGTGCAGTAATATGTCACAGTGCAGCATCATTAGGAGAAGTTCAAATGATATCTTCCATGTTATCATCTAGTATTTCAACCTTCATCAAGTGTGTTCATTCATTCAACCTGTTGCCATAAATGACAACTTAGATTAACAATATCCCCCTTTTTCATTAGATGGAAATATTTTTCTTCTCTCCCCCTTTGACATCAATGGCAATGGGGTGCGAAAGTGCTAAACCTGTCATGTCGCTCCCACTAACATAGTGTACCCGTGATATGCTGCTTGATTTAATGTGATGCAAGAGAAATGACCCCCATCTTTTGGCGATGATACTCAAATTCTTATCGTGGAAGGGGTTTTGTAAAGATATATGAATTTTCTCTTTTGTATTGACATATTCCAACCTGATACTGTGTTCAGCAACTTTTTCATAGAGAAAGTGATATTTGATTGGAATATGTTTGGTCCTTAAGTGCATCACCAGATTATTTGAAAGACTGATGGCACTAGTATTGTCACAAAAAATAGTAATTGGTTGCTTAGTTTCTATGTTGACATCCTTCAAGGCTTCCTTCATTCATATAATTTGTGTACAACAATCAGCAACAACTATATATTCGGCTTCAGCTGTAGAAAGGGATATAGATTATTTCTTTTTGTTGAGCCAAGATACAAGACAATCTCCCATAAAAAATGCATTTCCACTGGTAATTTTTCGATCATCCACACTTCTGGCCCAACATCATCAGAGTAATTTGTCACAATAAGAGTTGAACTCTTAGGATACCAAAGACCGAAATCAATCGTTCCTTTCAAATATATGAGAATTCTCTTCACAGCTGCTGGATGGGATTGTTTAGGACTTGACTGAAATATTTATACCATTCATACTGCTTGCATAATATTTGGTCTTTTGGAAGTTAAGTATAGGAGAGATCCAATTATTGACCTGTAAAGAGTTGCATCTATGAGAGGGATATCATCATCTTTGCTTAATTTACAATCTGTGGTCATCAGTGTGCTCATAGGTGCACCATCTTCCATCTCATATCTTTTGAGCATGTCTTTAAGATATTTTTCTTGAGATATGAACATGCCTGCAGAGGTTTGAGATATTTGTAGCCCAAGAAAGTAAGACAATTCACCAATCATTGACATCTCGAATTTTTTGGACATATTTAGAACAAATTCCTGGCTCATTTCTTCATCATTTCTAGCAAATATTAGATCATCAACGTAAACAAGAGTGATCAGAATTTTTTCCTTGTCCATCTTCGTGTAGATATTGCTACATGCCACTCCCTTTCTGAAACCTTCTTGTTGTAGATAGTGATCCAACTTTGCATACCATGATCTAGGGGCTTTTTTTAATCCATGCGAGGCCTTTTTTAGTTTGCATACAAAGTCTTTTCCTTCAGCAAAATCAAATCCTTCTAGTTGCTCCATGTAAACTTCTTCTTTGAGATCTCCATTTAGGAATGCTAATTTTACGTCCATTTGATAAACCCTGAATCCTTTTGAGCAAGTAAATTCTAAAAACATTCTTATGGCTTCCAATAGAGCTACTGGTGCAAAGGTTTCTTCGAAGTCAATTCCTTCAATTTGCGAGTATCCTTTGCAGATAATTTTGGCTTTATTTCTGATGATTTTTCCATCTTCATTCATCTTGTTTTTAAATACCCATTTGTTCCAATTATATTTTTATCTTTTGGGCAAGGTACCAGTTCCCAAGTCTCATTTTCTTCAATTTGAGACATTCTTCTTTCATGGCCTTTATCCAATAAGGATCTTTTCTTGCTTGAGAAAAATATTCAAGTTTTATTAAAGATAATAGAGCCACATCATCTTTTCTTGGGGTGTTTATCATCCTTCTTCGAGTTTGAATTCCTTCATCTATATTTCCGATGAATTGTTCTTCCAAATGATGTATTTGAATAAACTTTATCTTAGAGGGAGTTTGCGAAGGTTCACTTTGAGGTTCTCCATTCTCCTCTTATTTTTCATGTTCTTCTTCTTCACTTTATTCAGGCAACGACTCAACTTCATGATCTTCAAATCTCTTTTCTAGAAGCCCTTCATCAATCTTCACATCAATGCTTTCCACTATTCTTCGTAGACGATTGTTGTAACATTTGTAGGTTTTTCTCCGAGTGGAGTATCCAAGAAATATTCCTTCGTCAACTCTAGAATCAAATTTTCCTGGTGAGTCATCATTTATTTTTATGAAGCATTTTCTTCCAAAAACCCTGAAATATTTTATTGAAGCATGTCTTCCTTTCCATAATTCATAAGGAGACTTTTCATTATTTGGTCTTAATTGAGTTCGATTTAAGGTATAAACTGTGGTCCCAACTGCTTCTCTCCAAAATTTTGGTTGCAAATCAACTGCTAGTAGCATTGTCCTTTCCATTTCTTGAATGGTTCGGTTCCTTCTTTCAACTACTCCATTTTTCTGAGGTGTCCTAGTAGTAGAGATTTCTCTTTTGATTCCATGCTCTTTACAGAATTCATCAAATTTTTTTGAGGTGAATTCACATCCTTTATCCATTCTAAGACATTTAATATTAGAATCTTTCTCATTCTCAATGAGAGCCTTAAGATTCTTAAAACATTCAAATGCTTCAGATTTATATTTTATGAAATATATCCACATCATTATAGTATAGTCATCAAAAAATAGAGAAAAGTACCTTTCACCTTGAAGAGTTGGAGTTCTAGTTGGTCCACACAAATCTGCATGAATGATTTCCAAAGGTTTTGATATTGAGAACTCCTTATTTTGTGTCTAGTTTTGATGTTGACTAGGTTATCAAAACTTGTATGCCCCAATCGCTTGTGCCATAACCAACTTTCATCTGTTTGACTTCAGTAACATTTATCTTCTTGGATTTTACTAAGAATTTAAACATTATCTGGTGTTCTTAATGCTTTTGCCACAAGTTCTCTTGAGGATGAGTCTCTTATTTCACATTTTTTTGTACTAAAGACAACATTTTGTCCTTGGTCACAAATCTGGCTAACACTTAAGAGATTGTGTTTAAGCCCTTCTACCAGCAAGGTATTTTAAGCCTTTCCTTGTCCATTGACAAGGGTAGCAGTTCCTTTTCCACTGATTTTAGTGGATCCACTTCCAAAAGATACATTTCCATTTTTCTTGTTCAATGAGATAAACTTCTTTTTGTCACCTTTCATATGCCTTGAGCATCCACTATCCATGAACCAATGATTATCTTCACTATGAGCACATAGATCTAGGCCACAATTATAAGTTTTGAGATTTACGCTTTTAGCTTTTTCCATTTTGAGAGGGAAATTTTGTTCATTATGATCATAATTATCACATAATGAGCAAGGCAAATCAAACTTAGCCAAAGTATCAAAGGAATTTTAAGTTTTTATTTTTCCTTGTTCTTTAGGACAGCACAATTGGTTTGTTTGATCATTAAATCTTGGTGCTTCATGCTTATGAGCCTTGCAATGCTTAGCTTGATGCCCAAAGTTTTTACAATAGTAACAATAACCAAGAAAAATAGTTTGATATCTGTTGTAGTATCCATAGCTTAAACCAACATTCTTCCTTGGAGTTGCTCCTTCTTCAATTCTTGGTTTTGAGATGGGACTTCATTCCTGACGAGATGAATTTTCTTATTTTGGATGGCAAGAGAGTGTGTCAGCATAACTTCTAGCATTATTATTTGTACTTGATGATTCTCCTTTGAAACCAATTCCAGACATGTCATGTTGAGGTTTTTGAGTATTAATAATGTTATCAAGAGCTAGAGAGCTTTTCCAACTCCTTTTGACTTGCTCTAATTCCTTCCTTAGAGAAATTATTTCAGCTTCACATATTTCATAGATATCAACCTTCTCTTTTAGCTTATTTTTCAAGAAGTCTTCCCTTATTTTTTCTTCCTCTCTTTCTATTTTGAGAGAAATTATCTTCTTTTGTAGATTCTCATTTTATTCAATGGCACTCATTAGCAATCTATCCATGTCTCTTTCATCTTCTAGTTCTGAGTCATAATCATTTGTAAATGCCATGAATAATGTTTCTTTGCTTCCAACATAATTACTTTCCTCATCTGATTCATCATCACTTTCTTTGTGATGGCGCATATTTCTAGATGATTTCTTTTTTATGACTACAAATTCATCTTCATCAAACTTATCTTGTTTGGAGAAGAAGTTCTTCTTATTAAACACTTTCTTTTTGTACATCATCCTTTTAGAGTCCTTTTCATCACCAATATCATGTTTATGAGGACATTTTGCAGCGTACTGACCTGTTCTTCCACAATTGAAACATATAAGAGGGTACTTACGTTCTAGCTTAGATCTCATTTTTAGTCTTCATACAAATTGAGCTAATTCATTTTCAATATTAGACTCATTGATGTTGCAATTCCATCCTTTTCCTTCTTTTGTTCATCTTGAGGCTTTGAAGGATGCTTCTTTGAAATTTGGAATCCCTTTCCTCATCTCACAAGCAATGAGCATTCCATGAAGTTCATCCATCTTGAGAGTATATAGGTCATTCATTTCTTCTATGGCACTTACTTTGGAGTCAAATCTGTCAAGAAGCGATCTCAGGATTTTTTGAACAATGGTGCTTTCTTCAATATTTTCTCCTAGTCCTTTAAGAGAGTTGACCACTTCAGCTACTCGGAGGAAGTATGATGCAATATCTTCTTCATCATCCATTTTCAGACTCTCGAATTGTCTTCTATAGGTTTGAAGCTTTGCCTTATTAACTTTGGACTCCCCATCATATAGGGAAACCAACTTATCCTATACTTCTTTGGCTGAGTCACAATTCATGACTTTCGTAAATTCAGAATCGGTAATTCCACTAGTGATGGAATTTAAAGCTTTGGAATTAGCAATGTAGGCTTTTCTTTCATCAGGATTAGTTGGAAGACTAGAGGGAGATTTTTACCCATCCAAAACAGAGTGCCATACTTCAGGGCCAAGAGAAATTAGATAGTAGGACATCCTCTTTTTACAAAATCTAAAATTTGTTCCATCAAAGATAGGCAGTTTCCCTGTTGCTTCTATGTTCTTCATTGTGCCTAAGAATCTTTCTTCCAGTTGTTACACTGATAATGAAGAAGCTGGCTCCGATACCAATTGTTGGAAATACTGAGAGGGGGTTGAATCAGTATTTCTTTTTAATTGTTAATTATTGCTAGTTAGATTCTTCACAATTAAATATAGAGAGGTGTATAATAATAATATTAAGGATTAATAAGAACTTCAATATTTTTTTTTTCAAATAATTGTATACAATAGATGAGTGAGCGCACCAACCCTTTAATGAAATAGGCACCAACTTGGACTTTGATGAGGCTCTGATCTCTTGGGCTTTGACCCTATCTTCTCAAGGCACCAACCTTGTGTTTAGGAGCTCCTACTCCAAGGACACTAATCCTTCTTTGCTTCGTTATTAGATGATTGATTCAAGGATGCTCTATCACACCAATATGCATCCAACTAAACCAACTATTCTGTATCACTTTACTTTATCAATTATGTGCCAAAGACTGCACTGCACCAAAATTTCAATACCTAACTATTTCAAGAGAACTAAATCACAGTGTTCCATAGTCCAAAGCCTTATTGCACCAATTTTGAGCTTGAATAGGTACACAGGTGAGCAATATAGTACAGTTCTGAGCTATAACAAATAGTCTAAAGCACTACACTGTAATATAGTTTAAGAGGTCCCAAACACTTCAAATTAAAAGTGAATTTGAGCTTCAGTATGCAATACTGTGTTACCACAATTCTAAGTCAAGAGAAATGAACACTGTAGTTGTTTACTGGTCCAAGCCAAACTTCAGAGGATCCGAGTTGTATTACATGGAGAAGGTCTGAGCCAAATTTTGGCGAATTCAAATTGTATTTCAATGAGACAAGTTCGAATTAAACTTTAGTCCATCGAGCTATATTACATTGTGACAGGTCCAAACTTCAAGAGTTCTGTTACATAATTAGATTCCTTTAATATTCAAATCTATATATAGACCAAGGTTCTGTGATTAGTTATGTAGCTTCTTTACCCAAGTCCAAGGGTTTGTTTTAGCTACCTGTAGGTGTATGTTTAGTGGCTCATTCTCAGTCCATCATCCGATTTATATCCCAAAAGACATTCCAGACTTGCTCGTAATCTCTTCCTCCTTTATTTAATGCTTCCTCTCCTTTAATTTCAAGAGTTTTGAACTATAAGACTTCTTTTCTATGGATTATCATCGAAATTGTTGATCAAATGAAGTGTTTTAGACGTTTATATGTAGTGGCTTTGGAATTATATGAATAGACACATCGTTTGAGTGAAGAAGTATGAGCATATACAAGTCGGCTCAAGTTGGCTAGGAAAAAAGTATATATTTTTCAACTTAAAAATTCAATTTCTCAAAAACTACTAGGAGTTTCGAGACAAATAGGGACTCATTAGAATGAGAAAAATATACTCTAGAAGATGGTATAGGACCCATGTGGATAGGATACCTCCAAGGTGATAATTTTTTTTTTTCTTTGTGACTGTCTTTAATTTTTGTGTGCAAGAGGTGAATAGGACACCATGCTTTTTCCACTACTTGGCTTCCCCGTTATTTGGCTTATCAGTCATAGGATCATAGTTTCATCATGTATGAAATCTATGTCATCATGATAGTACCCATCAAGGTCATGAAGGTATAGCATCATGTATTCAATAATAGTGCAGTAATATGTCACAATGCAGCATCATTAGGAGAACTTCAAATGATATCTTCCATGTTATCATCTAATCTTTCAACCTTCATCAAGTGTGTTCATTCATTCAACCTGTTGCCATCAAGGATACATTTCCATTTTTCTTGTTCAATGAGATAAACTTCTTTTGGTCACTTGTCATATGTCTTGAGCATCCACTATCCACAAACCAATGATTTTCTTCATTATGAGCACATAGAGCTAGGCCACATTTACCAGTTTTGAGATTTATGCTTTTAGCTTTTTCCCTTTTTAGAGGGAAATTTTGTTTTGATCATAATATCACATAATGAGAAAGACAGATCAAAATTAGCCAAAGGATCAAGCAATTGTAATTATTTATTTGTCCTTACTCTTTAGTACCATGTAGTTGGTTTGTTTAATCGTTCAAACTTGGTGCTTCATTCATATGAGCCTTGCAATGCTTAGCTTGATGCCCAAAGTTTTTACAATAGTAACAATACCCAAGAAAAATAGTTTGATATATGTTGTAGTATTCATAGCTTCAACCAACATTCTTCATTAGAGTTGCTTTTTCTTCAATTCTTGGTTTTGAGATGGGACTTCATTCTTGACGAGATGACTTTTCTTCTTTTGGATGGCAAGAGAGTACGTTAGCATAACTTCTAGAATTATTCTTTGTACTTGATGATTCTCCTTTGAAACCAATTCCAGACATGTCATGTTGAGGTTTTTGAGTATTAAGAATGTTATCAAGAGTTAGAGATATTTGCCAACTCCTTTTGACTTGCTCTAATTCCTTTCTTAGAGAAATTATTTCAGCTTCATGTTTTTCACAAATATCATCCTTCTCTTTTAGCTTATTGTTCAAGAAGTCTTCCCTTATTTTTTCTTCCTCTCCTTATATTTTGAGAGAAATTATCTTCTTTTGTAGATTCTCATTTTATTCAATGGCACTCATTAGCAATTTATCCATGTTTCTTTCATCTTCCAGTTCTGGTCATCATAATTTGTAAATGCCATGAATAAAATTTCTTTGCTTCCAACATAATTACTTTCCTCATCTGATTCACCATCGCTTTATATGTGATGGTGCATATTTCTAGTTTATTTATTTTTTATGACTACAAATTCATCTTTATCAGACTCATCTTGTTTGGAGAAGAAGTTCTTCTTATTAAACCCTTTCTTTTTGTACATTATCCTTTTAGAGTCCTTTTCATCATCACTATCCCCTTTTTAGTCTTCATACAAATTGATCTAATTCATTTTCAATATCAGATTCATCGTTGTTGCAATTCCATCCCTTTCTTTCTTTTGTTCATCTTGATGCTTTGAAGGCTGCTTCTTTGAAATTTGGACTCCCTTTCCTCATCTCATAGGCAATGAGAATTCCATGAAGTTCATCCATCTTGAGAGTATCTAGGTCCTTCATTTCTTCTATGGCACTTACTTTGGAGTCAAATCTCTCATGAAGCAATCTCAGGATTTTTTGAACAATGGTGCTTTCTTCAATATTTTCTCCTAGTCCTTTAAGAGAGTTAACCACTTCAGCTACTCGGAGGAAGTATGATGCAATATCTTCTTCAAAATCCATTTTCAGACTCTCGAATTGTCTTCTATAGGTTTGAAGCTTTTCCTTCTTAACTTTGGAGTCCCCATCATATAAGGAAACTGACTTATCCCATACTTCTTTGGCTGAGTCACAATTCATGAATTTCATAAATTCGGAATCAGTAATTCCACTAGTGATGGAATTTAAAGCTTTGGAATTAGCAATGTAGGCTTTTCTTTCATCTTTATCATATGGAAGACAGGAGGGAGCTTTGTACCCATCCAAAACAGAGTACCATACTTCAGGGCCAAGAGACGTTAGATAGTAGGACATCCTCTTTTTCCAAAAACTAAAATTTGTTCCATCAAAGATAGGCAGTTTCCATGTTGCTTATATGTTCTTCATTGTGCCTAAGAATATTTATTCTAGTTGTTAGGCTATAACGAAGAAGTTGGCTCCGATACCAATTGTTGGAAATACTGAGAGGGGGGTGAATTAGTATTTCTTTTTAATTGTTAATTATTGCCAGTTAGATTCTTCACAATTAAAGGAAGAGAGGTGCATAATAATAATATTAAGGATTAATAATAACTTCAATCCTTTTTTTCAAATAATTGTATACAATAGATGAGTAAGGGAACCAACCCTTTAATGAAACAAGCACCAACTTGGAATTTTATGAGGCTTCGACCTCCAGGGATTTAACCCTATGTTCTCAAGGTACCAACCTTGTGTTTAGGAGCTCCTAATCCAAGGACACCAATCATGCTTTTCTTCGTTATCAGATGATTGATTCAAGGATGCTCTATCACACTAATCTGCACCCAACTACACCAACTATTATGTATCACTTTACTTTATCAATTATGTGCCAAAGACTGTACTGCACCAAAATTTCAATACCAAACTATTTCAAGACAACTGAATCACAGTGTTCCAGAGTCCAAATAATACTTCACCAATTTTGAGCTTGAACAGGTCCACAAGTGAGCAAGATAACACAGTTCTGATCTATAACAAATAGTCCAAATCACTAAACTGTAATATAGTTTAAGAGGTCCCAACCACATCAAATTAAAAGTAAATTTGAGCTTCAATATGCAATATTGTGTTACCATAATTCTAAGTCAGGATAAATGAACACTGTAGTTGTTTACTGGTCCAAGTCAAACTTCAAAGGATCCCAGTTGTATTACATGGAGACAAGTCCGAGCCAAATTTCAGTGAATTCAAATTGTATTTCAATGAGACAGGTCCGAATTAAACTTTAGTCCATTGAGCTATATTACAATGTGACAGGTCCAAACTTTAGGAGTTCTGTAATAGAATCTAATTCCTTTAATATTTAAATCTATATATAGACTAAGCTTCTGTGATTAGTTTTGTAGATTATTTACCAAAGTCCTAAGGTCTGTTTTAGTTGCCTATAGGTGTATTTTTTGTGGCTCTGTCTCAGTCCATCATTCGATTTATAGCCCAAAATACATTCCATACTTGCTCGTAATATCTTCCTCCTTTATTTAATGCTTCCTCTCCTTTAAGTTCACGAGTTGTGAACTATAAGACTTCTTTTCTGTGGATTATCACCGAAATTGTTGATC
Source organism: Pinus albicaulis (assembly GCA_034641835.2). Taxonomy (NCBI): domain Eukaryota; kingdom Viridiplantae; phylum Streptophyta; class Pinopsida; order Pinales; family Pinaceae; genus Pinus; species Pinus albicaulis. The sequence goes on along the minus strand of CM076575.1, from coordinate 1,601,800,332 downwards.
AAATGAAGTGTTTTAGACATCTATATATACTGTTTTTGGAGTTATATGAATAGACATGTCAGTTATGTGAAGGAGTATGAACATACACAAGTCAACTCAAGTCAGCTAGGCAAAAAGTATATATTTTTCAACTTAAAAATTCAATTTCTCACAAATTACTAGGAGTTTCGGGACAAATAAGGGCTCATTAGAATGGAAAAAATATACTCTACAAGATGGTATAGGACCCATGTGTATAGGATGCCTCCAAGGTGATAAAAACAATTTTTCTTGATGACTGTCCTTAATTTTTGTGTGCAGGAGGTGAATTGGACATCATGCCTTTTCCACTGCTTGGCTTCTCCTTTGTTTGGCTTATCAATCATAGGATCATAGTGTCATCATGTAGGACATCTATGTCATCATGATAGTAACTAGCAAGGTCAGGAAGGTATAACATCATGTATTCAATAATAGTGCAGTAATATGTCACATTGCAATATCATTAGGAGAACTTCAAATGATATCTTCCATGTTAGCATCTAGTCTTTCAACCTTGATCAAGTGTGTTCATTCATTCAACCTGTTGCCATCAATGAAAACTTGGATTAAAAATATGGCTTGTGTTAACAGGGAAGACCAGGATTGGAAATATTGTTGGACATTCCTATTTTTTTTTATGCAGACTGGGCTGGAGATCTGGACCAAAGAAGATCTACAAGTGGATATGTGTTTAGCCTATTTGGAGGTGCAGTCAGTTGGATGAGTAAAATATAGTCTGTAGTGGCTCTTTCAACTATAGAGGTAGAATACATGGTAGCCACTCATGCAAGCAAGGAGGCATTTTGGCTGCAGAGATTGTGTTCAAGTATGGGGTTGGTGCAGCAAGCTATAAGGATAGACTGTGATAGGCAAAGTGAAATTTTCTTGGCTAAGAACCATTCTTATCATTCAAAGACAAGGAAAATTGATGTTCAATATCACTTTGTGAGAGATATGGTTGACACTAAAAGGGTGTTGCTGGTAAAGGTGGAAACTTTGAAGAATGTTGCAGATGCATTAACGAAGTCTATGAGCACTTAGAAGTTCTCTTGGTGTAGAGAAAAAAAGGGTGTTTCAGTGCTAGGCTAACGACTAAGCTCTCTTATGCCCCCCTGCGAAAAGAAAACAACAAGTGGGAGAATGTTGGGTATGTGTTATATTCTTTACATGACTAGTCACGCGCGGTGGGGGGGGGGGGGGGGGGCAGTGATAGTGCCCCTTGTATATTGCACCGGGCACAACAAGGGGGTCAGAGGGGCGGTAGTAGCCCTCCCTGTTCAGGGTCCAGGGCAACGCCCCAAGAAAAAATTTTGGACCCTGTTTTTTGGTGGGCGGACTCGCCCATGGTTTTGTGCATGGGTTTGCACATGGTTTTGGGGCATGATGGTTTTCGGCCGTATTTTGTAGATCCGGTCAAGGGAACTACGGTTATGTTCTAATCTAGGGTTAATGGATTGGGGTTTATGTATGCTTCGACATGTATATATATGTGTGTGTGTTGTAACACTAAAAGGAATATAATGAAAAATCAAGTTGGTCATCCCGATTTGGGATCAAGGGGAAAATCTTTGTGTATATATGTTTTATGTTTTATGCTCTCGCTATTGTTTATTTTATGTTTTTAAGATTCGCTTGCAGATAATTTCTATACAGGGTAAAAACCTACAACTATAATATTCCTAATTTAGCTTTTAGCTAATTAGAATAATAAATTTTGTCTTCCTTAATTAATAGATGAATAAGAGGGTAGAGGGACCCATAGATCCCTTTAGTAGGAATAAAAACCACTTCTAATGTGAATGTGGAACATTATATTAGTTGAATAAAGCACTCTTGGGTGTAAATAGGGGTTAAATCATGTGGATGGGTTCAAGGTTGACCAAATCAAGAACGATGTTATGGAGGGAGTGGAAATAGTGGAGGGCAACACAGTTATGATGGAGGAGTGTATGCATGAGAGTAGCATCTTTAATGAGTGGGACCAAGGGTGAGGAAGCTCACAAAGAATTTAAGGAAGGGGGTGGTAGCCATAGAAGGAATTCTGATTATTGTTTATATCTTGGTATTTTATGACTTTCTTCATGCTTCAACTGTTTAGCAGAGTCGGTTGTACTATTTAGCACAAGGGTGTTTCCGAGCGGAAATCCCACCCTCATCCTCGGGGGACTTCGAGTACCCCTCAGGAGAGGTTCATTTGAGCTTCATTCCACCATCTGGCATCACGCCAAGCTTCATCCATCTACAACAACGCAATCTCATTCAAAAACTGTTATAAAATTATATATATTACATAGCAATGAAACACATAAAATATGCGGAAAACACAAGCACACAAAACACATAAAATCAGAGAGACACAGATATAAGATGTTCACCCAGTTCGGGCTACATCCACCTCGAAAAACTAGTCCTTCCTTTCTATTATCCAGCAAAATGAAGAGACACAACCTACAGTAGATCCGCTGTAATATCATCAGTTCTCTCTCACAGTCTCCCTATCTGTTTCTCGCTCTAAAAAATACTCATACCATACACAGCCGCAATACAATACCCTCATACAAAGAGAGGGGTTTCCTTCTAGGGAAAAAATCCTAAACTAAACATAACTTCTACCATCAGATCATCCGCCTAATGAACGGCCCAGATTGACTAGAAATTACTATACTTTTACAAGGCAATTTTACATCTGTTTTTAGCTTCAGGGGCGCTACCCCTAGAACCCCCCACCAGGGGGGGGCTCCATAAAGTGGCAGGCACCCCCCCTTGGGACCCCCAGGCAGCTTTTAATTATGGGCAGCGTTGCCACCCCCATTAAGGTACAGGGGTCCAATGATGTGATGCAAAATAAACAAGATAATCAAGCTCCACACCCAACAATCTCCCACTTGGAGACTGATTGTAGCAACTCCACTGTTGCTTCATTTGTTGGAAAATGACTCCTCTTTGGACCTGGTTGTTTCTCATCTTCATCGTCATTCTTTAAGACCAATTTAAACTGAGCATATTCTCAATTTCTCCCTGGTTACAACTTTTGTTAGCATATCTGCAGGATTCTGGCTAGTGTATCTTTTCCAGCTTCAACTGTCCATCTTCCAATATTGACCATATGAAATGGTACTTGAGATGTATGTTTTTAGTCCTAGAATGAAATGTTGAGTTCTTTTCAATATGAATGGCACTTTGGCTATCACTGTATAATGTGCCCATATCATGCTTCTTACTCAATTCATCCATAAACCTTTGTAACCAAATCATTTCTTTACTAGCCTCTGTAGTAGCAACATACTCTGCTTCTGTTGTTAAAAGTGCAACAACACTTTGGACTTTTGAAACCCAACTAACAATTGTTCCACCTACAGTAAATACATATCTTGTAGTGCTCCTCCTATCATCCCTATCACCTGCCATATCTACATCAACATATCCCTAAAGAGCAATGTTTGAACCACCAAAGCATAATGCTTGATTTGTGGTACCTCTCAAATATCTGAGAATCCATTTTACTGCCATCCAATGTTCTTTTCCTATATTTTTCATGTACCTGCTTACAACTCCCACTGCATGTGCAATATCAGGCCTTGTGCAAACCATTGCATACATTAAACTTCCAACTGTTGATGCATATGGAACTTTAGACATATAATCCATTTCTTCTTGGGTCTTTGGGCACATCTCCTTACTAAGTTTGAAATGGCTAGCAAAAGGTGTACTAACTGGTTTTGCATTCTGCATATTAAATCTTTTCAACACTTTTTGTATGTACTCATTCTGAGATAGTGTTAATTTGCGATATTTCCTGTCTCTACTTATTCTCATACGAAGGATTTGTTCTGCAGCTCCCAAATCCTTCATTGCAAATGAATTTTCCAATTTTATTTTGAGCACATTTATTTCTTGCATGTTAGACCCTGCTACAAGCATGTCATCTACATACAATAACAATATAATATAGCTACCATCATTTTTATTTTTCATATAAACACAATGATCAAAGTGACATCTAGTATAACCTTGTTCATACATAAACCTGTCAAATTTTAGGTACCACTGCCTTAGAGCCTGTTTTAAGCCATAAAAGCTCTTCTTTAACCTGCACACTAGTTTTTCCTTCCCTTTGACCTCATATACTTCTGGTTGCTCCATATAGATCTCTTCCTCCAAATCTCCATGGAAAAATTTTGTCTTTACATCTAACTGTTCAAGATGTAAATCTTCCATTGCTACAAGACTTAAAATATTCTGATTGAAGTCATCTTAACAAAAGGAGAAAATATTTCATCAAAATCAATACCTTTCTTCTATGAAAACCCCTTCACCACAAGTCTAGCTTTGTACCTCTATTTTCCTCCATCTTCTTCCTTCATCTTGTAAACCGATTTATTTTGCAATGTAGTTTTACCTATAGGAAACCTGACTAAGTCCCAAGTCTAGTTATGCATTAAGGAGTCCATCTCTTCTTCCATGGCTAGCTCCCACTTCTTCCTACTTTCAACCTGAATTTCTTCTTCATAGCATTTGGGTTCACCCAAATCAGTCAACAATAAATAATATAATGGAGAGTATCATTCAGGAGGTCTACTTATCCTTGTAGATCTTCTGACACCACTTTTAGGTGTTTGAGGTTCCTGTTGTTGTTGTGGTGGTTGCTATTGTTGTGGTTGTTGATTATTATTATTTTTAGGCACCTTTACCTTTTCTGTGATCTCATAAAGAATTGTGTATTCTTTGTTTTCTTTTTCTTGTTTCTTTTCCTGGAACTAATTCTTAAACACTACCTTTTCATTGAATATTAAATCTCTGCTCCTAATGATTTTGTGATTTTCATAATCATATAAGTGATAACCAAAATCATTAACACCATATCTAATAAAGGTACATTTCTTTGATTTTGCCTCAATATTTGCTATGTTTTCTTTATTAATATGGACAAAGGCCTCATAGCCAAAAGGCTTTAAAAAAGAGTAGCTTACCTTTTTACCTATCCATGCTTCCTCTGGAATACCACCATCCAAGGAACTTGAAGGCCCTCTGTTTATTAGATAAACTGCAGTATCTACAACATCTGCCCAAAATTGTAAAGGCAATCATGCATGCAATCTCATGCACTTTTCACGCTCGATGATTGTTTTTTTCATCCTTTATAACACACCATTTTCTTGTTGTGTTCTTGGAACTTTCTTCTCTCTGTTAATTCCATGCTCTGAACAGTACCTATCAAACTCTTTGCTACAAAATTCACCTCCATTGTCTGATCTGAGACACTTCAACTTCTTTCCTGTCTCAATCTCAACCAAAGCTTTCCATTTCTTGAAAGTATCAAATACATCATATTTATTCTGAATACAATAAATCAAATTTTTTCTAGTTGCATCATCAACAAAAGTAACATAATACTGAGAGCCACCTAGAGATGATAACTAAGCAGGTCCCCATACATCTGTATGCATAAGCTCTAATTTTTCACTCTTCTTTTCTTTCCCAACTCTAAGAAATCTGACTCTCTTCTGTTTTCCATAAATGCAATTCTCACAAAAATCCAAATCAACATTCTTTAAACCCAGCAACAAATTTCTTGAGTGAAAAATCTTCATCCCCTTCTCACTCATGTGTCCGAGCCTATGATGCCATAATGTTGCATCTTCTCCTTTGAAAGTTAAAGAATTAATAGAGTTAGAAATACCATTGCATAAATACAATGTACCAACCCAAGAATGAGGCCCCTGAATCTACAACCCAAGAATCAGTAACATTTCGAAAGAAAGAATCAAAGCATCTTGTAACACATCACCTGTCACATTTGCTTCATGATTTTTTTCTTGCTATGCGTCTCCTTCTTTTCCCTTTCGAGATCTACAGTCTTTCTTCAGGTGTCCTTTCTTTCCGCATTTCCAGCACACTATCCCCAATCTGGACTTGGATCTGCCTTTCCTTGATTTACTGTGATATCTTGAGCTCTTTCTTCTTTCCATTTTTCTTCCCCTAGACTCTACACTCAAATCATTACCCAATGTCTTACTGGAGCTTTTCTGTCGCATTTCCTCCCTAAGGATAGCACCGACAACATCATCAAACTTTAAAGCACTAGATCTAGAGATAGAGTTATTAATGACCATAACTAGACTGTTCCAAATTTTTGGCAATGAGCAAAAAAATAAAAGAGCCCTAACTTCATCATCAAATTTTACCCCTACAGAACTTAACTGATTGGTAACTATATTAAAATCATTTAAATGGTATGCAATAGATCCACCTTCCGCCAACTTCATATTAAATAAACGTTTCATAAGAAATACCTTTTTTGAGGCCGAGGGTTTTTCATATAGTTTTGCCAATGCCTTAATCAAACCCTCTGTTGTTGTTTCCTTTGAAATATTGAAGACTACCAATGCTACGAGGGACAACCATACTATTTCGATTGCCTTCTATCAAGAATATCCAATTCTGTGTCTATCATAGTCATCAGATTCTTTGTTTTTCTGCTCAATGGTAGGTATAGATCTTTCTTATACAGATAATTTTCCATCTGCATCTTCCACAGCGAGAAGTTTTGATCGTTAAATTTCTTGACCTTAAACTTACCATCCTTCGCCATTTATCCCACTCGAACCAGGAACCCTTCTTTCCTGCGAGTTTATCAGCCAAATAGACCTTCGGCTCTGATACCAGTTGTTAGAAAATTATATATATTACAGAGCAATGAAACACATAAAATATGTTGAAAACACAAGCACACATAACACATAAAATCAGAGAGACACAGATATATGTGGTTCACCCAGTTTGGGCTACGTCCACCTTGAACAGCTAGTCCTTCCTTTCTATTATCCAGCAAAATGAAGAGACACAAGCTACAAGAGATCCACTGTAATATCCTCTATTCTCTCTCACAATCTCCCTATCCATTTCTCACTCTGAAAAATACTCATACCATACACAGCCGCAATACAATACCCTCATACAAAGAGAGGGGTTGCCTTCAAGGGAAAAAAACCATAAACTAAACATAACTTCTACCGTCATATCATTCGCCTAATGAACGGCCCAGATTGACTAGATATTACTATACTTTTACAAGGAAATTTAACATCTATTTTTAGCTTCGAGGGCGCTGCCCCCGAAACCCCCCGCCAGGGGGGTCTCCATAAAGTCGCAGCGCCCCACCCCCCCCCACACCCCTCAGAACCCCAGGCAACATTTAATTACAAGCTTCGTTTATACCCCCATTAAGGTACAAGGGTCCAACGTTGTGATACAAAATAAACAAGATAATCAGACTCCACACCTAACAAAAACTGCGTTATTTTGTAGGGAAGTTGCAGTGGAGGGTTGAAAAACCCAGTTTGTGAGTTAGTTTCCTAGTGAAGGGAGAAGCCCTTCATCCAAAAAGCTATAAGGGAGGAGTATCAGCTATTTTCTTGTCATATCAGCCATCTCCTTGCAATTATTGAGTTGCAAAGCATAATTCATCCCTAGGGCTGCATTTTTCACATAGTGTATTTCCAGAAACCCTTTCTGGGTTGTCTTGGAATTGTGCTAGAGAGCCTAGATCTCTCATCCCAGCATTTTCTGAGCAATATATCATAATATATTTATATTTATATTCTCCAGCAATAGGTATTCTCACTAGGATTGCACAGTCATGACATTCCAACATTTTCTATATTAGTAGTATCTCACATTTGGGTGTATTGGATCATGGGAGGCTTGTTGCCTAAGCTTGAGTGAATTTTTCCTCAAGAGATTTTACTCATTTTATACTATTATACATAATGAAATGGCTCTATGATTTTCTCATGTTTTGATGTATTTATATTTACCGCAATTTCCAGTTTTATATTTAGTATTCCTATTTTTCCTATTTTAGAATATTATAGCTGAGAGTTGGTGAAAAACAATCAACTTTACAAAACCATGGTGGAATAAACTAGGGTGATGATTATTTCCTTTTCTCTGCACCTTTTATTCCATCTTGACCAAACTCTTAGATAAATAGTTAGACAAGTTCAGTGATTTGGTGGTTGTGAAGTGCATTAGTAACCTCACATTGTATTGGTACAACCTTGAAAATCTCCCCTCGCATGTACAATATTTCATGATTAGCTTCATTAATGGGGCATACTTATCATGTAAATTCCTGAAAGGGAAAACGTGTTTAGGTTCATCTCTTCAATGAGGTTTTACGAACATTGGGTAATTCTCAAGGTCCAATTCCATGCCTTTGAATCATACTTCTCCTTCATTTGCAATACTTGTTGTTGAAGTGATGGCATCTACTGATAGAGTGAATTCAATGCATGTTCTGATGGCCTTGTATTTTATAACGTTAGTGGAAAAAAAGGCTATTCAATTGAGCATGACATCCTACCTCCATGATTCTCTCACAAAACCTCAAACATCCAGTGTTTTCAAAACATCTCTTGGCATAAGGAGAGGCATTGATTTCTGGAAATGTGGATGGCTCAAACCTAGAATATTGGCCTCCCTTGTGAGCCTTCTTTTCACCTTCCATACTACTTTTGAATGGGATGAAACCCTCCTAGATGAAATGAGTGGGTAGGGACAGTGAATTTGGGAAAAGAGGGGATAGGGATAAGGTGGCTTTAGGGGTTGTGATGAAGTATAAAGAAGTTAAGGAAAATTCCCCAAAAAATTGAGGAGGTAGGGTGATGTGATAGCTTGAGGCTACAAGTGAAATTTAAAGGGCATGGGACAAGTAGCCACATAATTAACTGTAGCAGGGAAGATAAAACCGGCGGATAAAGACCTGGAAGGAACGATGGTGGACCAAATGTCACGTTAGTACCAAAGAATGAAAGCTGATCAATGGTCACGATCTTACCTTCATGTGGAAAACAAATCACAGGAAAGAGGGAAGAGACAAGCACTCCCATGACATAAGTATAGTTGCACCCCAGGAGTAAATTAAAATCCAAGGGGCCTAGAACAACCATCACATCTATATAGATGGTTTTCCCTCCCAAAGTAACAGGCAAATTCAGAAGGATCCCTAACGGTTGACTGGTTCTTCTGTTAAATGCCAACAGATTCTGCGTAACCGGCACAAGCAATGGAGAACCAAAAGATTTCCAAGTAGTTGAAGACAAAAAACTAACAAACGTGCCTTCATCTATAATGGTGATGGGTATGACCACATGGGAGGCCTGTATCGTGATATCAAAAGGCACATAAGAAGGAAGGCGATATCCTAAAAATCAACTCCAATAAAAGGAAGTGACCAAAATACTTGGGAGGGGTACCATCGAATTGAGATGGTCTTCCCATGGTATTACCGGAGAAAGAGGAGCATCCTCCTCGACCTCCATCATGGGAGAAGGAGGAGAAAATTCGTGAACTATAGGGACGGGATAATCTTTCTCCAAGTCTGAGGAATCTGAAGAAAGAAGAAGAACTTGAGGGGGATGAGATCCACTCTCAACAGAAAAGACCTAGTGAACCATAGGTGAAACTAGATAGACCGATTCCACGACCAATGGTTAGTCGGGAATGGATTCCTGAATTTTAATTTTCGGGGGAGCGGGATCGACCAAAGATGAATCTTTACTGATCGTGGAATCAACTAGCAGAGAACTCAAAGAAAGCTTCTTGTAACCAAGCAGAAGGCAGGGTGCAGAAACAATAGGGTTTTCTAACACTTTCATGGCTTTATCCATGTATGGACAAAGGTGAATGGGATGATTCCCTTCACACAAATTACATGGATTGTTATCTTACCCTGTTTCTTATGAGTCTTATCAACACTAGTCAAAGATGTGTGACCAACATGACTTCCAGAAGCCAAAGACAATGGTATACAACTGTCAGACCATACTTCAAGTACCATGGGAACGCTAGGACAGTCTCAAAGCAAATAGTCACCTTTATAGAGCATGCAAGGGAATTTTACTTTCCATGGAAGGTTGGATGGTTGATCAATGGACAGTTTATTAGGCTCAATAGCCGCAGAGTTGGCCTCTCTCTTATCTGACTTCTTCTTATTCGTCCTATTCTTCTTCTTCTTAGCCACCTGGTTACTAGAATCCAGACTTTCACTAGGCGAAGTAGAAGAGGAGGAAAAAAAAATAGGCGAAGAAGGGGCGAGGTCCACCTTAGAAGCAACATGATGTTGTTCTGGTGGAGGAGATGGTTGTATAGAGGGCGGAATACTTGAGACCATAGAGTTCAAGAATAACCAGACAGGAAAACCAACAGTTAACCCAGGAAGGCATAATGTTTCCATATAAGGAGCACCAACATTCTGAAAAGTAGAAAAAGGACCAGGAGTCTCTTTGGAGGGAGTTCCTTGGTTAGTAAACTCCGAAAAAGTTGCCATTGGAAACGACCCTAGACAAAACACTAAGGAAGATGACTTTAACCAGGAATATTTCTTAGGCAAGAAATATTTTAAGACATTGAAACAAAACTCTGTCGTTTCATATTTTAAGAGTTGAGAAACCGAAAAAAGATGACTCTATCACTTTCAGGTTGAAAAGAGCATGAAAGGAAAAGTGATCAATGATCTCTTCTATTTTTAAAGAGTCACGAAAAGATCGAAATGACTACTCAGGTAATCTAAGAAAGAGGGTGTACCAAGTTTCCATGAACTGCCATATACACCTTGGTGATCAAATGAAAGATAAATGACCAAGGACTTGACGTACGTGCAGGTAGTCTCTCAGAATGTTGTGTTCGTTGTATCACGGTTACAGGGTGGCAAACTCAGCTTCCTATGGATAAAGGATTGCAACCTATAGGGGACTCCCTTTATATACTTAACGGTACAGGGAGCACAAGTCCGTACTAGTGATGTCTAAAGCCAAAAGGTGAATGACAACTACTATGTTTTAAGATGCTGGAACATGTCTCTAGCCTAGACCACTAAAATTTTTACATTAAGTTCCAATGTTTCCTTAGGTTAATTCAAATAAATTTTAAATTTGATCTTGAATTATGTCTTGGTTTCAAGGCCCCACCACATGTCATCTGAAAATATCCTATATGCAGCTATATGAGGAAAATCTTTCAATTCTATGAATGCTATCTAGTTAAGGGAAGAGTCTCAAACAATGATGCAACAAATAGTAATACTGCAAACGAAACTTTTTCCTAACTAGATGACTTTCACTATCCAAAAGTAATCTAAGACATTCAACGATGTGAATTATGCAATTTAATCTATGAAAAATCCTCTTTTTTGAAAAATACGCAATTGTAATCTATGCACAATTTCCTTTTTCATTTGAAAGAATATGAATGCACTGAATGCATTTTTCGATGAAATGAGAATCTACTTAATACATGAATTTAATGAAAGAGAATGCACTCAATGCGATTTTTAGCTTTCAATCATTAAACAATGTAATCTAAGTTCAATGAAAAATCTCAAAAATACTTTTCAATGCAATGTGATCTAATGCATTTTAACAAAAAGAAAACTATGAGACGAAAACTAAATGAACGCAAATTTCCTTAATGGAAGGATGAATGAAAAAGGGATTCAAACCAACACTAAGAATGCAATCGTTGTTTTAAACACTTTGTAACAAAATTCCTCGAAAGGCTACAAGACATATGAGGTCAAGCACAAAAAGGAATTCCAAAGTATGAGCTAAACAAGGCATTCATTCCCTTTTACATCAAGCAATCATGGAAAAAAGACTTTTCAGTTGAACAATGAGTAATGTAATCTATGCTCACAAGCGAACAAGCGAACCAAATGAACTCAAAATAAACTTGAGACTTGAACACTCAATCAACCAAAAAGGAAAATGAAATCAACTAGAGATGGCTCACCAAGAAAGGAGACTGACTCAATTAGCAGGGTGATGTTCCGTGAAGCATGCAAACTGGAAAATTGACACACAGTCCTAGAAAAACTAGGATGTAAGGATGCATGTCCGAATAGGAAAAAAAACCAAAAAAAAAACCAACAAGCCAATAAAACCCACTTGAGTGAATGTGAGAACATATAAATCATACAGGAAAAAATGCAGGAAGGGAAAGGCACACTGGTGGAGGAATTAGGGAAAAACCTAAATTTTTCACACACCCTGAAATTGGCATGAATTTTGTGGTTGAAACTAGTGCCAACTGGCGCGACTTGCTTACTGAAAACTAGCACCAATGGCCAATTGGCGCGGGTTGCTAACTAAAAACTAGCGCAAATCAGCGCCACTATCATAAAATAAAAGCGCCAATGCCTGAACAAGAAAAACAAATAATTTCTCCCAACCAAGTCCAAACTCACCACTTCAAGCAAAAAATAAAAGATTGTAATTGATGAAAAACATAGGAACAAATAGGGAAATGGTCGTTTTACCAAATCTCTCGAATGATTATGACCTCAAAGAGTGACAAACTCAAAGGAAAATTCCCAATGGAGTCACCAATTTGTTAAGAAGGTAAATCCTCTCTACGAACAGAGACAATCCCTCTAGCTCTAGAGTGGTTCTAGAAACAAAGGGACATGATAAAGTGTTGCTTCCTAATTATTGAATGAACAAAGGACACGGTAGATTGACCTACTTGGAATCCAACGTTGTTATTATTGCTGTGGTAGTGGTGGCCTCTCGTTCCTGCCTTGGCAAATCACAATCCTTCTGCCATTATGCTCAGATACCTGCACATAGAACAAGGAACAAGAACAACATACGGCATAATGGTTTCACTCATAACTACTAGCCAGTCAAAGAGGGCTAAGCATGTTGCATTAAGCATCTAACATAATACAAAATGGGAACCAAACAATAGTCATGTATATAAATGAATAGAAGGAAGAGTTACAACCAATGCTTTGACGTCGCAATCTCCTCCAACGGGGTTCACCCGAAGCACATCTTAGATGCTCGTCAGGGAAGTCAGACAAGATGAAGGCATGGACTCAAGCTCTCTTAGAAGTTATGGACTCAAGATTCCTCAACGTAATTCCTTATTATTCTATCTTTTTTAGTAATTCAGATATAATATGTTTAATTCTCCAAGTTTAGCTAGCTTGTTCTAAGAGAGATAGCTTCTTTTATATAGGAAAAGGAGGAGGTTAGGATCCCTACAAAGGTGGGAGGGAGACCTATCCTTTAGGCAGTTCCCATAAGAGGTGGAAACCATAAACCTAAAGGAGGGAGTCCATGGTTTTTTAGTTCAACCACTCCCAATGAATCATCCTCGAGGTGGTTGGAGTGGAATCTCTGCCTCTATTTTTAAAAAACATTCCATAAACAGCTTGGCATGGGTGGAAAACTGGGACAGAGTGCTAGTTGGCGTGGGGCCCAGCGTTAATATTCCTCTTTGGCATGAGGGCATAACTGATTACCCACGCCAAGGAAAAAACAAGGGTTTTTGAGTCTCTGCTCAGGGAATTGTCAACAAAAGTAATATTACTCTCATGTAAAGGGACATAATGATGGTCTTTGCAAGGCATGACACTGCTTATTGATCACGGAAATGACCCTCCAATGGGTGAGATGGGGATTGCAGGGACAGTGCCAAAATGTTGTGTAACAAAAATGTACAATCAAAATTCACTTTATGAGAACCAATCACATTTTAGGGGATGAAATCATCCCTAATGGTTGAGGTGGCATTGTTTGAGTTGAAGGTACTTACTTGTCACATTCTCAATGGTGGATAAAAACTCATGGTTAACCATGGTAGTGCTCTAAGTACTTTTAAAGTCAAAGTAAAGTACTCATAATAAATGTTATTTCACACTTTTTGAATACAATTCATACATAAAATAACACTTATTGTACTATATAAAAATAATATATTATATTATTTTTATATAGTACATTAAGTGACATGTTATTATACAATTTAAATAATACAAATTTTAATTAATAACATATTATATAATTAAGAATTTATGAATTTATATTTTATATTTTATTTTAAGTTATTTAAGTACAAAGGACAAATGCATTAGTTGTTCAATGATAATGATTTTTTCTGGAAAAAATCATTCTTACTTATAGTCACATCAATATAATTTTTTTATTACTTTTATTTTGGTACAACTTTTGAATTGAATTTAACCATGGTTACATGGATTGTGGTGCAAAAAGTGAATTGCAAATTCATAAATGTTATTTTATTGATTTATCTATTATTTTATTATTTCCTTAGGAGGCCCATTTTAGACCTAAAAATTCCCCTAATGATGGGGTTGAGGGCTTGTGAATAATTCATGAGCTATGAACACCTCCCAGGGTATGCCTTTTTGCTCCAACTGATGTAGCACCACCATCTTTATCAAGGAGTGGTGGAACAAACTATGCATTTTTTGGGAATAAATCCTCCTTTGAACAACAGAAGACATCTTTTCTATACTCCTATACAAGTAGTAAGGCAAATGAAGCATTTTAACCCTGGTAAAATGCATGAGTAATCTAATATGGTAGGAGTAGAGCTTAAAGTATCTCCCCTCACATGTAAAATATTTCATGATGACCTTCATTAAGGGTGAATACCTCTCCAGTAAGTGTGAGAAAGGGAAAATAGTCTTGCAGCCTTCTTTGTACCTAGGCTTGAGGAATGTCTCATAGCAGCTCATGTCCAACTTTTCCCTTTTGAACCATTTCTCACCAACATCAAGAAGTCTAGTAGCATGGGAAATGGTATCTGATGATAGCTCAAAGTATACCCTTACAAGATTTACTTGTTTATTTTGTAGGTTGAGGACAAACAACCTAGTGAGCTCAGGGTGACTTTGCACTTGTTGGACCTTTTCACAAAACTGGAAACACCCTACATTCTGAAAACATGTGAGAATCATGGGAGAGGTAGTAATCTCCATAGTGTATTGGGGTCCAAATCTATTAACCTTACCACCCTTGTGCTTTTGTCTCATAGGCACTTGGCCTCCTTCACTACTGACACTCCTTTCTTCTCCTGACAATGGACTAGGGCTCCCTTTAGACAAACTTAGGCTTGCTTGTTTAACTTGGTCAGAGGAGTGAAATGAAGAGATGGTGAGGGAAGTTCTTGTAAATGAATGAGATGGAGGTGTGGGTTTATGACTGAATTCCCTTGAGCTTTGACAAAGGTTTATCTTGAACTGATTGTAATCACCCTAATTCACACCTCCCTTGATTGATCATTTCTTGCTTGGAGGTCATAAGAAAGTGTTTTTCATGATGACCTATGGTTTCTAGTGACTAGGGTTTAGTCAATTTCCTTTAACTATTAAACCGTAAAAATAACTTGGAAGATAAGGAAAACATGCACCTACCAACTTTTGACTCCTTTGTAGGTCCTTGAAGGCAGCTTGGAGGTGCTTCTTTTTTTTTTTTGGAAATTTTTTAAGTGGGAGAGGTATTTTTCTCTAGGCGTAGAGCCTGAACGCGTTGTCAAGTCACCGCTACCCTAAGCATAGTGCTCTACTCGCGTGCAGGCAAGCCAATCATTTCTTGTGCCTGTCGGATCCTCCTGGGCACAACGTAGCCCGCGTGCAGGTATGTCGGGCTTCTACGCGTAGCGTTGAACAGGTTTTGGGTTTTTCGAGCCCTCTAAGCGTAGTGTCGGGTAGTTATCTGGGCTTGTCAGGTCTCCTCTTGAGTGCAACGCTGCACGATGCCCTGCCTGTCGGACAAAACTGGGCGAACAGGTAGTGCCCAACTTTAAGAGCAGCATGCTCCTTTGTACACGTAGTGTAGTGCATTTTTACACTGCGAAATCTCCCCTAAGCGCAACGCCGTGTGCTTTAAGTGCAGCACCTGCTCCAAAGCATAGCGCCAGGTAATATTACCAGATTTAGACTAAAACTCAGAATTTATTCTTGAGGGCTCCTTACTCTTTTTTCAAGTGACAAATGAACTGAGAGATAAACAAAATTCTCTTTTATAGTCTTAGGAAAACAAATTTATCTCTTGCAAACCCACTTTCTAATGTTTTTTATTCCCTTTATCACTTTGACTAATATCTTTTTGACCTTTCACAGTAGGTGACTTGAAAGCCTTATTTGGCTCTTTTTCCTTTTGTGGCAGCTTGCTTAGCACTATCAAAACTTCTTTTGCTTGCATTGTGAAGTTGAAATCATGTTTTTACCCCTTTAAAATTTCTCAGTGTGGGTGACCTGAAAAACATGGTTTCTTTCCCTCTCACTGATTTTTGGACATGACAAACATACTTTTTACAATGACCATAATCATGTTTGCCATATCTCCTTTTTGGCCACTTCTGATTTGTTGCAGGTGCCATGACATATTGATTTGAGTTTTCTGATGTCTCTTGGTGTTTAACACATTTAGTTACACAAGAGGAACTTCATAATCAACTTTTTTTTTCCTATCTTGAAACTCAGCCCTATGCTTTTATCCCTTTGATCATTGAGTGCAGATGACTAAAAATGAAGGCTTGACCTTCCTTATATTGATACTCTTTCATGCTTTCCCTTTGAGGTAGTGAAACACTTTACCTTGGCAAACCCTAGAAGTCACCTTCAAGAGCCTCTTCAAACTCTCTTTCTGTTGTCATTATGGAGGCTCATTTTCTTCATTTCACCCTCTTGCCTATGTTTCCAAAACCTTAGGTTTTTGGGCTATTTGAGAAGAATCATTAGTGTTGTCTCATAATTTCTATATAGCCCTTTCAATTTCATTCATTTCTGTTCACTTCACCTCACCTTTTTCCCTTTTCCATATATAATTTCTAAAAAAACTTCAATTCATGCTTAGTTGTACTAGTGTCCCTCTAACCTTGTGATTTTATGTATTGATCTTTTCTTGGCATACTATTGGCCCAATTAGTAATAGGAACCCTAATTTTTCCTGAACATAGGTTGCTTCCTCTTCCATTTTCTTGTGTATATCTTCTAATTAGGATCAGGTCTCTTACCTTACCAATTTTTTCTGCTGATAGCCATCTTGACACTCCTGCAGAAATTCCAAAATGAACAGTTGTCTTTTGCAGAATTTGTACTTGATTAAGGAGGCCTCCCTTCGATACCTTTTTGATCTATCTTGGACAATAATGTGCTGACCTTATTTCCTATTTGATTCAGCTTCTTAGCACATGAAAAACTGTGATTTAGAACACCAAATACAACCCTACAACCTATGAAACCCTAGTGACCTAGTGGGAGGATCTTTGGACTTGTTCTTTGACTGAAAGCTTGACTTGGGGTCTTCAAGTATAAAAAAAAAAGTTTTTGACAAATTAATGTATTGAAGATCCAAAATCCAATGTACTTGATTTATCTAAAGAGCCTACAGAGATAGTTTTGAGATCATCAATGCTTGAGTAATCTAGGAAACATGGGAAAGAGTAGGCTGGTTGGTAATACTAGATGACAAGTGGAGGGGTGAGGTAAAAGCAAAACAAAGTGATGTGGTCATAGGTGGGAAAACGGATGAAGATGGATGACATGAGCCCATGAGGGGTATTCTAGGAGTGGTAAGCTGACCATGACATGATAGAATAGTGAAACAATGACAAATTTATCCTAAGGATAATGAAGGAAGTGAGATTTATAAAACTCAAAATATTCATGAATCTTGTTTTTAGAAATCCAGGACAAGCATTTAGTCATCTACAAAATAGCAAAAATTATTGATGACTAACAGTGGCTCCACTTGGGGAGGGCAGCTCCTTTTCAGGAGGTGTCTAGAACCTCAGATATCAAATCTCTGAGTTTATGAAGACTAGTGCCTCATCCATTGGGCATATTTTTCTTCTTTCATTTGCAGATGTTTCTCTTGAAGGTATGACCTCAAGAATCTGAAAAACATGATTTTTTCAACCTCATCTCTACCTACCTAGCTTACTTTTCCTAGCATTTTTTCTTCCTTGGGTGCACTTAGACTGGCAAACCCCTGACATTCTTTTCTTTTGAAAGCAAAAATAAACTATCTACTTGTACCCTTATTTCTTCCGAGAGTTCAGATTATCCTAGTGAACTCTTTTATTCTCTACCTAGACTATCAATATGTCAAGATTAAGTTGTATGACAGACTTCATTCTCTAAGCTATTGACATGAAATTGAAAACATGATTTGAATTGGGATTAAGCAATCTGATTCACCATGGGCTATGGCATTGGAACAAGCTACACACAAAAATTATTTTTTTACAACCAAAACTAGAAAGTATGAGGGTTATGTTTCATCATTTGTTAATCATCCCTATATTTCTCCTTGGTTCAGATTTGATCATGGAGAACCAATATCTTTTCTTCCTAATCAATTCCTACTGACAAGTCAAGTTTTAGGTGTTTTGACAAGTTCTCTTTCACTAACCTATCAGCAATAAATTGAAAACATGTTCAGCCATGATTAGACTAGATGACTGAACAAGACTCTTTTTGAACAAGTAGTGGCATTTAGGCTTGCACACTTTCAGCATTACTATTTTTTGGGGATGGGGTTGTACCTCTTTTTCAAATATTCCCTCTTTTCCATTTTCTGTTTTTGAAAATTTTGTTTTTATTTTTATTTTTCCTCGTGTAATATTATGTACAATGAATGAAGGTTCAAACTAGGGGTTCTAACAATAATAGTTCTTAGGTATTTTGTCATTGACAGGGTTCCGAAATAACTCTTTCCCATCCAGCTCTTGTAGCCAAAAAGCATTGTTATCCCTTCTTGAATGGATGATGGAATGATATTTCCAAAAATTATGAAACTTGTCATGCTTTCCTTTGTACTTTCTCATTGATTCTTTCTTTTGAATTTTATTTTTGTTAAAGATCATTTTTAGGTGAAACATGTATTCTTCATGAGTTTTAAAGCAGACAATGATGTCATCAATGTATATCATTATGGAATAACTCAATTCAGGAGCCATGACACTTTGGATAGTAGCTTCCACACTTCTTAACCTAGAAGGCATTTGATCATACATGTAGATGCCCCATGGTGCTTTGAAAGTGGCTTTATGTTGATCAATCGGAAGTATTATCAGCTAATTGTAATCTGAAACACTATTAAACAATGACATATTGTTAGAACCTTCTACCCCTTGTAGCATATGATTTGTCTTAGGAAAAGGGTTTTTTTTTTCAAGGGGGTTTGATCTAGGCCTCTAAAGTCTACACATAGCCTATATCCCTTTGCTTTATTTCCTAGTGACACAATCTGCTCCAAATATTTCTGGTTTTTCTTGAAAGGGATCATACTTTGAGCAATTTTTGTGTCAAAAGGCTTCAAGATCTCATCACCACATGTACAGACAAAACTAAACTCTTTGCACAGCCTTATGTATTTCAGTTTTATGTGGGGTGGCAGAGTTTTGGATAACCTGATCATCTTGGGTTTTTATGAGCCACCTATGTTGTATTCTTCTATGTCAGCCTCAGTAGGTACCACTTTAGGCTTCTTGACACCATCTTTGGCATCCAACCACTCTTCTGAAGTGACAAAACATTTTGGTGATGAGATATCTTTGTATGAAAAGAGCTTAAGGTTCTTTTGATCCAGTTTCCTAGAAAGTTTTTCCATATGAAAGTGTTCCAACGTTTTTATGTTGATAGAAGGGAATGGTTCTGTTTTTTTATGTTTGTTCTTCATTTGAGAAACCTTGTTCAGATTCTAAGCTTGGTTTTGGTTTTGCAATTTTATTTTCAATTTGAAGAAAATTAAGCCTAGCTTTGCCATCATGTTGGTTTTCTGGGCTTCTAGAGTTTTGGCTGTTGAGTTCTTCATGCATTGTCTGTTTTGAATATTGTGGTATGTCTATATTTGTCTCAATTTCACTTACCTACTCATAAATGTCCTCTTCATTACATAAAATGAATGAATCAAGATTTGAAAGGATGGAATAAATAGGTGTGTTGTTTTGCCTTTCTTGGCTACTAACCATATACTTCATGTGTGATTCTCAGTATAATATCCTTGTTTGGTTAAAAAAGGGGATGGTAGCATATGACTTGTCTAGTTCATGGAAAATTTTAGGGACTAATATTCACAGTTGGGATAATTTTCCATGGTTTTTACAAAAAAACGATTCGCTAATTTCCATTTTTTTATAAAAATGATTCGCCCAAATTTTACAATATAAAATTATTTTCTATTAAAAATTGCCAACATTATATAGAAAATATATATAATATCATTATAAATGTGATAATTTTACAGATACATCGATAAGCATTTTATATTTTGCATATTAGGGACCAGTGAGATTCGCCAATTTTTTAAACTTCAAGATAATTTTCCATCCTTAAAATTTCCCTGGTCTAGTTGAAGGTTCCCTTGAAGTTTGGCTCCCCAAGATCTAGATAAAATCATGTCATACTTGGGGGGAATGTCAGCCACTACTATGTCCATGACCAGGCCCTTGGCAGGGATTTGTGTGATATTGACACATAAATCCTTGATTAGACCCAAACACTTGACTCTGCTTGAATCAAAGGAATACAGGTCTTTGTAAGGTTTGGTTATTTTCAGGCTTAATCTCTCCATCACCACCTTTGGCATGAGGTTGTGAGAGGCACCAAAGTCCAACATGGCATTATGTAAGATTTTGTCATGTATGTTTAGGCTAACATAGAAAGGAGGGATATCCCCTTCTTGGTACTTTCCCTCTACTTCAGGTCAAAACATTAGCTCTAGTTTGTCATCAGTCATGTGTAGAGTGTCAGTATCATTTCCCATGTTCAAAACTCTCAAAACTTGGGTCATGTACATGTCTTGGGTAATCAGTTCAGTGAGAGGTATGGTTATTTTTATCTTAGCAATTTCTCCCTCAAAACTGAAAGGTACTTGTGTTTTGGGCATATTTACATTAGTTTTATCAGCCATAATTTTTTCTACAAGTTTAGTTTTTTTATTCTGAATTGGGACTTTGGAAAAAAGAGTTTTCTCATGGCCACTAGTAGGTGCACTAGGGCAGCTTCGGTCACCACTTTGATGGCTAGTTTTGTCTTTGTTTGGTTCATCTTTCTTAGCCATGGTGTTGGTACTGTATGTTGTCCTCTTAGGAATATTTTCAGGGTTCTTCCTAACAGTAGTGTCTGTTTGGTTTCTCTTGGAGGTTTCTTGGTTCTTTTTTCTCCTAAGGTCATATTTCCTATGGACCTCCATTATGGCATTTTCAAATCCTAATTAGTAGTCTTCAGAATCCTCATATTTTGCTTCACTTTGATCTAAGGAAAAGAAACCTTTTTCTTCTTCAGTGAGAAAAACATCACCTTCATTATCAAAACCTATCAAGTTTACATGTTTTTCTTCAGGTTCTTCAGTCTCTCTTCCCTCTTCATCTACATAATTGTCTTGGAAATGAGGCCTAATTTGTTGATCATTGTCTCTTAGTCTGTTCTGAAGTTTGGATTCCTATTTCTATTTTGGGGATTTTCTTGGTTTTCCCTAGGAGGTGTTCTTTCATTTAGGATTATCCTCTCCATCATTCTCTCCATTGTTCTAACTAGGTTGTCAATCTTGGCATTAGATGAGGAGGTTGAGGGCATAGTTTCATCTTTGTAGGTAACTCTCTTTTCTGATCTCATCCTAGCCCTCTTTTTAATGAGGTTGGCCTCTACACTCACAAATCCCCTTTGCATTTCTTCTAAAGTTAAGGGTTATCTCTCTCTTAATTGGTAGGTCATGTATGAATCAAAAACTTCTGGAAATTTCACTAGTGATAGGCCTTGTGGTGGTTTCATGTGAGGTGGGAGAGCATTGTACACACTATTGAACCTAGCGCAATAGTCTTGGACACTTTCTCCGACATTTCTCTTAAGGTTATTATATTCTGAGAGGATTTGGAGAGGTTTTTTTCTTAATTTCCCACTTTTTAATGAATGTCTGGTAAAGGGAAGGGAGATCATAGGAGTCAAGATTTTGAACCATTTTTTGGATTCTTCTCCTAAGATCTGGGCAAAGATTCTCATTTTTATGGTCTCTTCTTCTAATTCCATGTAGTCAAAGGCATCAATCATCCTATCTACATGTTGTTGGGCAGTGGTAGATTCAACTGTAGTAAAATGGGGAATTTTGGATTAGTAGTCATTTGGTAAAGGTACCAAAGGTTGTGGTAGCACTAGGGAGGCATACCATGCTGCCATGATGGGAGCTAATGGAATCCAAGGAGGATTTACAATAGGAGGGTTTGTGAGAGGAGGTGGAGGGTGACGTGGAGTGGTTTGCATAGTGGTGGTATGAATGGGTGTGGTGGAAGTACTTGGACCAGCAAACTGATTTTGAGCAGACTTGGGATGAAAAGAACTGAAGTGACGGAGAAGCTAAAAGTCAGGAGGAGTGGAAGGAGAGGCTTCTCCACTAGAAATTTGCTACAAATCTATGGGCTCAAGTTTAGTCTGGTCAATCCCACTTTGTGACTTAGTTCTGAAAAGGTTTCTTGTATGGTGCAAGTCAAAATGGAGATCTTGCAAGGCTGTAAGATGTTCAGGGACATAAATTGCTCTATGAATGGTCCTGACAGTAGTTGAATTTTAAATTTTAGAAGTTTTCTACAAAATATTTTCTATATCATCAACTATAGTAGGAAGGTATGGGTCTGGATGAGGTCTAGTAATAATCCTTTGTGAAGCCAGATTTCAAACTGAAAATGTAGAGAGACTGAGTGTTTAGGACTATTTTCAGAAGACTGACCTCTCTTATTTTTTTCTAAACTCACACAATGTGTGACTAGGCCTCTAAACTTCTCAGGGTTGATTTGACACAATTCTAGGGAATTCTAATGAGAACTAGTGAAGTAGTAGGCCTACTAGAGGCTAGTGGAGTCGCTAGGTGGATGTTTTTAGTTTTTTTAAGGATATGTATGTATGGTCAACCACCAATAACTGAAAAACACCAATATAGGGATGTTTTTGGGGTTTTCTGAGTTCCTTTATGTAGCCCTAATATTTCTATGAGTGTCTTCCAGTTGAGTCATCATTTTGCTAGGATGGTGAGACAATTAGATTTTGCTATTTAGCTAACAGTTTTAGTTCTCTATGATTTTATAAGGGTTTTTGAAGTTCTAAGGAGTACTTAGATTGTCACTAACTCAGAAAGCTTCTCACCTTGATTTCTAATTTTGTTAGGCTATGAGTTAGTGATAAATCAATAGATACTGTGTGATAAGGGCCACTAAATTTTCAAAGGATGTCTAAACTTGCTACTTACTTAGAAGGTCCCATCGTGATCGCCATTATGTTATGGTCCCGTGATTTTATAGATTGGTAAGACCAAATGCACAGGGTAACATTAGACCAGTCTTTGGAGTCCTAGGACCTAGCCTTCCTGGACTCAGAGAGGGCTCTCTCTATTTGTGCAAAGGATGTGAACTTGTTTGCTTTTAGGGTTTGATTTTAGGCTAGTTTTTAAGTGTAAAGTTTTTTGGCTTGTTTTGGTTGGGTAGATGATCAAGTAGAATAGCTGGAGTGAGTAAATTGTCAAGTAATTGGGTTATGGAGTCTATAAAAAGTCATGGAAAGTTCAACAATGAATCAGGGTGCATAACAGGGAAAATATAGCATGGTCAATGGATTTTCAAGGTTTGTGTGATATGAGATGAACATCAAGTTTGTGAGAAAAGTAGGGCAAAGGGAAATTAAGAATCCTTTGTCAAATACTTAAAATAAGAAGGGACTTCAACACTATTTAGCATAAATAAGTAATCAATATACAAGGCACACCAATAACTCTTTGATTCAGCTCAAGCAAATAAGGATTTCAGACAAACAATCCAATGAAATATGGAAGGTGAGAAACTCATTTAACTTCTAGTGATTCCACCTTCAAGGTTAGAAAAAATTTAAGATAAACATATAACTTTAATCAAGGAAGAGGGAACTCCTAAACATCATTGATCATAGCCATAAATATATTTTAAACAACTCTTCAAGCATGGACAAAGGGTATGATCGAAACATAGCTTCTTTGGCAAACCTAATCAGTGGTACTTCAAAGAGAGACCTCAAGAACAATGTTTTAGTTATATCAAACAAGAAGGGCTAACCATAAAACATCTATTATATCTACTATATTGAACCATTCATAAGATAAACAAGCTTAGGGGGTCTAGATACCAACTAAGGATTCTCTAAATTGACCTAGCAGAGGAAAACATATAGGCAGTGAAGAACAAACAGAGCTAAGGTGCCTTTGAAGGACATTTCTTAGTCTAAAAGCTTTGTCCTACTATAACATAGAAGGATGAAAAAAAATGATACATAAGAAAATAATAACTAAATAGAAGCACATCACCATTAACCAAGCTCAAGGATCCTACAAGCAAGCCTTCTCCACCAATAAGCAAAACAAGCCATTCACAAGCTCCACAACACCAATTTTCTCTTTAATTTCCAAAAAACCATAAATTACTCTCAAGATTCATCAAATGCCAACCTTTTACAATAAGGCCCTCATGCTCTATTTATCTAGAAAAGGAGGGAAAAACCCCTAACTAGGGTTTGAAATGTCAAAATCATTCATAAATGTCATTAATGCCCAAGAGACCATGCAAGGCCCAAGGCACAAAATATCTCATGAAATAAATGCCAAAATAACTCCTAGAACCTAAATTTGGAGTGATTTGCCTCAAAAAAATTAAAATATCATTTTGCAATTAGTGAGTTTATTTTGTTGACTTTGGGCCAAAAATGCACAGTGAAGTTTGAATGCACAGCGCCTTCCCGGGCAGAAAATGGGTCCACTTGTAGCCACGTTTTGGCGACCTTCTCGATGTCGGAATTTGCTCCGTGATGGCCTGTTGGAAAGCCTGCTAAGTCTAATTTCCAAATATACTCTCTGTTTCTTGATTGAGCTCCAATAACTTGTACAAAAGAAATTTTTCACAAAAACTCTTTAGGTGTAGCCCCAGGCCTAAAAATGAGGCAGAAAGGTGAAAAACGAGGTGTTTTTTGGCCTTTTGAGGGGTCAAAAATGCTCCAATTGCTCTGAAATTTGGTGAGAATACTGTACTATATTTGAGGATTCCAAAAATGAATTTGTTTCTGCTAAGGGTGCCTAAGATGAAAGTGTAGTGCCAGGGGTGTTGCGCTTAGAGGCCTCCAAATTTACAAAAAACCAAAATTTGTCAAAAATTTCTAAAAATTGGTGAATGTCTTCCTCATGGGGTTTGAGAAGCCTGTAGAGAAACTGCAGCCAAGTTTCCAAGGTTTTATTGGCCTTTTGCCTCTTTGAGTGCCTGTAGCTTGGCATGGGCCTTTTTGAGTTTAGCCCTTGCAACTTGGTTTCTCCAGGCATAATGTTTGGTCATCTTCCTTTGTAGATCAAGATCCTTATTTTCTCTCTCCAACTTTGCCTCCAAGTGTATGTTTTCTCTTTCAAGCCATGGCTCCCGATCATGCTCTATCTCCATGGCAAGAAGCTCATCTAGAGGAAGCTGCTCTGCCAAGGCTGATTCTTGTTCTCTTTATTTGCCAATGCCTTCTTCAACCCCATGGTTCTTGTTCTCGTCATAGACTGCCCATATTCATCCTCACTTTCCTCATAGGTGCCCATGAACTCTTCTAGTCTTACCTGTGCCCTTTGAGCTTCTTTCTGGGCTCTGATTGCCCTGGCCTCATAAATGGCATGTTGTGCACTCATTTTTTTTGTTTTCCATCTCATAAAAATGAATAACATTCTTAGCTCTAGCCAACTTGGCTTCCAAGTCCTTTATTTGGGAATTTTTGTCTTGGAGGAGCAAGTTTGAGATCCTTGCTTCATTTTCTTCATCACTGTCAACTTGGATGATTTCAAACTCCCTCTCAACCTCATGCTGATCTTCTTCTTCTTCCTTTACATGTTCTTTTCCTTTATCTAGTGGCTTAGTGGATGTGGAAGGCATGATCCCTTGCCTTTTTGAGGCAGTAAACACATGCCTTTCTCCTCTTTGGTATACCAATGAAAATTTTTTGCCTCTGCCCACTTTGGTGTTTTCATCATGGATTCCATAATTTGTTTCCATGTCTTCTCCTTCATCACCCTGACTGTTGCTTACCTCTTCATTGTTGTGATCTTCATTTTTATTATCACCCTCTTCACTTTCTTCATTGTTTTTATGACTGTCATGATTGTTGTCATGACTACCCATTTGCTCACTGATGTTGGTTTAAATGGTGTCCATGTTGTATTCAGCTTTCTAATTTTCTACACTATCATCATCTTCATCATTATCTACCTCCATGTTCTCTGCTCCATTGCTGAACTCTTCTTCATCACTGCTCAATTCATTTTCACTGTCAATTTCCTCATTTTCTTCACTGTCACCACCCCCTTTGTTTCCATGTTCTCTGCCTCTTGTGGGATTAACTCATCATCACCCTCATCCTCATTTTGGCTTGACTCATTGTCATCTTCACCCTCATTTTGGCTTGATTGTTCATCGCCACTTCCTTCTTGATCTGATGCATCAGGAGAATATGGGGAAGGGAGGTTTTCTTGAGGAGAGGATACTTGGGTAGATGATGAGTCATGGTCAGTAGGAGGTGATGGAGGAGTGGAGGGAGGAGGATGATATGATGAGGGTAAATTTGGTTGATGATGGGGCTAAGGGCTTGTGAATGCTTCATGAGCTATGAACACCTCCCAAGGTATGCCTTTTTACTCCAGCTGATGTAGCACCACTATCTTGATCAAGGAGTGGTGGAACAAACTATGCATTTGTGGGGAATAACTCCTCCTTTGAGCAACAGAAGACATCTTGTCGATACTCCTATACAAGTAGTAAGGAAAATGAAGCATTTTAACCCTGGTAAAATGCATGAGTAATCTGATATGGTAGGAGTAGAGCCTAAAGTATCTCCCCTCACATGTAAAATATTTCATGATGACCTTCATTAAGGGTGCATACCTCTCCAATAAGTGTGAGAAAGGGAAAATAGTCTTGCAACCTTCTTTGTACCTAGGCTTGAGGAATGGCTCATAGTAGCTCATGTCCAAATTTTCCCTTTTGAACCATTTCTCGCCAACATCAGGAAGTCCAGTAGCATGGGCAATTGTATCTGATGATAGCTCAAAGTCTACCTCTACAAGATTTACTTGTTTATTGTGTAGGTTGAGGAAAAAAAGCCTAGTGAGCTTAGGGTGACTTTGCACTTGTTGGACCTTTTCACAAAACTGGAAACACCCTACATTCTAAAAACATGTGAGAATCATGGGAGAGGTAGTAATCTCCATGGTTTCTTGGGTTTCAAATCTTCTAACCTTCCCACCCTTGTGCTTTTGTCTCATAGGCATTTGGCCTCCTTCACTGCTGACACTCCCTTCTTCTCCTGACATGGTCACTACGGCTGCCTTTAGAAAAACTTAGGCCTGCTTGTGAAACTTGGTAGGAGGATTGAAATGAAGAGATAGTGAGGGTAGTTCTTGTAAATGAATGAGATGGAGGTGTGGGTTTATGACTAACTTCCCTTGAGCTTTGATGAAGGTTTATCTTGAACTAATTGCAATTACCCTAATTGACACCTCCCTTGATTAATCATTTCTTGCTTGGAGGTCAAAAAAAAGTGTTTTTCATGATGACCTAGGGTTTCTAGGGACTAGGGTTTAGTCAATTTCCTTTAACCATTAAATCATAAAAATCACTTGGAGGATAAGGAAAACATGCACCTACCAAGTTTTGACTCCTTTGTAGGTCCCTGAAGGCAGCATGGAGGTGATTCTTTGCATTTTTTCAAAATTTTGTAAGTGGTAGAGGGCTCTTGCTCTAGGCACAGCACTTGAACGCACTGTCAAGTCACCTCTGCCCTAAGTACAGTGCTCTCCCCACATGCAGGCCTACCAGTCGTTTCCTATGCCTGTCGATTCCTCCTGGGCGTAGCGCTGCCTGCGTGCAGGCCTGTCAGGCTCGTACGCACAACACTGAATGGGTTGTGGGCCTGTCAGGCCCTCCGAGTGTAGTGCCAGGAAATTATCTGGGCCTGTCAGGTCTCCTTCTCAGCGCAGTGCTGCACGATGCCCTGCCTATGGGGAAAAACTAGGCGAATGGGTGGCGCCCACCTATAAGCGCACCATGCTCCCTTGTATGCACAACGCAGTGTATTTTTACACTGTGAAATCTCCCCTAAGCATAGCAGTGGGTGCTCTAAGCACAAGACCTGCTCCAAAGCATAGCGATAGGTAACCTTGCCCAGATTTATACTAAAACTCAAAAATTTCTTCTTGAAGGCTCCTTACTCTTTTTGCAAGTGACAAATGAACTAAGTGATAAACAAAATACTCTTTTATAGTCTTAGGAAAATAAATTTATCTCTTTCAAACCCACTTTCTAATGTTTTTTAGTCCCTTTATCACTTTGACTGATATCTTTTTGACCTCTCACAATAGGTGACTTGAAAACTTTTAAATGGCTCTTTTTCCTTTGGTGGCAGTTTTCTTAGCACTGTCAAAACTTCTTTTACTTGCATTGTGAAGTTGAAATCATGTTTTTATCCCCTTTAAGATTTATGAGTGTGGGTGACCTGAAAAACATAGTTTCTTTCCCTCACTGATTTTTGGACATGACAAACTTACTTTTTACAATGACCATAATCATGTTTGCCATATCTCCTTTTTAGCCACTTCTGATTTTTTGTAGGTGCCATGACATATTTATTTGAGTTTTTTTATGTTTCTTGGTGTTTGACACATTTAGTTACACAACAGGAACTTCATAATCAATTTGTTTTTCCTATATTGAAACTTAGCCCTATGTTTTTATCCCTTTGATATTGAGTGCATATGACTAAAAATGAAGGCTTGAAATTCATTATACTGATACTCTTTCATGCTTTCCCTTTGAGGTAGTGAAACACTTTACCTTGGCAAACACTAGAAGTCACCTTCAAGAGCCTCTTCAAACTCTCTTCTGCTATTATTATGGAGGCTCATTTTCTTCATTTCACCCTCTTTCCTATCTTTCCAAAACCTTAGGTTTTGGGGTTGTTTGAGAAGAATCATTAGTGTTGTCTCCTAAGTTCTCTATATCCCTTTCACGTTCATTCATTTATGTTCAGTTCACCTCACCTTTTTCCCTTTTCCATCTATGATTTCTAAACAATCTTCAATTCATGCTTAGTTGTAATGGTGTGCCTCTAACCTTGTGATTTGATGCATTGATATTTGTTTGGCATAATGTTGGCCCAATTAGTGCTAGGAACCCTAATTTTTCTTGAACATAGGCTACTTCCTCTTCCATTTGCTTGTGTATATATTCTAATGAGGAGCAAGCCTCTTACCTTACCAATTTTTTTTGTTGATAGCCATCTTAACACTCCTGCATAAATGTCAAAATGAAAAGTTGTCTTTTGCATAATTTGTACTTGATTAAGGAGGCCTTCCTTGGAGAATTTTTTGATCTATCTTGGACAATCATGTGCTGGCCTTCTTTCCCATTTGATTCAACTTCATAGCACATGCAAAACAGTGATTTAGAACACCAAAGGCAACCCTACAACCTATGACACATTAGTGACCTATTTGGAGGCTCTTTAGACTTATTCTTTGACTAAAAGCTTGACTTGGGGTCTTCAAGTATGAAAAATAGAGTTTTTGACAAATTAATATATTGAAGATCAAAAATCCAATGTACTTGATTTATCTAAAGAGCCTACATCGATAGTTTTTAGATCATCAATGCTTGAAGCATCTAGGAAACATGGGAAAGAGTAGGCTGGTTGGTAATCCTAGATGGCAAGTGGAGGGGTGAGGTAAAGGAAAAACAAAGTGTACTTGTGGTCATAGGTGGGAAAAAAGATGAAGATGGATGGCATGAGCCCATGAGGGGTATTATAGGAGTGGTAAGTTGACCATGACATGATATAATAGTGAAACAGTGACAAATTTATCCTAAAGATAATGAAGGCAGTGAGATTTCTAAAACTCACAATATTCATGAATCTTGTTTTTAGAAATCCAGGACAAGCATTTAATCATATACAAAATAGAAAAAATTATTGATGACTAACATTGTATAACAATACTATTGTTCTTCATATACAATTTCTGACAAGCATGTAATTGACGCTCGGAGATGTAGATGAACTTGGAGTAAACTCTATTTATGTTAATAAAAGTTCTCTTTATTTACATCTATGCTAGATAGATTGTACTTGAATGTATTTAAAATATCTTTTGATTTACATGCTCATTTCATGCTTGTTTCGGATGATTATTAATCACCAAATGATTTTCACCCCCAATTTCTTATTTCAATATATAACAAAATTTTATATATGTGAACATATTATGTTGGTTTACATATATTTGTTCACCCAGAATTGCCTATTTCAATATTTATAACAAATTTTTTTGGTTGATAACTCTTATCATCAATATCTTTGAAACCTCCACAACCTACTTCCATGGAAGAAAAATTTGTACTTTCATTCCTTCGCGATGACTCTTTCTCTACAACACCATATTTCTTCTAGGCTACTATTTCCTATGATATTTCCTTACAGAGTTTCTTTTGCAACATGTAGTGCAATTGCTAGTAATAAGACTTTACTAGCACGGGGTTTTCAAGTAACATGTTGTGCAAAAAAAAAATTAATAAAAAAATTATAATAATAATAAGTGGAAACTTATACACAGAAAAAAAGAAACCTAACACCCTCTGAAATACATTAAGAAGTCATAAATACATTAAGAAGAGGATGAGGAACAAGTTTTCAGCAACAGTGTCCAAAGTAAAGAGGCGACTTAGACTTCCCTTAAACTATTATCAATAGAATAAGTACTTTCACTTATTTTATTTTTTATGGCACACGAAGTTTAGTTGTGGCGAGTCTTATTTTCTGGTCTACTGGCCATTAAATGTGGCTGGGCATATACTACATACCATTGGATTTTAATGAATTTAAATCCAACAATAGTTTGTATATGCCTAGCCGCATTTAATGGCCAATAAACCAAGAAATAAGTTTTATCTTTAGTTGTGATCTCTGCCATACATTCAAGACCGGATTTTAGCTATAATTTTTGTTGTACGTTGAAGACTGCATAAAAATACAACCCCTCTCATCGAACATTAAAAATGATGTGGAGATAGCAGTATTTTTCCAAAGACGCGTTTTTTTTTTTAATATATATTTTATCTACTCTCACATAATATAATCATAGTTCTTAAGGGGTAATCTAAACACAGATCTAAAAATTATATTTGTTTGATGAAGAATAATTGCTAAAACATCAATTAATTATTTAAAATAAAATTAGTGCACCAAAATAAGAATCTTCCAAATTTAATGTGAGTTTTTCATTTTCCAGGTAATAGTAATTTGAACTTGGATCTGTATGGTTGCAACTTTGAGTTGATACCTCTGTATTTTGTTGGAAATTTTATTTTTTATTTATTTATTTCTTTGTTCGTAAGGGAAGTTTGATTATGATTGTAAAATATACTTTTTCATGTATTGAAATTTCAATAAGCTACTTGATAATTAACAAATACTTTTTATGTATTGAAATTTCAATAACCTTTTTGATGATTGACGAGTGTGTTAACTTTTTTTAGGTATCCATAGCTATGGTATATTACATATTTAGAAATAGATATAGAAACTAATAGATATCTGGGTTTCTTTGAGAATTTTAAATAAAAATAATATTTTATGTTAAAATGAAGAGGAAAAAAAAAATCCGAACTAAAATAATAATATAAATTTGACTTGATTAAGTTTTTTGAGCTCCATGTTTATAAGAACTCATGGTATTTATATGTAATATATGTTAAACAATATGCTTGAAATTTTATGATTGGTTTTTGGGTGATACATTCTTTAATAATTGTAATACTTTTTTTATTATTATATGACTTTGTTTATATAACTCTTTTATTTAGATTGAATAAGATAAATTTAATACATATATTTAGAAATTTAATTAATCGGTTATGTATATTCATTTTGAGAGAACAAAATATTAAATTCAAAGAGTATTCATGAAGGTTTGAATTACATAATATTTTAACCTTAGTTGAATTTTCTTTTAGAATGGGTATATTAAAGAGAAAGCCATGATTTAAGGGTTTTAACATAAGGATATAGATATTATAAAAATTAAATAAAAGTGATAAAAGATAATAGACATATTATTTTTTGGTGATTCATATTCAATTATGACATAAATCTATGATGATATGAGAAGATAATTTGTGAAATCAATATTGCAATAAACATAAAATTGTTTCTATTTATATATCATCAAGAGAAATTTAGTAAGAATATGATTAATATATCTATATGTGTGTGTGTGTGTGTGTGTATGTGTGTGTGCCTGTGTGTTATATCATCATTTAGGAATGAGTGGGATCTGAAAGGATGACTGAGTTATATTTGAAATGTCCACTTTGTGTTGATCTATGATATCAATTGATGTATAAAATACGACATTCATTCACATTTATTTGCTCAACCTTGCTTCAAGGGAATTTCCTCTTCAAGAGGGGAGACCAATTGTTTATATGTCATCTAAGGGGTCCTAAGATTCATAAAATGGACATAAATGATTTTATCACATATTATAAAGGTTGGGAAGGAGCAAATAACACCCACAGAAGGAAGGCATGACTAAAAGGGAAATATTCAAATTAGTATTTAATTTAATTAAATGAATATATATTAAACCATTTCATTAATTAGATTTAATATTAAGTATATAAATGCTTTTAATAATAATAATTAAGGTTAATAAAGAGTATAATTTGGTGTTAAGAACATGTCAGAGCATGATTGATAGTTACATTGCACTAGTAAGCTAGCTAGTATCAAGAGAAAATTTGTAGGTTATGCAGAAGCTCACACAAGAGAGGATTTAGTAGATCCTTAGGGATCTGCTCAATATTGGTAATGCTCATTTACGAGTTGAGTAAAAAAAAATATATTATTCCTATCATTTTATGTGTGTGTGTGAGTCGACTAAGAGCGGACAAGTCCTAAGTTGCATTAATAAGTCTAGTGTGTCATACAGATAATTAAAAATTTTAAATGGTGAAGACGTGAGGAAATTGAGTTCAAGGAGAATCATCACAAGGAACTCCTACAAATAACCAATCGCTAGAGCTAGCTCTAATCCTACGTTCCCTGGAAGAAATTAATGATACTTTAATATGGCACCAAACAACTGAGGTGGAAGTGGAGCACCCTCCATCAGGGTTGGGAAATATCGAGGGGTCAAGAGACTCTGATAGAGGACCTCCAATAGAGGAAATTACGAGGGAGCTCCAAAAGATTAAGCTCCCATATTTTTTTGGAGGTCGTGCTAGAAAACGAGTAGGAGCCTGGTTAGAGGGAATGAGAAGGTGCTTTGCACTAAGAGATTATCTTGGGCACATCATTTCAGGAGAAGGGATTTCAGTTGAGCCATAAAAGGTAAAGGCCATAATGGATTGGCCAGTGCAGAAAAATGTTCATGAGGTGTGTAGCTTCATGGAGATAGTATATTATTATCACAGATTTTTGGAAGGGTTTTCAAATATTGAAAAACCCATCACCACATTACAGAAAAAAGGGGTTAGGTATGAATGGACATTTGAATGTGACATTGCATTCACTGAACTAAAATTTTTACTAATTAGTGCACCGATCCTTCGAGTGCCTGACATGAAAAATAACTTAATTGTCTACAGTGATGCTTCAAAGCAAGGATTGGGAGTAGTGTTGATGGAATAATGTGGAGTAATAGCTTACGCATCCAGAAATTTGAAGAAAAATGAAGAATTGTATGCTACCCATGACTTAGAATTAGAAGCAGTGATGTTAGCCTTAAAATTCTGGAGACACTACCTCATTGGGAGAAGCTTTGAGTAAAGAACTAATCTTCAGAGCTTCAAGTACCTCTTCAATCAAAGAGATTTGAATGTTAGGAAGAGGCAGTGGAGTGAATCCATGAGTGAGTATGATTTTGGGATCTCATACATTAAGGGAAAGGAGAATGTGGTAGTTGATGCAGTAAGCAGGAGGCCATGAACCTTCTCCTTAATTACATTGAGGGTTAATTTGAGGGAACATGTGTTGGAAAATTTCTTTGAAGCTAGTTGGTATCTGAAGGTTATATAAACACTTCAGAGTGGGAAGAAGATAGAACCAAATTTTGAGTTTTATATCCTTGAACTAGATGGACTATTAAGATTTCAAGGAAGAATGTACATCCCTAAGGAAGGAAGTATAAGAAGAACCATCCTTGAAGAGTCACATAGATTACTCTATTGTGAACATTCTAGATTGAAGATGATGTATGCATAAGTGAAGAAACTCATCTTTTGGGCAAGCATTAAGAATTATATAGTCGAGTTTGTCCCCAAATGTCTTGAATGTCAACATGTGAAGGTTGATCATCACCATCCGGTAGGACTCCTACAACCGCATGACATCCCTATGTCTAAATGGGAGGTGATTTATATGGATTTTTTGTGGGTTTGCCACTCACTTCGCATAGGCATAATGTTATATTGGTTGTAGCTAATAAATTTACCAAAAGTGCCCATTTCATCCTCGTGAGAACAGTTACGATGTTACTAATGTGGCACGAGTTTTTATAGGCGAATTTATTTGACTACATGGGTTACCCATAAAGATCATTTTTGATAGAGACTCTTACTTTACATATAGGTTTTGGACAAGTTTTCAGTTAGCATTGGGAACACAGTTGAACCTAAGTGTTGCATATCATCCAGAAACATTTGTGCAAACTGAAAGAGTAATTCAGGTTATGGAAGACATGCTCAAAATGTACGTTATGGATAATCAGACTCAATGTGAAAGGTACTTACCATAGGTAGAGTTTTCCTATAATAATAGTTACCACAATTCCATTGGGATTCCTCCTTATCAAGCTCTATTTGGGAGGCCATGCAGGATTCCATTAAGTTGGGAAAAGTTGGAGGATAGAGTAATAGTTGGGCCGGAATTGGTGCAAGAAATGGAGGAACAGGTAAGACAAATTTGAAAAAGGTTAAAGGAATCACAATATAGACATAAGAGCTATGCAGATGCACATAGGACTGATCGTAGTTATGAGGTAGGATATCAAAGTTTTACTCATATTTGACCCAAAAAAATCACCATTCTGTTTGGGAAAGGGACAAAGTTGTTACCTCAGTTTATAGGACCTTTTAGAATCAAGGAGAAGATTGGAAAAACTGCCTATCATCTTGTACTGCCACCCCATTTGCATAAAACTCATTATTTTTTTCATGTATCTAATTTACGAAATTATGTTTCTGATGAATCTCACAAACTGGATTGGAGGGAATTGTAGGTCTCAGAAGTGGGAACCGTAATAGTAAAAACATTATGCATATTATACCGTACTGTTTGACATCTCAGACATCGCATGGTGGACCAGGTTAAGTTCGAATGGGATAAGTATAGCCTAGGATCTTCTACCTGGGAGGATGCAGAGACTATACGTCATGACTACCCCTCACTTTTCGAGCGTCTGTGATGCCCATTTTGACTTAGATAGATACCTAGGCTAAGGCTCTATTTTTAGTTCCATGTTATTTTATTTATGAATGCTATGTAGTATTGATTCATTTTAGTTGGATAGAGGAAACTACTTATATAAATCATTAGATATATTATGTATTTTTTATTAAAATATTTGATGTATGAGTTATTTGATGTACGATTTACCTTATGTATGACTTACTTGGTTTTGTTTTATCTAGTGTATGACTTATCAAAGTTGTTTTTGTTTGATGTATGGCTTAATGGGATATGATTTATCTAATGAATGACTTATCAAAATTATGATTCATCTAATGTAATATTTATTTCCAATATGTTTTTATGAAGTAAAAAATTGAGACGTGGATACTAGACATAATAACATGATGATTAAGATTACTTATCTATATATGTTTTGTTTGTTATGTACATGCATGAATGAGAATTAACCTGTAGATTAAAAATAACTATATGATAACCAAGATCTACTCTTCCGATGGGAAAATGTTAACATATCCAATGAGGAATGGTATGATGTACATTGTTCTATTAAATTTTGTATCTACTTGATATGCACTATTATGATATGGGTAAAGTGTAAATGGAAAGTAACAAGACTACCTGGTTGGATCATTTTATGACAAGTATCCAACCAATTTCGTAGTGAGGTCCATATTAGGGTGTTGACCCTAGTTTTGATGAGGGGTGGAGGAATTTCCCACCGTGTAACCTCCAAGCTTGGAATCGTGGGAGGGAAGTGATGGACACACTCCCCTAGATGTATGATGGTGATTGCTGGTTTCTTGTTGGGGAAGTTAGTTCAATATAGTTGACGCTTTCACCATATTGGTTTTATTAGTGGTTAGATCAGTATATTTTATGCCATGGTATATTGCAGCAGTGGATGGATAAGATGATAGCGCAAGTAGGTTAGGAAGGATATGAGGTTATAGGTTAGTTGGAGACTCTTAATGGGAAGTGGTATGATTTCTTGACTTACTTATTTTCACTACTATATCTCTCTCTATTTTTTTATGCCTTATTGTCAAACTTCTTTCAAACTCCTTGTGTCATTTTCACTCTAACTTAGGGGTGAAGTTTTCTAAAGGAGGGGTGTATGTAATTTTATATTTATGTTATATTCCCAATTTTCCGCAAGATAATTGGAATATTAGAGTTCTTAATTTTCATTATTAATTAAGTGAATAAGAGGGTGGAGGGACCCACAAACCCCATAAATGAATAAAATCCACTTTTTATGTGTGTATGTGGATATTTCATATCTAGATATACATTATGGAGTAGTGGAGCAACTTCTTAAATGAAGAAAGAGTGGAGATCATGGATAATTAATGTAAAATCAAGGAGACCTTGGAGGAGGTAAACTGATATCACAGTGCATTCAAAGTAAGATCATAGAGCACTAATGATGATATAGTGGAGGATGTTGTGCATCCAATGCACACATGATGGAGAGAGTGGGAATTAAATGCAGAGATGGTAGAGAACATGTTGAGACAGCGCAGTCTTCATGAAGGCTACTGGCCACATGTGCAGTGTAGTTATGAGGTGGGCCAGGGCTATGGAAGGCTCAAAAAGCATATAAGGGAGATGAAGGAAACAATAGAAGGCAGGCTTTTAGATTATTATTTCTGATATGTTTAGATCTAGATTTGTCGGTTGACATTTCTATGCAATCTTATGATGTTTAGCTAACTCTGCAGTGTTGTTTATAACAAGGTGTTTCTGAGTGGAAATCCCACTCTTATCCAAGGGGGACTTCAAGTGCCTACTCTGGGAAGGTTTCTATT
Source organism: Pinus albicaulis (assembly GCA_034641835.2). Lineage (NCBI taxonomy): Eukaryota > Viridiplantae > Streptophyta > Pinopsida > Pinales > Pinaceae > Pinus > Pinus albicaulis. The sequence goes on along the minus strand of CM076575.1, from coordinate 1,601,763,192 downwards.
GAGCTATATTCCTCATCAGGCATTGGTTCCATCTTCAGGAGGTTGTTTCTAGCATTTCATCTAGGAAACCAGTGGAGGATTCATCTTTCACCTTGTGCTTCATGTTCAGCCTTTCAGGAGTAGTAGATCCATATCCGACATTCAGGCCATTGTACTTTACCTCTATGCAGTAGCAGTACCCTCAAGGATTTCGCAGTTCAGTCTTGCAGATCTAAAGGAGGAAGGAATTTTCCAGTATTTCAGCTGGAAATCCTGTAAGGGACCATCTCCTCACTTTTCGTTCCTTGTTTCCATCATTCCAGAGTTGATTTTCATTATCTAGTAGTAGGCTTGAGCCTCTCCCTCCTTGATAGCGCAATTTTCTGAAGCTGTTGAGTATTCAGAAACCATATTCAGTGGAGGAAGAAAGAGCAACTAGATCTTGAGCTTCTAGCTTGAGGATCTAGTGAAGGGATCAACCCTTCAATCATAGATCTGATTTTGTACCATATTGTAGACATATTTCATCAGATTATGCTTCAAATATTCATACCCATTAGTGTATATTTGAAGCCCTAAGAGGGTGGTTTTCTTACATTGATAGATCTAGAATATCCTTTCAAGGTTATCTTGGGTATGCGTCATAGAGCTCGATCTAAAGTTTCAGCTTCATTAGAGCTCCAAAACTGCCTAGATATAACTTTCTATTTTTCCAGCAGTTGTAGTCCCAACAGTTGCAGTAGGGACAACATATTTTTCCTTCCAGCAGTCCAGCGGTCCAGAAATCCCTCTTGTGGGATCATTTCAGGGTCATTCTAGGCCATATCTTTGGCTTGAGTGTCTCATATTTTGAGCACTGTTGTACTGGTTCATCCACCTCCATATTAATAAAATGGATCTGTTATTTCTATGCATTCTGATGTGTATTTAGATTTATTGTTTACTTTGTTGCAGTTCTTATATTATGCTTTTGTATTACTGCATTCTCCCATTTGGGATGTTACAACTTGATCCCATCATGCTAATTTTGATTATTTTTTAATTAATTTGTAAATATTGACTTATAATTTTTGAGTAATATCTACACCTGTAAATTTGCATTTTTTTTCACTAATATGACTTTTATTATTTGTTATTATTTTATTCCCAATGTGTCTTCTCAAATATACCTTTAGATAAGATATGGTATTTTCCAATTTATTTCTAAATCAAATATCTATATTTTATTTCCAATGTGTCTTCTCAAATCTACTTTTAGATAATATATGGTCTGCTTCAGTTTATTTCTAAATCAAATATCTATATTTTATTTTTAATTTGCCTTCTCAAATCTACTTTTAGATAAGATATGGTCTTTTCCAATTTAATTCTAAATAAAAATTTTATATTCTTATCTACTTTTGGATAAGATATGGTAAAGAAATTCAAGGTTAATAAATTAAAAGGATGAGGGGTGGTCATTGAATTAATGCTAAGTAGTTGAGGTGGATGAGAGGAAGAGACATAAAGGGAAGGAGGATGAGAGGAGAGGGGGAGGAAGATCCTTGGTCTCTGTTTTTGCATTGGAGGAATTTATTTTGGAGGAGGAATTTGGAGAAAGAGAAGGGATATAATGGAGAAAAAATGAGAGGAATCAAACATGAATATATTGGAGTTTGTTGTTTTTAACTTGGACACATTACATTTGGTTGGACTTGGGCTCGAAGGGTTAGGGAGACTGTGGAAGTTCTCTAGGCTAGGAAATCATTCCTAGTTGGTTGGGAGGTAAATTTAGGTAGGTAGCTAGGAGGAGCATTCCAACGAAGTCAAGAGCATCCCAACCAAGCCATTGGAATATATATTCTTCTATTTATTATTTTAATTAAGTAAATTGTTGCAAATGAAATGTATTACATACATAATATGTTGTTGATCAAAATTTTGCTTATATTTTTTTATTAAGTAAATGTAGAATTATATACATGTTATAGTTTTTTCTTATTAAATTAAATGATAATTTGGTTCAAATATTAGAAGACCTAGGATAGGTCCTCACACAAATGGTCAGCTCGCTTCTTGGATTGTACTATGAGATTTTCAAAATAAGCGAGAATGAGATAAGCCAGGTCGTGGAAGATATAGTTCATGGCCCGCTGAAAAGTGACACCAACGTTTTTAAGACCAAATGGCATAACCTTTTTTTTATCCTTTACGGTAGTAACAATTGATGTCGTTACAGGGAGCTCTTTTTCTATGATGGTTGATAGGGAGGTAATAGGAGTTATTCCTATAGTAGTAATACATGAGTTTCCTGACGTGGCCAGAGGGGCCAAATACCAGACTAGTATTGCGAGAGACATATTAGGAAATGTGAGAGTTTCCATGACTTGTTGCATTACAAAACCAGGTTGGGGATACAAAAATGGGTTATGGGATATAACATATGGTAAGAATTTTGAATCAAAGGTAACGACATCCGTGCTGTCGTGTTCTATTTTTGGGTTGGTTTCGGTGCCTGATGAGCTCATCATGCACACTGCTTCCTTCGCATTTTCTCGGGCTTCCACTGGTAATATAGGAGGGTCTCATGGGTATGTTCCGAGGAGGGTGTATGGTTTGAATTGGTTGGGATCAAATTCTATATATGTTGTGATCAACTCAGTATGCATATCTATGTATGGTAGTACAACATCTAGAGCGGTCACTGGTTTCATTTTGTAGTATGTGAGTTGGTCGATGGTGATAATTTTGTCTTCGTGGGGGAACATCATCACCCTAAAAATAGAAAATTCTATTGTGGTCATAGCGTACATGTAGATCTACCCAAGGAGGATACTGTAGTCTAATTGTGCGTCTAAGACCTTGATGTCTATGAGTAATATTTTGTCAGCCAAGTGCATGAGTACATTTTAAAAAATACCTATGTGAGCTTATGGGTGCCTATCATTTGCTCTAAGCATGATGTCAGATGGTTTCAATTCAGGCGATCCTAACTTCTTCCAAATTGTTTTGGACATGATGCAGGTGGATGATCCTTCATCCATGATGCACAAATGAATGGTGATGTTCTGGACTGAAACTGGTATTTGGAAAGTTACGAGAGAAGGAAGCCTTGGGCCTACCTTGTCTAAATTGAATACCATTAGGCGAGAATCAGAAGGTTCGATCGATCCTAATGCATAAATTAAGGCTTTCCAATGCATTGGGAAAGATTGTAGGACCTCTAATGCTGATATGGTTGAGGGAGAGTGAGCTAAGTTGTCTACTATACTATATCTATGAGTAGCTTTGGAATGATTCCCTACGTACCTTGTCGGTCCCTTGACCATTTTTGGCATGGGCTCCATAGCTACTTTAGAGAAGGTTAACGACACCATAGGTGCACTCGTACTTGTACCAAAAGGGTTGGTATCCGGGGGTGCATCTAGTTCTTGTTCCATGCTTGGAAGAAAATTTCCTCTCCAAGCATGAAGATATTGTGGTTGTTTCCTCCATAATTTTTTTGGGGTGGTTGTTGCTACTGGGTGTTAACCACTCCCTGATGTGATAAGGGTTCTTTCATGACTGCAAGTTGCTGGTTATGTTTGCCTTGTCCTCGGTTACCCTGAAATTGTTTCAAATTAGGAAGTTCAGGACAGTGGTGGGTGTAATGACTATACTTCCCACACATATGGCCCAAGAGTGGTTTTTTCTTAGATTAGTCGTCTTTTTTTTCCTCTGAGAGTTATTGTTTGGTTCCTGGTTTTGATTTTTAGTGGAGTTTCCCCCAACATGAGATCACATGCTGATTGTTACCCCTATTTGTAGTGTTTGGAGAGTTATTATTATGCTCCTAGTTATATGAAGGTTGATGTTGAACCTAGGAGGGTTGCACTAGATTAACTAGTGTGTTGTTATGCACTGGTGGTAGATTTTCTGCAGGGAAAGCGAAGTATTGGTTTCCATGTCCCTGTTTATAATATGTATGCAGGGGTTTCTCTCTAGTATCAACGTTTTTGATTGAGTACTGAGTCCCATGCAACAGAGGGTATGGACCTCCTTGCAATTGGTGGTATAGAATTTCCCTGTTAGTCATGTTCTGCAGAGGTGCAGGTTGAATCAGGTAGTACCCTATTGCGATATATTCTGCGTAGTATCGTAAGAGTTTGTAGGGTTTTGATAATTATTGTTTAGTTGAATTTGGATTAAGGACCCTATCAAACCATCGGTAGTATTCGATGCACCTGGTAACTCTCTATAAGTTTTTAGGCATGGGGAATTTGGAAGGTTTCGAGACCTCGAAATTCACTGCAACAACATGGAGATGACCACCCGGTCCAAACCTTAAAGAAATTCCTTTTCCATTTAGAATGGTGGCTCCAACTAGTTTAACTAGGTCCAGTTACCTTCTCTCAATCTCCTTTGGCTTAAAATATGAATTTTATCTATCAATGGGAAAGATACATCAAATCATTTCTCTTATCGATCGAACAAGAAAGTGATCCTTAAGCTAATTTGGGCTTAGCCAGGCCATAATTAAAGTTTTTCCTCTTTGAGAAGAGGAATTTTTTAGGATGTATAATTTAATCTAAATGCAAAATTATTCTTAGATGCAAGCAAAAGAATCTATTTTAATCCTATCTCAATTAGGCAGATACAGATCTATCCCAACTGAGAGTAAGATGTTTTAAATAATTTAGATTTAAATATGTTTGTTTTAAATGAATATCAGGCTAACGAAGTAGTTCAATTAATTGATATTGTGAATACCAAACACATTCTACCTAGAGACCTTTTAACTGAAATAATCAATCAACAACACTCAGGAAGTAGCTATCAAAATTATATTGATCATTTAATCAGTAACTTGAATAATTAAATAATAACATGTGGAAATAGTTCACAACATGTCACTATTCAATAAATCAATTTATAAGACAGATTTTTGAGTAAATAGTTACTCAATAATCGGGATTAAGCCCATAAGAGTAGAGATAAATAATAACATAAATTGAGGAAAATTACTCATACCGACAAAAGTGCACAAATATGCGAGTAAATTGAAACATTCATGTTATCATAAAATGAAACCATCATTTAAAATAATAGTATTATAAATACCAATTTATTAAGTCCATTTCTCTAGCTCCAGTCTTTAACAATATTTTACAATGCCTGAACTTCTGCTTTCAAAATCAGAGCTACAATAGTGCAAGACTATGTTCATTATACATAACTCAAAATGTAAAATAAAAACCTCAATAATCTCTAGATATGATATTCCTCTCCTCTCACCCTACACCTCTAAGTTCTCTAGACAATAGTGCCATCAAGAATTCCATAATTGCAAAGGAGAGAAGCCCCTATTACATTTTGCATTCTGCTATTTATAATATTTACAAAAGGATTTATTCATAAGAAAGTTTGTTTGAAGAGTGGTTTTGCTCAATCAATTTGTATTGGTTCAAATAATATTATTCAATTGTTGGAGTCTTATTATTGTTTGAAATATTCTTCTTCTCATCTCTTCAACTCTTTTCCTAGAAAAATAAATAAAATAAAAATAAAAATGTAAAAATAAAATCAAAATGCAAAACCTAGAAATTAAAATAAATCTAATAAAAAATTAATTAAATAAATAATTGAAAATGAAATCTTAGCTTTCTATTGATGCCTGTGATGATCTATTTGGCCAAGGAAATCATTGACGAATGGATCTGTAATTAGAAAAGGCTTGGGCAAATGAAAATGCAGAAAATAAAACTCTGAAAATTGATTTTGTTTTAAAAATTTGAAGCTTGATCTTCTGCTAGATTTTGGGTCCAATAAATGATTAAATATAGAAATGAAACAACTTCAGAAATGTTCTCCATGATTTTATCTTTCTAATGAGCCATCCTAGGCCTCATTTGGCCAAGTAAAACTCTATTTATAAGCTTCCAAAGATGACGAGTTAAAATTCCTAGAATTCTGAAATTTTTGTCACTTGGCCTAAAAATCAAAATTTTAATTAGTTTCTAATCCTAAATTAGATTTTAATTAATATTAATTTAATTGTTAATCATAAACTAAATTAATTATTTACACACTAACTATTAATTAATATTAATCTAATAATCTAAATCATACAATTAAATTAATAATATATTATATATTATTAATTTAATTAATTTTGAAATTTAATATTAAATATTAATTAGAAATGGTTTAATAAAAAGTCAATACGTTACTCTATTAAAAAATGGATTCGAACATTTCTAAAACAAATGATTTTAAATAGTTTAGTTGAAAAACAAAATCCATACATTGCATTCACATAAAAATAGATTTCAGAGTTTTTAAAACATATATATTATGTATGTTTGCGATAATGTGATTGCAACGATTACGACTAATTTTATATAATTTTTCATATATACATTTTTGTTAGTTGAGGTCGCAGAGTTTTTTATTTTAGTTAAGTTAAAAAATAAAACCAAACTACAGTTACTTGGTAATTAATAAGTCTAAAAAAAAAAAAAATTAAAGCCATTTTGACATTATGAAATTTTGATTTTGGCATTTTGTTTTAGAAAAGAAAATTATGATAAATTATCAAAATTTTGAAAAAAAAAAGGTGTTTTTTAAATGCTCTATAATTTGGCTAGGTCATTTAGTAAGATCATTTGTGAAAAATGAAAAATGTAAGTAATACTTAACTAAGAGTTAATATTTAAAATGAGTGACTATTTTAACTATGACAATTAAAATATTGGTACACTTTATACATTTTTTAACTTAAGCGAGAAAATGATCAAACTTCAAAGGAGTGCAATTTAGAAACCGGTTGATCAAATGGAGTAAAACAAGTATCGTTGGAAAGCTTGTGAAGAAACATATTCAATAAATCATTCAAAACAAAATTCTGAGGAAGATGAAAAAATGACAAAAATATAGGTAATTAACTTAATCAAAATCCTAAAAGGTGTTTAGCGAAAATTTTTGTAGAAAGGGTTTCCATTATTTGAAGTACATAAGTAAAAAATGGGAGTGGTTGTGTTTTACCATAACAATGGTGACATGCGGGAGAATAACCAATTATCTCTTATTAAAGATAATGAACTTAAATTTACTTAAAGGTTAAAAATAATGAAAATCACGAAATCGTCTAATAGTAAAAAAAATTCCATAGGTCCCACATGAATAGATTAAGCAATATGAGTTTGTAAATATAAGCACATAAAACAAACTCAAGTAAAAGTGATGAATCCAAATTTTGGGAACTTTTTTTATTAATTTTTTTCATGTGAAAAATAAAAGAAGGTAGAAATAGGAATTTTTGATAAAACATATATCTATTTTGTGATTGTCTCTGACATCGCTTCGCTGCCAACGAGCTTAAACAGTATCCCGACGAAGTTGTCTTTTATGCCATACAAGCCTAGTCCCGCTGCCAACGACCGTCCATAGCCCTGACAAGTTTACTTGTATTTCCCACACTTCCTCTTTTTCACTCTTTTGATAAGTGAATTTGCAAGCTTTTAGTTTATGATGTATTTGAGTAAAAGAGGTGAGATGGGAAATAGAGATTTATGTTTAATGGACATAATACTTTCATAATGTTTACTCCAAATTATTTCCCTGCAACTATTAATCAGAGGCTTTTATGTGGAGGGTGAGAGGGATTTATTGAATTAAACTCAAACCAGTGTTTTCCTTGAAAAATTAAATTCAATCACTTAGAAAGGATGTGTGTTCCTCCACGAAAAATATTTAAAGCAAGATAGTTTTATGATTCCATAAATATATCCCTTTAGTGATAAATGAAATTCAATTAAATGAATAGAGTAAAAGGTTTCCCCTATATGTCAACAACTATAAGGTAAGAAAAATTCCTTTTACATAATTCATAGAAAAGTCACTAAAATCAAATCAAAATTGAAAGTAAAAGGAAATTAATTCCTAAACTAAAGTAAGAAAAAAAATCAATGAATAAAAAATGAAGAAAGAAAAATTAAAAGAAAAACAAAATTTAAAATATAAACTCTAACAAGATCACTTATATGAATTTTTCAACAAAGAATTATAAAAGAAAATAAGCATATGTACGTTCATTCCTATGTTGAGATTTTAAATTTTTTATCTTGTAGAGTTATAAAAAATGAGGCTCTAAAAATGTAGAAGGTGAATAACAGTTATGATAGATAATATGCTGAATGAGAAGTTTCTCTCTGTTGCAAATTTTCTTCTTCAAGACAAAAACTACATGAAAGCATCTTAACTATTTTCTAATAAAATTAATGCTTTAAAGAAACAAACTAAAGGTTCATAAACTCCCCAGTCTAGTTGATTCGATGAGGATCATTACTGCTTTTCTCAAGAATCTCATAGGGAAAAAATAAAATGAACTTCGAAAACTGATCTGGTAGAGGTGTGAAAGGTTTATGAAGACCTGAAAACAGAGTTCGAGATCAGCAAAAACTAAAACAAAAAAAAATATGAAGAAATGGAAATAAATGAAAGTGGGCATATGAAACTTACCATTGGAGAACTGCATTTAAACTTACCTGAGAAATATGATTTTCTCCAATGCAAGTTAACTTCTTTCTTTAATTAGAATTAATAGCATGAAGAAGTTTTATTGACCCAAAATCATTATTTATTAAATATAAAGTAAAACAATCGATTAAATAAAAGAAAACGATGTTTCATATTCAAGGAATCAAAAATAAATTGAATCCATCATAAATAAGGATGAAATTATGTTTTTTTATGAATTGTAACAATGAATGCTTTTTTTGCTTCTTCCATTCTGAATTTATATCAACTCCAAAATATTGAAATTGATTCAAAATCCCGAATAATGTAACATTATATAAAGAGTATTTGAATATTTATGTGATAAGTATAGAGAAAATTTCAGAATAGAAGAAAATTAAAACTATGAATTAATCATCGGTACATTACCTTGCCAAATTTTTCGCATCGCAAGATCCTTTGTCGTGCATAACTTAAAAATCTGCGACTTACACTTTTTTCAATATTTGATTTGAGCTCTTTCCATAATAATTTAAAATATAATGGTGGAACGCCAAATATCGAAATTTATCGCATTAAAAGATCTTGAAGCCAAAGTTTCATTTGAGTTAGCAATGCGGTATAATTATTGTGATGGAAATGTCGCAAGATGAGCATGTGCGATGGGAAACTACAAAGGGATGAATGCAATATCAGAGAATAGTTATGTCGGAAGATTAAAGCTTGTGAATGGACTGAAACGCCGATATTATTCTTGTGATAATGAAAATGTCGTAAATGACTGATGCAATGTGACTACAAATATCAAAATATATGCGCGAAACTTTGGTTTTGTAGGCCACACAAACGGTGACCAATCATGTATGATTTCACTTCGCATATTTTATAATTTACCTTCTAGCAGATTTCAAAACTTAACTCTTTTTCAATTTTTTGATTTTGTGATTTCGCAATTCGCAACGAACTCCACATTGCTCGTTGCAACTGGTATTATTTAAAATATTACTTATCTTGTGCATTATGCGATATGTGTATCATCGCATCACAATCTCCTTACCTTGTCATTTATCGCATCGCAACTAATATAATTTATTGAGTGAGTTTTTTAACAATAACCACTAAAATTTTCGATATGCGAAATTAATTTCGTTGATGCGCTGATATGCGATGAAGAAGAGACCTGATATTTTTATTATATGAATTTTAATTTCATATTAGATCTAGGACATCGGAACTTTTAAATATATTCCCCTACCAAATTTTCAATTTATAAACGGATGCGATATCTGTATATAAAGAAGATTTAAATGTAATATCGGGTTTGGGTTATATGAACATTGCAATTTCGGTGAAGCAATTTTATCGGAAAATGAGCAAGAGTATTGAAATTGATTCAGAAGATATGCATCGAAGGTTTCCTATCAGGAACTGTTAAGAGCTTCCTCTGATCAAATGTTATGATACATATAATGCGATATCAGACGAAGAGATCCTCGGAGATTAGAGGGAATTAGAATATCAGGAGGTCAGATATATTTAGTGTATGCTCATTTTAGAGCCTCCAATATGTGATTTGCGATATATAATAAGCTATATGTGTGGTCGATGATTTCTTTAAAGTATTCAATTCAAAAATAAAGTGAGTGATTTAACTTTGCTTTATAATAAACAACCCTTTAATAATTTAATTAAATGTCGAAATTTTTTATTAGAAATTAATTTTTATCAGAACTTTCCTATAAAGAGAGTTGTGAAATAAAATAATCTAATATGATTATTTCAACAATTTATTAAGACTTATCAGGATTTCAATATAAGAAAAATTTAGATATCCTTCAAATTAAAATGAAATAATAAATAGTTCCCTGAACATGTTGTAGATTTTGGAAACAAAGGTTGGCTGCTTGCTTATATCAGATCTACATAATCAAGTTAATGAAGATCTGCACACAAAACAAAATAGAAATAAGAAACAACCTTTGAAATAAAAATAAACAAAAGATGATGATGAACCTGTAAACACATACCTCGAAGAATTTTGATTGTAATTTTACCTCATGAATCTTCAAGTTCTCCCAAATTTTCTCAAAATTTACGTAAGTTTAATCATCACCTTATTATTTTAAACTAAAATGCTAAGTAATGTATTTTTTCAGATTGTATCCTTTCCAAAATTTGATCAGAAGGCAAGAGTGGTAAAAATTAGTTCTTAGAATTACTTGTAAATCAAAAATTGTCAAGTGGTAGAAAATTATTGGAATTTCTTCATGTATGATCAATATTATCAATTTTGAAAAACAAGAAATTTGAAGGCTTGACAAATAAGTATGATCAGATAATTTAAGAGCTTCTAAAATTTTTGAGGCTGCTTTTCTATAATTGGAATGGGATGCCCAAAATAAATTGGATTCATTACTTGTTTTATTGAAAATTTGAAATAATGAAATAAATGCAAACAAAAAAGAAAATTAATCTATTCCTATTTCTAACTAAATGGAAGAAACATGACTAGGTATAGTCATACTTCCAATGTAACTTTGTGATCAGTTTAATTCCTACATGTCAAACATTAGTAAAAATGAAAATATAATTAAACTACAAAAACTAAATTTGGAAGCAGAATGTATATTTATTGTTAATAGCTTATTCACCATTACCTTCTCTTGAAATGCCCTTTCCAACTAAATTTCAATTGAATCATATAAATCTGGCTGGGTTTCCATTATTGAGTATGAGAGGTTTAAAAGAGAAGATGACAAGCGAGGTTGTAAAAATGGTCTTTCAGAAACAATGGCCTGTGTGATTTTGTTAGTGTTACGATTAAGTGCTAAATTATGAACGATCTTCCATGAAGGAAAACTTTCCAAATGTTTTTTAAATTGTTCAATGAAAAATGGATGGAAGTCAGATAAATCCAATAGAAGATTATTAATTGAATTAGATTGTTGGTCATAAAGTGAAAATACACTCTCTTTTTGGCACTGCTCTTGAGAAGTAAGAAGTAATTGATAAGGAATGAACATCAATTGAAATTGGAAGTTTAATAAATTTTGATGTTCACAATTATAATTTGAATCTTGATTTTTCCCTTGAGGTAATGCATCAATTGAGTGTTCAATATTGAGCTGCTCAATATGCCAACACAAAGTATCTAAAAATCTAAGAATAAAAATAGAAAATGAATCTGAAGTTAAAATTAAATGTTGAAAAATAACAAAATTGAATCATAGTTTACACTAGTGTTACAATTATTGTTACAACACAATTAGGAGTGACTTAAAGTAATTTTCTCTTCACAAGAATTGGGCATAATAATGCAATTAGAATGATTGTTGATACCCACTTGTAAATTGGACAAAAGGATGTGACTCTGAATAGGAATGTGAGCTTGATCATCAAATAAATCATAGATTGGAATGGTTTCTTGAATGCTGAAATCATAAGTATGATTATTTTTTTGAAAATAATAACTATTTGGAACAATTTCTAAATTAGATCGTTCTTCATTTTCACATGTGATTAGATTTTGATCACAAGAATTCAATTGTAAAGAAGACAAATCAATATCTTCAATGTCAAAGTAGTTATCATAAATGACCTCAAGACATTCATTAGAATTTCATTCGATCTTATTCAATATATCAAAACAGAAGGAATATTAAGCTAGGGAAAGCTCCAATGTCAGAAGAATGATCATTAATTAATTCTCTATCCTGATAAAAACTAATCAGAAATTCATTTAGATCAGACTCTCTATTTTCTGAAATATCTTTAATGTGAAGAGAGTTTAAATTTTTATTAAAAAATTTACCAGGATAAAGAGAAACATATGAATCCGAAACAATGCATTTGAAAATGTCTCTATTTGAGCACTCTGGTGTATTTTCTTCACTGCAATTTTCAAATTTAAGATCATTTTCTTAGCTACGTATACTTTCTTGAATAATGTTGCTTTGTTGTTCTGAATTTGGAATTCGCTCATCATGAAAGAATTCAGAAATTTGTACAGCAGATTGCATATTATTGGAAATTTTAATCGTTGCTGGTACTCGCCAGATTATGATCTCATTTTCTGATTCTAATGCATACTGATTTTCATATTTCAAAGCAGTATCTTCTTCAATACTATTGCTAATATTTTCTTGCAATTAATTAGTGAAATTTTCCAAACTTCATGACTGAGATTCATGGACATGTGAATGTGCACCTTGATCTTTCTCAATACTATAAGAAATGTGCAAAAATTGAAGAAATTGATTATACACAATAGAGGCCATTTCATCATCATTTGTTTGTACCTCCATATTAGAATTCTTACTTATGTTAATGAAATTAGGAGGAAATTGATCAAAGTTTGAAATATTTTCATATGGGTTATGAATGGAAGGAAGAGAGAAAATATGTTCAAACCAATCTAATAATTCTTTTTTCGAAGGTTTATCTTCAGTTTTAAATTTTAAACAATTTAAACGAAATCTAATGTTAAAATCAATTAATGAATCACCTTCATACTTTCATAGATCTTCAAAATCATCACATACCTGTTCGTATATATATCATCAAATTTACAAAGGAAGATTATAATAAATTGTTCCAAAGAGTGGATTGAGGCAACTGGAAGTGATTTACACCAGTTTCTAGCCTTTTCCAAGAATGTAAGAGTAAAAATCCTGCATAAAAAACTTTCATCAATTTCATGAAAAGAAGAATTTGAAAATTTTTGAATGAATTGTAAAGCATGATTAAATGCATAAATATTTCTCTTACCATTAAAATTTACCTGAGACAAGTGTATTACTATTTCTGGTGGAGTATTGGAAGATGCTCGTACAGAAATACAACTCCAAATTGGAAGTTTTAAAAGAGCCATTTTAATAAAAATAAAATATTAGAATACAAAGATTCCAAAGTAAAACAAGTCTCAGACCCTCCTTTTAGCACCAAAATGTTGAGGCCTCAAACTTTGCTGCAACAGCATGGGGGATGACCACCCGATCAGAACCTTAAAGCAGTTCCTTTTCCATTTATAATGGTGGCTTCGACTGATTTAACTAGGTCCAATACCTTCTCTCAATCTCCATTGGCTTAAAATATGACTTTTATCTATCAATGGGAAAGAGACATTAGATCATTTCTCTTGTCGGTCGGACAAGAAAGTGATCCTTAAGCTAATTTCGGCTTAGCCAAGCCACAATTAAAGTTTTTCCTCTTTGAGAAGAGGACTTTTTTAGGATGTAGAATTTAATCTAAATGAAAAATTATTCTAAGATGCAAGAAAAAGAATATATTTTAATCCTATCTCAATTAGGCAGATATAGATCTATCCCAACTAAGAGCAAGGTGTTTTAAATAATTGAGATTTAAATATGTTTGTTTTAAATAAATATCAAGTTAACGAATTAGTTCAATTAACTGATATTGTGAATACCAAACACATTCTACCTAGAGACCTTTTAACTGAAATAATCAATCAACAACACTCAAGAATTAGTTCCCAAAATTATATTGATCATTTAATCAGTAACTTGAATAATTAGACAATAACATGTGGAAATAGTTCACAACATATCATTATTCAGTAAATCAATTTTATAAGATAGATTTCTAAGTAAATAGTTACTCAAAAATTAAGATTAAGCCCATAAGAGTAGAGATAAATAATAACATAAATTGAGGAAAATTACTCATATCGACAAAAGTGCACAAGTATGCGAGTAAATTGACACATTCATGATATCATAAAATGAAACCAGTATTTAAAATCATATTATTATAAATACCAATTTATTAAGTCCATTTCTCTAGCTCCGGTCTCTAACAGTCTTTTACAATGTCTGAATTTCTTCTTTCAAAATCAGAGTTACAGTAGTGCAAGACTCTATTCATTATACATAACTCAGAATGTAAAAGAAAAACCTCAATAATCTCCAAATCTAAGATTCCTCTCCTCTCACCCTACATCTCTAAATTCTTTAGATAATATTTCCATCAAGAATTCCATAATTGCAGAGGAGAGAAGCCCCTATTGCATTTTGCAATCTACTATTCATAATATTTACAAAAGTATTTCTTCATAAGAAAATTTGTTTGAAGAGTGGTTTTGATCAATCAATTTTCATTGGTAAAAATAATATTATTCAATTGCTGGAGTCTTTTCATTGTTTGAGGTATTCTTCTTCTCATCTCTTCAACTCTTTTCCTGCAAAAATAAATCAAAACAAAATTAAAATGTAAAAATAAAATCAAAATGCAAAATCTAGAAATTAAAATAAATCCAATCAAAAATTAATTAAATAAATAATTGAAAATGAAATCTAAGCTTTTTATTGATACCTGTGTTGATCTAATTGGCCAAGGAAATCATTGATGAATGGATTTGTACTTAGAAAAGGCTTGAGCAAATGAAAATGCAGAAAATAAAACTCAAAAAATTGATTTTGTTTTAAAAATTTGAAGCTTGATATTCTGCTGGATTTTGGGCCTAATAAATGATCAAATATAGAAATGAAACAACTTCAGAAATGATCTCCGTGATTTTATCTTTCTAATGAGCCATCCTGGGCCTCATTTCGCCAAGTAAAACTCCATTTATGAGCTTCCAAAGAAAAGGAATTAAAATTGCCAGAATTCTGGAATTTTTGTTGCTTGGGCTAAAAATCAGAATTTTAATTAATTTCTAATCCTAAATTAAATTTTAATTAATATTAATTTAATTGTTAATCATAAACTAAATTAATTATTTACACACTAACTATTAATTAATATTATTCTAATAATCTAAATCATACAATTAAATTTTAATTTAATTAAATTAGTAATATATTATATATTAATTAATTTAATTAATTTTAAAATTTAATATTAAATATTAATTAAAAAATGTTTTAATAAAAATTCAATAAGTTACTCCTTTATTCAAAAATGGATACGAATGTTTCTAAAACAAATGATTTTAAATGGTTTAGTTGAAGAACAAAATCCATACATTGCATTCACATAAAAATACATTTCGGAGTTTTTGAAACATATGTAATATCCCAAAATGGGATTGTCAGCAATGCATGTCTGAAAATGCATTTTTCAGAAACGGATGCTACAGAAATCCAAATCAGCCCTTGGATCCCTTATATCTGACAATCTAAGTCCTAAATCCAAGAGGAGATCAGAAACAAATCATTCTAGGTAAGGTAAACACGTCTCCCACACCTAGTATGGCTTGAAAAGTGCCCAAGGAAGCGACTGCAGCAACACAAAATAACACTACTCAGAAAATAACGCAGTTTATCTTAACAGTAGTAGGAGGCCAATAAGGAGGCTCACAATTCACTATTACAACAACAAATCAGATTTATAATGTGATCCAAACAATGTACAAGAGAAAATAGAAGACTTATATAGAAAGAAATCCTCAAAAAGAGGTGTCGCAACACATATATTGACTGCAAAGGCTTGACAAAATTATTTTATTAAGTGTACTATAGCAATAGATTACAACTTAGATCTAGAGAAAAATAATGCATGAACAGTCAGATCTATGACAGATCCATACACTATAATGTCTCTACTTTACATTCCCCTTGGGGATTTCAGAAAATCATGATGCACATGGAGTAGATATGAGATTCTATGCTGCAGATCTGCAGATCTATTCAGAATTTCTGAAGTATATATAGGAGTATTTAGATCAGATCTGAATATGACATGGAATAGAATAGAAATCTATGGATCACCACAGTGAAGGGCAGATCCCCAACACCAGAGATCACTCCTCAAAATTTTCCAAAACACCCTGCAACTTTCCTCTTTGCAGATAACGCAATACTAGAATAGGGACTACATTTTAGGCTTGAAGAACAGTTTGGTATGATGCCAAGATGTAGATCTGAAGCTCCAATGATCCAGAACACTCTTGCCAATGGGATAGAAAAATTTCCCAATGAAAAGGGGCACTAGATTAGCCTAGATCTGAGTAGATCTAGCCTCCACTTGCTGCAGATTACAAAGAAAACCAAACCCTCAACATGATTTTCATTGTAGTTGGAAGTAGAAGCTTGGACTTAAGCCTGCTATTGGTTAAGAAATACAAGACTCTTCCAAGAGCTACTCAAAGAAAAAGAAGGATTCCTAAACAGGAGATCCTGGTGCATCAATTGAGTGTTCAATATTGAGCTGCTCAATATGCCAACACAAAGTATCTAAAAATCTAAGAATAAAAATAGAAAATGAATCTGAAGTTAAAATTAAATGTTGAAAAATAACAAAATTGAATCATAGTTTACACTAGTGTTACAATTATTGTTACAACACAATTGGGAGTGACTTAAAGTAATTTTCTCTTCACAAGAATTGGGCATAATAATGCAATTAGAATGATTGTTGATACCCACTTGTAAATTGGACAAAAGGATGTGACTCTGAATAGGAATGTGAGCTTGATCATCAAATAAATCATAGATTGGAATGGTTTCTTGAATGCTGAAATCATAAGTATGATTATTTGTTTGAAAATGAGAACTATTTCAAACAATTTCTAAATTAGATTGTTTTTCATTTTCACATGTGATTAGACTTTGATCATGAAGATTCAATTATAAAGAAGACAAATCAATATCTTCAATGTCAAAGTAGCTATCATAAATGACCTCAAGACATTCATTAGAATTTCATTCGATCTTATTCAATATATCAAAACAAGAAGGAATATTAAGCTCATGTTCATTAATGTCAGAAGAATGATCATTAATTAATTCTCTATCCTGATAAAAACTAATCAGAAATTCATTTAGATCAGACTCTCTATTTTCTGAAATATCTTTAATGTGAAGAGAGTTTAAATTTTTATTAAAAAAATTACCAGGATAAAAAGAAACATATGAATCCGAAACAATGCATTTGAAAATGTCTCTATTTGAGCACTCTGGTGTATTTTCTTCACTGCAATTTTCAAATTTAAGATCATTTTCTTAGCTACGTATACTTTCTTGAATAATGTTGCTTTGTTGTTCTAAATTTTGAATTCGCTCATCATGAAAGAATTCAGAAATTTGTACAGCAGATTGCATATTATTGGAAATTTTAATCGTTGCTGGTACTCGCCAGATTATGATCTCATTTTCTGATTCTAATGCATACTGATTTTCATATTTCAAAGCAGTATCTTCTTCAATACTATTGCTAATAATTTCTTGCAATTAATTAGTGAAATTTTCCAAACTTCATGACAGAGATTCATGGACATGTGAATGTGCACCTTGATCTTTCTCAATACTATAAGAAATGTGCAAAAATTGAAGAAATTGATTATACACAATAGAGGCCATTTCATCATCATTTGTTTGTACCTCCATATTAGAATTCTTACTTATGTCAATGAAATTAGGAGGAAATTGATCAAAGTTTGAAATATTTTCATATGGGTTATGAATGGAAGGAAGAGAGAAAATATGTTCAAACCAATCTAATAATTCTTTTTTGGAAGGTTTATCTTCAGTTTTAAATTTTAAACCATTTAAACGAAACCTGATGGTAAAATCAATTAATGAATCACCTTCATACTTTCATAGATCTTCAAAATCATCACATACCTGTTCGTATATATATCCATCAAATTTACGAAGGAAGATTATAATAAATTGTTCCAAATAGTGGATTGAGGCAACTGGAAGTGATTTACACCCGTTTCTAGCTTTTTCCAAGAATGTAAGAGTAAAAATCCTGCATAAAAAACTTTCATCAATTTCATGAAAAGAAGAATTTGAAAATTTTTGAATGAATTGTAAAGCATGATTAAATGCATAAGTATTTCTCTTACCATTAAAATTTACCTCAGACAAGTGTCTTACTATTTCTGGTGGAGTATTGAAAGATGCTCGTACAGAAATACAACTCCAAATTGGAAGTTTTAAAAGAGCCATTTTAATAAAAATAAAATATTAGAATACAAAGATTCCAAAGTAAAACAAGTCTCAGACCCTCCTTTTAGCACCAAAATGTTGAGGCCTCAAACTTTGCTGCAACAGCATGGGGGATGACCACCCGATTAGAACCTTAAAGCAGTTCCTTTTCCATTTATAATGGTGGCTTTGACTGATTTAACTAGGTCCAATACCTTCTCTCAATCTCCATTGGCTTAAAATATGACTTTTATCTATCAATGGGAAAGAGACATTAGATCATTTCTCTTGTCGGTCGGACAAGAAAGTGATCCTTAAGCTAATTTCGGCTTAGCCAAGCCACAATTAAAGTTTTTCCTCTTTGAGAAGAGGACTTTTTTAGGATGTAGAATTTAATCTAAATGAAAAATTATTCTAAGATGCAAGAAAAAGAATCTATTTTAATCCTATCTCAATTAGGCAGATATAGATCTATCCCAACTAAGAGCAAGGTGTTTTAAATAATTGAGATTTAAATATGTTTGTTTTAAATAAATATCAAGTTAACGAATTAGTTCAATTAACTGATATTGTGAATACCAAACACATTCTACCTAGAGACCTTTTAACTGAAATAATCAATCAACAACACTCAAGAATTAGTTCTCATTGAAATTATATTGATCATTTAATCAGTAACTTGAATAATTAGACAATAACATGTGGAAATAGTTCACAACATATCATTATTCAGTAAATCAATTTTATAAGATAGATTTCTGAGTAAATAGTTACTTAAAAATTAAGATTAAGCCCATAAGAGTAGAGATAAATAATAACATAAATTGAGGAAAATTACTCATACCGACAAAAGTGCACAAGTATGCGAGTAAATTGACACATTCATGATATCATAAAATGAAACCAGTATTTAAAATCATATTATTATAAATACCAATTTATTAAGTCCATTTCTCCAGCTCCGGTCTCTAATAGTCTTTTACAATGTCTGAATTTCTTCTTTCAAAATCATAGTTACAGTAGTGCAAGACTCTATTCATTATACATAACTCAGAATGTAAAAGAAAAACCTCAATAATCTCCAAATCTAGGATTCCTCTCCTCTCACCCTACACCTCTAAATTCTTTAAACAATATTTCCATCAAGAATTCCATAATTGCAGAGGAGAGAAGCCCCTATTGCATTTTGCAATCTGTTATTCATAATATTTACAAAAGGATTTCTTCATAAGAAAATTTGTTTGAAGAGTGGTTTTGATCAATCAATTTTCATTGGTTCAAATAATATTATTCAATTGCTGGAGCCTTTTCATTGTTTGAGGTATTCTTCTTCTCATCTCTTCAACTCTTTTCCTGCAAAAATAAATCAAAACAAAATTAAAATGTAAAAATAAAATCAAAATGCAAAATCTAGAAATTAAAATAAATCCAATCAAAAATTAATTAAATAAATAATTGAAAATGAAATCTAAGCTTTCTATTGATACCTGTGTTGATCTAATTGGCCAAGGAAATCATTGATGAATGTATTTGTACTCAGAAAAGGCTTGAGCAAATGAAAATGCAGAAAATAAAACTCAAAAAATTGATTTTGTTTTAAAAATTTGAAGCTTGATATTCTGCTGGATTTTGGGCCTAATAAATGATCAAATATAGAAATGAAACAACTTCAGAAATGATCTCCGTGATTTTATCTTTCTAATGAGCCGTCCTGGGCCTCATTTCGCCAAGTAAAACTCCATTTATGAGCTTCCAAAGACAATGAATTAAAATTGCCAGAATTCTGGAATTTTTGTTGCTTGGGCTAAAAATCAGAATTTTAATTAATTTCTAATCCTAAATTAAATTTTAATTAATATTAATTTAATTGTTAATCATAAACTAAATTAATTATTTACACACTAAATATTAATTAATATTAATATAATAATCTAAATCATACAATTAAATTTTAATTTAATTATTAGTAATATATTATATATTAATTAATTTAATTAATTTTAAAATTTAATATTAAATATTAATTAAAAAATGTTTTAATAAAAATTCAATAAGTTACTCCTTTATTCAAAAATGGATACGAATGTTTCTAAAACAAATGATTTTAAATGGTTTAGTTGAAGAACAAAATCCATACATTGCATTCGCATAAAAATACATTTCGGAGTTTTTGAAACATATGTAATATCCCAAAATGGGATTGTCAGCAATGCATGTCTGAAAATGCATTTTTCAGAAACGGATGCTACAGAAATCCAAATCAGCCCTTGGATCCCTTATATCTGACAATCTAAGTCCTAAATCCAAGAGGAGATCAGAAACAAATCATTCTAGGTGAGGTAAACACGTCTCCCACACCTAGTATGGCTTGAAAAGTGCCCAAGGAAGCGACTGCAGCAACACAAATTAACACTACTCAGAAAATAACGCAGTTTATCTTAACAATAGTAGGAGGCCAATAAGGAGGCTCACAATTCACTATTACAACAACAAATCAAATTTATAATGTGGTCCAAACAGTGTACAAGAGAAAATAGAAGACTTATATAGAAAGAAATCCTCAAAAAGAGGTGTCGCAACACATATATTGACTGCAAAGGCTTGACAACATTATTTTATTGAGTGTACTGTAGCAATAGATTACAACTTAGATCTAGAGAAAAATAATGCATGAACAGTCAGATCTATGACAGATCCATACACTATAATGTCTCTACTTTACATTCCCCTTGGGGATTTCAGCAAATCATGATGCACATGGAGTAGATATGAGATTCTATGCTGCAGATCTGCAGATCTATTCAGAATTTCTGAAGTATATATAGGAGTATTTAGATCAGATCTGAATATGACATGGAATAGAATAGAAATCCATGGATCACCACAGTGAAGGGCAGATCCCCAACACCAGAGATCACTCCTCAAAATTTTCCAAAACACCCTACAACTTTCCTCTTTGCAGATAACACAGTACTAGAATAGGGACTACATTTTAGGCTTGAAGAACAGTTTGGTATGATGCCAAGATGTAGATCTGAAGCTCCAATGATCCAGAACACTCTTGCCAATGGGATAGAAGAATTTCCCAATGAAAAGGGGCACTAGATTGGCCTAGATCTGAGTAGATCTAGCCTCCACTTGCTGCAGATTACAAAGAAAACCAAACTCTCAACAGGATTTTCATTATAGTTGGAAGTAGAAGCTTGGACTTAAGCCCGCTATTGGTTAAGAAATACAAGACTCTTCCAAGAGCTACTCAAAGAAAAAGAAGGATTCCTAAACAGGAGATCCTGGTGCTAAACAACACTATTCTTTGCTAAACAGCCAAGAGAATGAAAAATGTATAAACAGAAAAATTATTCAAAACAATGTGTTCATCAACAACCCCTCTCTTGATTTCCTCCTCTTCCTTTTGTAAGATAGAAATCCTTCCAAACCCTAAACCATCTCAATGATTTAGTTCTATTCACATGTGTAGCCTCCAAATAAAATTGCGCTGTGCATTTAGGAGGTTCATTGCATCTGGATAGAGTTGTTGATTTGGTCTTGTTGACCCAGTCAAATGTCTCAATCCCTTGCACACATAAGGGTGTTTTATTAAGGCAGCTCAGATTTAGCCTTGTTCACATGGGGCATTGATTTATTTTATTGTTTTAGGAGTTTTTATGTTCTTCCTTTATACATTCATTCATGAACAGAAAAGTAAAGAAAAATTTAATATTCCAATTAGCTTGAGGCTAATTTGGAATATTATAGTCCTCCCCTCCAAAATGTTACTTGTCCTCAAGCAACTTACAAGGACATTGCAAAGTCTCCAATGGATTTGCCTCCTCCCAAAAATACAAGTGTGCTTTTGGTGAATAACCCAAATATTTGTCATCATGAATAAATGGGAGATGCATGGAAAGAATCATATGTTGTCCATTGGTCTTCTCAAAGCATGAGAGATGATAAATGATGGGTGATTCAACCCCCATGAGACACTCCAATCTCCATGCTATCTTCCAAACAAAGTGAGCCATCCTTGGTAGCTCATAGAAACAATCACCAATCACCTCCTTATGCAATGTATAGGAGATGCATGGTTGGAAATGAGAGGTAAGAATGTACAATTTATGATGTCTCTCCCTCCATTTATGATAAATGTGGAGTTGCTGATCTTGGGTTGTAATAATATAGTCCTCATGAAGCCAAAAGATACTTGGAACCTCATGATTCCCTTCATTAACTCTAGGGACCCCTCATGGCCGATCTTCCATGCATATATTGTGTTAGACTCCTATACCAATAGGTGTCATATATTATGATTGACTTGATGAGCTATGTAATATGTTCATACCTTTTCTTGTTACAAAGGTTTTCCATATTGTCAAAAAAATCAAAAAAATTTAAAAAATGTAAAGAGGGTATACCCTAAAAGAAAAATCAAACGGTGAAAAAAATAAAAAAGGCCAAAAAAGTAAAAGAAAATGAACCCCACCAAAAGAAAGGCCAAGGAAAGTGCGCAAGTTTAAATGCCACTACTTTTTTCTCTTATGTAAATAAAAAAATTGTGTGCAACTTGTATCTTATGCCACAATTTATGAATAGTCAAACAGTTTAAGCTTGGCTAGTTCATTTTTCAATTTTATGTTTTTTAGATAGAGAATAAAATCTGACCAAACTATTTAATTTTGGCAGATAAGTAGATAGGTAGAGTAAATAAAAGGAGCTCAACAGTTTAATCTGAGCCCTTGGATGTAATAAGGTTAGAATTAGATAGATTTCTACATGTAAAAAGAAAAAGTGTGATAAGGGTTTGCCAATACAAGTGCACCCTAATAAAGAAGAAAAAATGGTAGGGTAAAGTAGGTAGGGAAGGCAGATGTTGCAGAATTACATGTGATGGATAATGACTCTAGATGTGTTAAATCTTTACTTTCATCACAAGGGCAAAGGCAGACACTACACTGGAAGAATTT
>CM076575.1:1601590781-1601739784 GCA_034641835.2 Pinus albicaulis | reverse complement strand
GACCTGCAAATTTCAAATATGTTAGTAGGGACTTGAATACGACAAGATGAGATCATCAATTATGGAACATCATTGTGAAATTACACTAGAATGGGGATCTGAAAATTTTAAATATGTCAGAAGGGACCTGAATATTGTTATGAAAGTTTGTCAGAAGGGACCTGAGAAAATTATAGCAGATGTCAAAGAATAAACTTACATAAAAGGGACCTAAACAATAATTCAAAATCAAAACAGATGTATATCAATTCAATAAGAGCTGTCGTAAAGAAACACAATGACGATCATCATGAAACATCAACAAGGGGGTATATTTGTAATGTGAGTAAAAATTTTGCTCTTAAATTTTCATATTTTTCAAAAATAGTCTGGAATTGATAAACTAATTAAACTACTAGTTAATCCATATTTTACCTACATTACATTACATTTCATCACTAATATTACCCACATTTCATATTCCTTACCCATATTTTATAACCTTCTTCATATCATTTAACCCTACCCATATATTACTATTTGAAATATTTCATATCACTACCATATCATCTAACCCTAACCCTATATTACTATTTGAAATATTTCATATCACTACCCATATCCTACCCTATGTATTTCTTAATAAAAATAATGATAAACAAGAGATCACAAAGTTGAACCCATAAGAATAATTTTTGAGAAGATCTACAAAAACCACAAAACAAAGGTTAGCATTCTCCATAAGGAATTAATTTTAAAAACTTGACTATTGCATTAGTCAAGTTTTAAAATTAAAAATCAAAAAGTTCAAAACTAAAGTTTAAAAATATATGGCGCAATTCAAAATGAAATGGTGAGCACAATTATGCAAATGGAAACACAATATAAAGTAATGAATGCAATGATAACCTACGAATGCAATGGTAAGAGAGGTATGCATAGATATGATGGCATGCATGTAATGCAAAACAAATCATAATGTAATACGAATACATGCAAAGTATGGGAATGATGGCGTATGAGAAATGCAATGCATGGATGCAAAGGTTAATGATGGAGCACGATAACATTGCAGGTAAGATAGATGTACATACCATGAATATGAATCATTAATGTAATGCAAAAGGATAGGCACGACAGTTTAAGAGAGGAACGTGCATGGATGGTCAAAGTGTTAGTGAACGGGTAGGAAATTCAAAAAGAAAACACTGTGTAAAACAAAAAAACTTATTCCATCTCTACAAAAACCATTTCCGCTTTTTTGTAAGCCATTTCTGCTCCTGTAGGAAGCCATTTCGGCCATTTTTAAACATAGAGAACAATACTTGAGAAAGGTTTTCACCATCATCGCCATTGGAAGACTCAAAGAGAAAAAGGAGTGCGTATTCAAGCACATCCTAGTGTATGTAACCACTATGAAAAACGTAAAGGAGAGATAAGTTGTGAAGGCTGAGAGGAGAAAATGCAGAAGGAGAAGCAAAATATATAGTAAGCAAAGGAAAATTGGAGTGATAAGAAGTATTCATGGCCAGAATTCTGGAAAAAAACTAACGGTGCCATTCATCAAAAAGTGGAATTTATCTGAAGTGAGGTAAGATTTGATTGTTTTAATGAATTTTGGGATTGTATAAATTAGTCAAGCTCTGAGTTAAAAGGGAGTTAATTTATTTCGAAATGCAAGCCTGTCATGTAAAAAATTTTGCATCCAACCAATTTAAAAATGTGTTGACAAGTTTTACAAATGCTCTGCCATCAGTCAATCACGAATTTTCTTTTGAATGAGTTTGTTAAAGAGAAGATTTTAATGGATTTGTTATGTATTTTAAAACTCCAATTCAACTGAAGAAAACCACCAGATCAGAGAGAAGTCATAAGGAAACAAGTGCATAGAAGAAGGTAAGGTCGACACATCCTCCTCTTCAGTGTATTAATTCAAATAAAAAACAGAGAAGTGGAACTACAATTTGAATGCATGAGAAAATTGTTAGTTCAGTTATATATTTGTTTTAAAAACACACTCAGTCTACAAATCTAGAGCACAAAATACAAAGAAAATGGAGAATAGATAGATGTGTTTTGATAGAAGACAAAATTGAGGAAGAAATGGAGTAAGACAGTTTTCAATAATTTTTTGATGCAAATGATTGAAGTTTCTTTTGATAAATGTACAGTGAATTTGAATACAGTGTTTTGGAGAATTTTTGTATGAAATAAGGAGTGAAAAACTACTGAGTATAAAAAAAATTCAACTTTTTTTACACAAGTCAATTTATTTGCGAAACAGAGGAAGTTTTAAGAGAATACCTTCCAATTATTTGCAAAACAGAGACTGATTTTTAAAGAGAAAATAGAGAATTAGTAGAAGATGTAACATTAGAAACATAAATTGTGTTTTCTTGTAACATTTCCTATCAAATTATTTTTGTTTAATTACAATAAGAGTACATTCTTCAAAAGAAAAGAGACAGAGAACTGGTTGGTTGTCAAAAACAGTGAAACAGTAAGGTAAGCCTACTACCACAGTTATACTCAGTGTTTAATTTTTATTTGCAAAATGAAATTAATAACAAGGAATGGTCACATTAAATAGTTTTTAGAACAAATGGCTTCCAGAGTAGAGCCAAAGGATTTTCAAATAGAACACTAGAGTAGGGAGACTGTGGAGAAACTGTATCAGTCAGGGTTGATAGGGTTTTTACAAAAATTCAGAGGCCATAATGAGAGAGTGACAAAAGAATTTATAAAGAACTTCACACAGAGTGAAAACATGGTGGGAAATATACATATATCTTTAAGTCCTGAATATATATCTGAAGCATTATATTTATCATTTTCAAGAGAGTTATATCATAAAGGTTTTCATTTTAGAGACAAAGGGTGGACATTCTTCCTAGGGAAAAATAGGAAAGGCTCCTTTGACAGGTCAAAATGTATTTCGATGGAATGGTTCAATGAACCATGGGCTGAATTGGTGTTAATAATTCATAAGTATTTCACTTGTGATACTAGATTCAGTGTTACCATGTAAGGATACTAAAACACATAAAGGGAGACATAAGGATAAATCTACCATATTTCTTCCACAAGAGTTTGATGAAAATGATTGAAAGCATTCAATCAGAAGCCAAAAAAAAATAATTTCAATTCATTCACCAGGGACTCATTAAAATTCTTGTAGATCATCAACTGAAGATTAATGGGATAGTTTGGGAAGATTTCCTAGCAGAAAATGGGTTTATTGAACAGATTGTGGAAAAAAAAATTAAACCCATAGAAGAAACAAGGAATATCATGCATACTTCTCTTTATCCATCTACAAGATCAAAGAAACAGTAGGGAGAAATGGTATTAGAAAAGGAAACATATTTTGTGACTATTCCTAGGAGGCAAAAGGGAAAACATTCAGTAGAACTAGAGGTCCAAATCTTGAAAACTTCTCCTATTAGGAAACAAGCCACTGATTTAGACAAATATTCATGCTTTGGGAACAATGAAGTAGAAGCTGTTTCAGTTTCTAAAGATTCAAAAGAGGAGGATCAGAATCTTTTCAAAGTCAAAGAGCTTACTAAAAACTTAGAAATAAGAAAGATCATGGAAAGACACTTGAAAGAAGAGAATGAAAATTACAAACTAACCAATGAAAAATTGGTTAAAGAGAATGAGAAAACTAGTGAAGAGATGGAGAAAATGAAAAACAAAAACAACCTTCTTTACACACAGGCTTTCAAGTGGCTTCAGGAGAAAAATTCCTAGAAAGCTAAGTATGAGAAGCAGAAAGTAAAAAATTCCATTTATATAGAAGAACATGGTAAGGAAATGGATTCTATTTTTTACACATCACAGCATGAGGTTACAGGATCAGGGATAGGATTAGCATCAGGACTCAGAAGGTCGAAGAGGAAACAACAAGCATGAGGACATGCTTGATCTTCAGTTTGGGGGAGATGTTGGGCCTTGTTTTTTATCTCCTTTTGCTTAAGGAATACATTTTATTTTTCTACATTATCCATCCATTTACTATAATATTCACCTCACATAGACCTAAAGATGCATATACAGGTATTTAATTTATGTTTTTCAATTATTAGATGTTTTTGTGAAAATTGAAATTTAAGTGCAATTTTAGACAGCAGTAGAAATTCCCGTAATAGCATGATGGTTTGCATATGTGCATGAAAATTGGGCTCGAGATGGATATGTTTATAGAAAGCTAATGAACTAGGAGTAACAGTACACTTGTTGGTATAGTCATATTTAGCTTTAATACGCTTAGTCAAAGGCGGTCAAACAGGACCAGTCTTTATGGAGGATCCCTAGAAACACTACAAGGAAAAATCACATTGGTGAGGGGCGAAAATGGTTACCATAATCTCATTGGTGAGGGTCAAAAGAGCCTTTGTCACCAAAAATGGATCATCACCAAAGGTGGCGTCATCGAAAGTATAGGTGTTGTGGTGACATTCAAGGTCTGTCAAAAATAATGATTTATAGTGATGGATAGTGACCGTTGTTAGCCCCTTATAAACTCCTTGACAAGAAAGAAAGGGGATAATTTGTTTTATGAGCCTTCAAGGAATGAATTTCCTCTAAAAAAACATCATCCTTGAAGTCTCCTGTGCCTTTTCCTTTGATAAACCCCCACTGTTGTTCCTAGTTTAAAGGTCCTCACTGATTTGAAAAAAAATGTGCTCCAAAAAGCCTACATCTGCCTCTTGTATCCCTGTAGAATGCCCATTTTAACCTTTTTTTCCCCTTGTCAAATTCCCCTCTAATCCCCTAAATCTTCCCAAAGTCCCCTTTACATCCTACACACCCTCCTTGTTTGGCCAAATCTCCCCTTCTTTCCCCTATCGTTACCCTTCATAGGCCTTAAAATGATCTAAAAATGGGCCAACTAACCATATTTTCATGTCTATTGGGTCTTAGCCCCTTCAAACCAGCCCCCTTAATCTTTGTCTCCACGGACCCAGTGCCAAGACCAGGCGCCAAGGCGGAAGGCGCTTATCTCAATTGGTTATTGGGTGATTTTTTCGCCGTCGATCTATTCAGATATGACGGTTGTCGCAAAATCTCTTCGCACCCATCTTTTCCCATTCACCGCCCGATCATATATCAACTGTCTGTTTTCCCGCAGATCGATGGTCTGTATTCCCTCTGCTTGTTGGTTCCAATAATGTGCACTGTTCATAAACCACCGGTTTCCATCTCACCACGTTTGGAGGTTGGGCGGTAATTTTGTTTCGGAGCGATTCCACTCATCGCATTCCACGTGGCTCTGTGCACTATTCACAAACCACCCTCCATCGCGCGTTATCGTTCGGCATTTTCCCCGGCGCGATATCACCCTGCGCCATCCGATCTGAGGCAGGCCATCCAACGGCGATCGCTCTGTGAAGTCGCACGAGGATTAATCAGAGGAAATCGTACCCCTGGCCCACTATCCATCGCCCTCCGACGTGTTTTCCACCATCGATCTCCGTCGGAGATTGGACTGCCTAGATTAAATGCATGCCCACCAATTAACCCCGTATCGCCATGTCACCCTTTCCACGTAGTTTTTTCGTATTTCGCCCGTCTCTCTTTATATATTCAAAAGGTCAAAATTCAAAGGTTTTGCATTAAAAAATTTCTGCGCTCCGCCCATGTCCTCCAGACCATGTTCCACTATTAATTTTTATTTTCCACCATGATCCTACACTTTTCCGCCATCTCACCAGTTTGCATGGCCATTCTCATCATCCTCGTTGCATCCACCACCTCCATGCATGGTTTTCTTAATAGGTTTTCGTTTTTTGCAGGGTTATCAGATGGTGAAAGCCACCATGATTACACAGTCTTTATTACAGCGGCAAAAAACGTAGAAAGGACCATTTTTTCAGAGGCCAAAATCACAAAGAAAGCCTGGGAAGGAGCCATGATAGGACTTGCATTAAAAGAACAAGGTTTGAACTCTGTAAAACCTCCCCAGAGCCATTAAAAGCGTAGATTTCACCAATAGAGACAGAAATGGTGTCGCAGAGAGTTTAACGCATGAAAATGAAGATCTTTGAGCCTTAACTTAGTGGTTTAGAGGCAAAGTACAAGATTGAAGACATCATGGATCAAACAGAGGGTACAGAGTGCATAAATTAATGTATATTAGGTTTTCTACATGAGCAGAATCTTTTTCTCCATGAAAGGACACGGTACACATTATTTTTTTAGTCTACATTGTGTCCAAGTAAAGTTTTCCCCCTTGACAATAGTCCTATGCTATCAGAAGCATTTGTTACACAGTATGGTAGACCTTAGCATCATTATTCTACCTTTTTGTTTAGTTCACCAGAGTGTTACAACAAGTACAGTAGAGGCATACCTGGAGTAAATGGAAGCCTGACGAAGACCACTCTTTCATCCAAAGAGTACTAGAGATAAATGCACAGGATTTAAAACAGAATGGGCTTCGGCCCTCTTTCTTTTCGAATTTTTAATGCTACATTTAGTGTTCACCTACCTTCTCTGCTCCATTTGAGCTATAAATTCATGAAGGAACTCATTGTAATGGTTGTTGATCGGCTATCAGAGAATTACAAGATGTTTCTTTTGAGACATAGTCTCTATGTAAAGTTGTAAGATAGGCTGAGGAAGATGTTTTCAGACTGAATATCCAGCTATTGGTAATGTTGTACTTGATTGGTGTTGCTCTTTAATATGACAAGCACATTTCTTTGGATCCAGATCTAAAGCAGCGGTAATGTTCTCCTATCTCTGTACTTTTTTTATTTAGCAGTTCAGCTCATTTCATTTCTACTGGCTCGCATCAGAAATCTAGCATAGGATTTACCCTTGTTAGGTATCCTATGTTTCTTCTCTCCTTGCCCTCAATTTTTTCTGCTATATGTGTTATCTAAGGTTTGATTTCAATTAATTTAACCAATGTAGTGGATGTTATTGCCTGCTAGTTGATGTACGAATTAATGAATCTGTTCTTAGATGTTCTTGTTAGGATTTAATTGAATGAATTGGGAACACTGGGAGGTCTAGAACTCTATCTCTATCTCACTGGGATCCTTTTCAATTAATTGAACCTCTTCTAATATCCCTCAAGCTGGAGGCCGAAGAATTGAGAGTTCAAAGTCTCTCTCTGATCTTAGGTCTTTAACTTTGTGTTCTAAATCTTAAATGTTTCTTGTCCGAAGAGTTAGCCTTTGGATTTTAGAATCACAAGTGTTCAATGGTATGCCCTGTCCCTGGATCTGATTTCTAAAGGTCACCTTAGATGGTTTCCTTGCTTTCACCTTCTCTCTTACCATTTCATATCACACAATCATCTTTAAGATCCAATGCTTTAGATGACTAGCCCAACTGAAAGCCTGCACATTGAATAGCAAGTAAACCCTTTCCTGACTCCATTGCCCAATGGTCTTGAATGTTCCCTGGGGTATCTCTCCTTTTCCTAAAACCCTCTTTGCTCATCCTTGTCTTATATCGAACCTTTCTTTCCTGATTCCCAACAACCAAACATACATCAAACAAACAAACCCCGAGCCTTATAACTAGCCTAATATCTTAACACTGAAGCTTCAAAGTCATATACCTTTGACATATCATAGAAAGATCCCTCTTTAGACCCAGGAGGGCTAGATCCTGAGGTCTGAAAGTGGTTCTGATGTTGTCTCATCTTTTGTTCTTGCCAATCTAGCCAAAACATGGGAACACCAACATAATGGCGACTCCGCTGCGGAAATTCTGAGTATTTCTCACCTTACTACATCATAAGAGGCTCATAAACCTACAATCTCTGGCTAGGTTGGAAGTTAAACACTCTTATTCACAGATCAATCTCTATACCATTTTGTGTTTCTCCCACACTCTTAGACAGAGTCTGGAAAGGGCCAGGTAGCCTCCATATCTAACACTCTTTAAGAGGTGACATATCTGGTAAAAGCCCTCCTAGTCAATCTTTGGTTAGAGTTTGCTGTGTTTGGAAGTTTCCCTTGAAAAGGGACATCTCATAAGCACTGTGGTGGACAATGTACCCTCCAGAAGCATCCTAAACCCTCCACTTGGCGACTCCATAATTCCTAAACGATTCAAAGACTCCACTGGTGATCAGTAGGCCTGCAGATTATCTTGGTTCACATAAGACTCCATTGGGATACCAGAGCCCATTACAACATCAACCATAATAGAAGTAACAAGTAGGGTTAAGCTGCTTTTTTGGAAAACAACATTCTGGCTTTAAGAACCATTCACATGAGAGCTTATCCCAACCCAAACCCACCTGAAATAGTTGATAACCCTGAGAGCATCCTCAAGAGATCTCCTACACCTGTAAGACCAACTATTTCCAGCCACACCCATAGAGCTAATTCTGCACCAGAAGATTTTACAGCTCTATCAGACCCACCTTTTGACCTAGGCTCTCAAAACAGTTTACCAAGAACTAGGTCATTCAATGTCCTAGACCAGCCAGACCTTGAGCTCCCTAGTTCACCACCTCAAAGTGGTAAACACCTTTGGAATAGACAGACCCCTCCATCCACACCCCTTGATATTCACTTCCTTCAAAACTTGGGGCTCTGCCACCCCAAATCTGTTCATCAAGCTTCTGCCAGTCCTAGTATCCTTGTCATCCATATACCAACTGCTCAAGCCAACCCTTTACCTCACCAAAACATCACCATGGCAGCCTGGTATGCACCCCTTGTATTACCTCAGCCTCTAGTGCCCTTACCTAACACGTATCAATCGAAGATCCCACACTTCACTGCCAAAGAGTCTACCACAGATCAGCACCATGTAGATAGGATGGAAGATTCTTTCGACTACATGGAGATAGATGATGATACAGTGAAAATGAGAATCTTTTCCCAGAGCTTAGGAGGTGATGTGAAGAAATGGTTCAAAAGCCTACCTCCCAACAGCATCCAAGACCTTCCTGCTTTATATCAGACCTTCATAAAAAAGTGGGAAGTTAAGGCCAACCCTCTCCAAATCCTAGCACAATACAAGAGCCTGAAAAGAAACGTAGGAGAGAGTGTCCAGGACTACTCTACAAGGTTTAACAACGTTTATAATGCTCTTCCACCACACATGAAACCTCCCCAAGGTATGGTTCTAGTGAAATACCCTGAAGGCCTAGATGATGACATGGCCTACCAGCTTAGGGAGAGGGATTACAACACATTGGAAGACATGCAAAAATGAGCAGTGAGTGTAGAGGCAAATCTGATTGAGAAAAAAGCAAGATTGAGAGCTGAGAAAAGGGTAACATATAGAGATGACAATGTAGCTTCCACATCTGACCCCAATTATGACCGCATATCCAAAAACATGGAAAAGCTACAACAAATGATGGAAAAAATGGTTGTCACAGTTAGTAACCAAAATAGAAAT
Organism: Pinus albicaulis; assembly: GCA_034641835.2. Classification (NCBI taxonomy): domain Eukaryota; kingdom Viridiplantae; phylum Streptophyta; class Pinopsida; order Pinales; family Pinaceae; genus Pinus; species Pinus albicaulis. The sequence continues at coordinate 1,601,730,427 of CM076575.1, read as the reverse complement.
CAAAGCCATAACCAGAACTAGAACTTTAGAAGAAACAACACCACTCCCAACAGACAAAGAGAATCAGATCAACAAGTTATTCCCCCATTCCAAGATAACTTTTTAGATGAAGATGAGGGAATCGTAGAAGAGTCTGAGGGAGACACAATAAAAATTTTTGAAGTAGAAAACTCAATCCACAACTGTTCCATAGAAAAATATCAGCCCTCACCCTCATATTGGGATGAGGAATGGTTAGAATATGAGGATTATAGGTTAGGATTTGAAGATGCCATCATGTAGGTCAGAGAACAATATGAACTTAGAAGAAAAAAGAGCTAAGACACTACCAGGCCGAAAGCTTCTGAGGTTACCATCAAGAAAAGGCCTAAGAAAACTTCTAAAGTGACTGTTGAAAGTAACAAATCAACAGCTGAGAGTTCTAGAAAGAACAAAGAAAAAGACAACCAAAACATTGATAAACAAGGTAAACCAACTAGCAGCACTAGCACTACAGCTAGTGCTCCTGATAAAACTATCATCAACACTGTATATAACGAGAATCAACACACTGATTCAACCACCAAGGCAGTGGCTAACAAAATAGAGTCGAGCATTCCAAAGAGTCAGTCCACTTTCAATCTGGAAAGTGAGATTGCAAAAATTAAAATCTCTGTACCACTCTCTGAGCTAGTCACTCAGGATGTATATAAAGGCCAAATTTTGAAAGCATTAAATTTAGGTGAGAACAGTGACACTGTAAATCTGAGTGATGATCAACCTGCCCTTTTGTTTGGTCCAAATATAGAAGGAAAGTTTCAGGAAGGGGTAGTGCCCCCTTTTTATATCAGTCTTAATATCCATGATAAGATTCTCCACAATGCAATGCATGATTCTGGGGCATCACACAACCTGATGCCTAAAGTAGTGATGGAAAGATTAGGCCTAGAGATAACTCGTCCCTATAAACACCTATATTCATTTGATTCTAGTAGGGTAAAGTGTCTTGGCCTGATCAAAGATTTATGTGTGAGCCTTACCCAGATTCCAACCAAGTGTATGATCATGGATGTTGTAGTGGAAGACGTGCCACCCAAGTATGGAATGTTATTATCAAGATCATGGGGAGCCAAGCTACAAGGTACAATGCAGATGGATGGGGCTTATGCCACAATCCCAGTCTTTAGCCAACTTAGAATATTGTATAGAGAGGCACAGATGAAATTCCTGGTCAGTAGCCCCGAAAAGCTTGAAAAATCACCTTTATACTATGTACATAAAAACCTTGACTCCTTCATCCTTTGTAATGATGAATCCTTAGAGGGGTCAGAGTCTAAAAATAGAGATACAAATAAGGAAACCGAGCCCACGGACTTTAACATAATGGCTACTCTAGACTTGGAGGAGAAAGACGTAGAAGAATTTGAATAGTGCACTGAAACAAAAAATCAGAGCAAAACTAGAAATGGATTGCAGTCAACTGATTAGTCACTCTCCACAAGCTCATACACCACACCAAGAACGAAACAATGATAAACCTGAGAATGAAACCTTATGGGAAACGAATTTCGATGGGTCATGCACCAAGAGAACTGCTGGAGCAGGAGTGTGGATACATAACACAGAGAGTGACTACGCAGAGAGCTATGCCTGCAGCCTGCACTTCAAATGTACTAACAACATTGCAGAGTACGAGGCTCTTATCCTAGGCTTAAACCTGTTGAGAAAATTAGGAGCCCATAGGATAACCGTGCACGGAGACTCTGAGCTGATCATTAAATAGGTGAATGGTGAATACACAGTAAAACACCCCAGGCTGAGAGCATACATGAATGACACTATGGATTTATTGAAAACCTTTGTAGAATATGAGCTGGTGTTTGTCCCTAGGAGTCAGAACGCAATTGCAAATGGATTAGCCTGCATGGCTAGTTCATATCACAAGTCTCCCAATGACCAACAGATCATCATTCAGACCAAATTCAGACCTGTAGTGCCGAACAATGAAAAATATTGGCAGGTCTTTGAGGGCAATAAACAGATTGAAGATTTCCTGGTAGGTAGAAACGAGTTTGAATTTGCTGATTCAGAATCTAAATATGACAATTTCTACCTAAGCGAAGAGTCCTCAGATGAGGAAGAAACACCCTGTAATATAGAAATAAACACTTTAAACGAACAGATTGGAAATCCAAACAAAAAATGTGAAAACACAGATAGTGAAGAAGTAGAGGTGCTGCAGACCAAGGATAAGAACATACCTCGAGGTCTGGCACCTTTAGAAGACCTTTTTGACTTCGATGATGTAGCAAAAAAAGCCCACTTTGAACACGCATGGCTGATGTTGAAGAATGCAACATCAGCATGAACGAAGACAAAACCTCTATGATTAAATCGCTAAGTCACCCCTTCTAGAACATGAAAAATAAATACATCGACCTATTCAAGGAATTCATTGATGTGTTTGCTTGGAGCTATGAGGACTTAAGGGCCTATGACACAAACATCATACAACACCAAATACCTTTGAAAGAGAATCATAAACCCTTCTGACAAAAACTTCGTAGAATAAACCCAAAAAAATTGCCTGCAGTGGAAAAAGAGATTAAGAAGATGCATGAGGCAGGCATAATTGTGCCTGTGAGGTTCTCTGATTGGGTATCAAACCTAGTGGCTGTGAGAAAGAAAACAGGGGAGATCAGGCTGTGTATTGATTTCAGGAATCTTAATAGAGCCTCACTCAAAGACAATTACCCTTTGCCAAAAATGGAACACATCCTTCAGAGGGTAGTAGGCTCAAAAAGGATCTCCCTGCTAGATGGGTTTTCAGGTTACAACCAAGTTTTAGTACTCCCAGAAGACCAAATCAAGACCTCTTTTACCACTCCATGGGGCACTTTTATGTATATAAATATGCCTTTTGGATTGATGAATGCTGGTGCAACCTTCTAAAGAGGAATGGACATAGCTTTTTCAGATGAAATAGGACACTTCATTGTCATCTATCTGGATGACATAACAGTCTATTCCAAGACTAAGAAAGAACACCTAGAACACCTGAGAAGAGTGTTTGAAAAATGTAGAAGGTTTGGTCTGTCACTGAATCCTAAAAAGACTATATTTGGGCTGCAAGAAGGTAAGCTTCTTGGCCACATCATATCTGAGAAAGGGATTAGGATAGATCCACAAAGAGTTGAGGGAATACTACAAATCACACACCCGAGAAACATCAAGGAGTTACAGTCCTTTATTGGGAAAATAAACTTCCTCAGGAGGTTTATTCCCAACTTAGCTGAACACCTTAGAAATATGACTAACATGTTGAAGAAAGGTGTAGGAGTTAAGTGGACTGTTGAAGCTAAGAAATCTTTTGAATCAGATAAACTTGCACTCACCCAGGCTCCTGTCCTAATCAGCCCAGATTTCTCAAAAGATTTCCTGATTTTTTCATTTGCCTCCAAGCATACGATAGCTGCAGTTCTACTGCAGAAAAATCCAGAGGGAATGGAACAACCCATTTCTTTCTTCAGCAAAGCACTCAGAGATGCACCCTTGAAATACAACATTATGGAAAAACAGGCCTATGCTTTGGTTAAGGCCTTGAAAGACTTTAGGGTGTACATACTGCATTCCCACACCATAGCCTATGTACCCAACATAGTAGTTAAAGACATCTTGTCCCAAGACCTAGATGGGAAAAGGGGCAAATGGATTGATGTGATCTTAGAATATGACCTTGAGATAAAACCCACAAAACTGATAAAAGGTCAGGGCTTAGCTCAACTGATGGCTAAATCAAATCTACAAGCCCTTGACATTAACATGGTAGATGCCTTGGATGAGCAGCAGGGATTTCCTGATCCCACTGTTGAGGAGAAGTTTCAGAGCTCTCCTTGGTATTCTGACATCCTGTATGTGCTTACACACCTCAATGCCCCTCCTGAACTATCGAAGACCAAGGCCAGATTCTTGAAGCTAAAATCCAAAAGCTATTGCATAATGAATGAAGGATTATACTGGAAAAATGAAAATGGCCTATTTCTTAAATGTTTTCCTGAATCTGAAGAAGAAAGGATTAAACAAGAATTCCATGCAGGAGAGTGCGGAGGACACCTGAATAGAAAGCCACTACAAACAAAATACTCAGAGCTGGCTACTATTGGCCTACACTTTTCAATGATATCCATAAGATGATAATTTCCTGCCACAAATGCCAGACTTTTGAAGGCAAAAGAAAGCTCCTCCCCTTACCTCTACAACCCATCACTGTTGAAGGTCCCTTTATGCAATGGGGCCTAGATTTCATAGGAGAAATTCACCCTGCTTCTTCTGCACAACACAAATGGATCCTAACAGCCACATACTACTTCACTAAGTGGATAGAGGCCATACCTACTAGGAATGCCACAGATTCAGTCATCATTAGTTTCCTAGAAGGTCATATCCTCTCTCGGTTTGGCTACCCAAGGAAAATAATCACTGATAATGTTGCTGCCTTCGGATCCAAGAAAATGGTAGATTTTTGTCACATGTATCAAATATAACTCAGTCATTCAACTGCCTATTACCCTCAAGGTAATGGATTAGCTAAATCATCAAACAAGAGCCTGGTGACCATCATCAAAAACCTGCTAGAAGAGAACAAAAAGTCATGGCATAACAAGTTAGTGCATGCCCTGTGGGCTGACAGGCTTACAACAAATAAATACATTGGCATGTCACCATATCAGTTAGTCTATGGAACAAAAGCAGTGTTTCCCACCAGCCTTGGAATACCAGTGATTAAACTTGTTCAAGAGATACAAACAGAAGAATATAGCATGGTGAGGAGAATAAACTAGACAATTCATCTCCAAAGAACAAGGGAAGAGGTCTATAACAGAGCTATCAAGGTCCAGGAAAATATGAAGAAGTTATTTGACAAAAGAACTAAGGCCTCTGATTTCAAAATTGGAGATAAATTTCTGAAGTGGGACTCAAGGAGAGAGGACAAAGGAAAGCACGACAAGTTTGACAGTTTGTGGCAAGGTCCCTACATCATCCAGGCCACTGTGGGTCCAAATGCCTTTTTTCTACAAGAGTTAGATGGTACAGAGCTGTTTGGGGGTCATGTCAATGGCAGGATGCTCAAACACTACTTCTGCTGATTTCCAATTTCCAGTTTCCATTTCCATTGTACATACCATTGCAGTGTTTTGTTTTCAAGAAAAAGAGAAAATGTTTCAAAAAACAGAGAGAAAGGAGGGGTTCAGACATGCTCAAAACATGAACCTCCAAAGTGCAGAAGATTGGCTCTAATATGATCTAAACCTGAGCCAAAGAAAGTAAAGATAGCTGGTTCAAACATGCCCAAAACCTGGACCAGCAAAGAAGAAAAGAATCAGCTCTAACAAGCCCAAAACTAGAGTTGAAATGTAGAAAAGAAAGTGACTCTAACAAGCTCAAAACTTGAGTCACAAAAGAAAGAAGGATGCTTCAAACTTCAGATTTCAAGCCTTCAAGATTTTGTTTTTAGTTTTCTGCAAGCTTCTGTCCATGTGCAATTGTCTTTATGCCTTGGATTTACAACAAACTGGACTATCTAATCCTAGTTTGACTGTTTTTAAATCTCTGTTGTAGAATATAGAGAAGAAATCTGCTGGATAGTTTAATCCCAACAGAGGTTAGATTAGGTAGAGAAACATATGAGACCAACAGCTTAATCTGGTCTCATGGAGCAATAAGGGTAGAAATAGAATAGGTTTATTTTCTTGTTTGTAAAAAATAAAGAAAAAAGATGTAAAGGGTCTGCTAGTTCAAATGCACCCTAGAAGAAAAAATGCTAGGATTGTAGGATGGGTAGGTAGTTTGTTTGGGAGAGTTTTTCTGCTAAATTGATGTCTTCACTATTGTGGCAGCTGAAAATCAAAGAAGAAAGGTGGCTCAAGCAGCAGGCATCTGGCCTACACCAAAGATCATTTTCTGAATTCTTGACTCCTTCAAGAAGAAGCCATCCCCATGTGGAGCCACTGTTAGCCCCCTATAAATTCCTTGACAAGCAAGCAAGGGGATAATTTGTTTTATGAGCCTTCAAGGAATGCATTTCTCTTGAAAAAACATCATCCTTGAAGTCTCTCGTGCCTTGCCTTTGATAAACCCCCACTGTTGTTCCTAGTTTAAAGGGTCTCACTGATTGTAAAAAATTGTGCTCCAAAAAGCCTACACCTGCCCCTTGTATCCCTGTAGAATACCCATTCTAACCTTTGTTTTCCCCTTGTTAAGTTCCCCTCTAATCCCCTAAATCTTCCCAAAGTCCCCTTTACATCCTACACACCCTCCTTGTTTGGCCCTAGCCCCTCAGCATTTTCCCCACATGACTGAGTACCGAAACCGGACGCCAAGGCAGAAGGCGCTTATCTCAAATGGTTATCGGGTGATTTTCTGCCGTCGATCTGCTCAGATCTAACGGTTGTCGCAAACTCTCTTCGCACCCGTCTTTTCCTGTCTGCCGCCCGATCATATATCAACCGCACGTTTTTTCCCCGCAAATCGATGGTCTGTATTCCCTCTGCCTGGTGGTCCCCGCAATGCGCACTATTCATAAACCACTGGTTTCCATCGCACCGCGTTTGGAGGTTGGGAGGTATTTTTTGTTTCGGAGCGATTCCACTCATCGCGTGACACGTGGCTCTGCACACTATTCACAAACCACCCTCCATCGCGCGTTATCGTTCGGCGTTTGCCCCGACGTGATATCGTTGTGTGTCGTCCGATCTGAGGCAGGCCATCCGACGGCGATCGCTTCGCGAAGTCGCACGAGGATTAATCAGAGGCAATCGTACCCCTGGCCCACTATCCATCGCCCTCTGACGTGTTTTCCACCGTCGATCTCGACCGGAAATCGGACGGCCCAGATTAAATGCATTCCTGCCAATTAACCCCGTATCGCCACGTCACCCATTCCTCGTAGTTTTGTCGTATTTTTCCCGTCTCTCTTTATATATTCAAAAGGTCAAAATTCAAAGGTTTTGCATTAAAAATTTGTTGCGCTCCGCCCACATCCTCCATTCCATGTTCCACTATTAAGTTGCATTTTCCACCATGATCCTACACTTTTCCGCCATCTCATCAGTCTGCATGGCCATTCTCGTCATCCCCGTTGCATCCACCACCTCCATGTGTGATTTTCTTAAGAGGTTTTCGTGTTTTGTAGGGTTATCAGATGTTGAAAGCCGCCAGGATTACACAATCTTTATTACAGCGGCAAAAATCGTAGAAAGGACCATTTTTTCAAAGGCCGAAATCATGAAGAAAGCCTGGGAAGGAGCCATGACAAGACTTGCATTAAACGAACAGGGTTTGAACTCTGTAAAACCTCCCCAGAACCATCAAAAGCACAGATTTCACCGACAGAGACAGAAATGGAGTAGCAGAGAGTTTAAGGCACGAAAATGAAGATCTTTGAGCCTTAACTCAGTGGTTTAGAGGCAAAGTACCAAAATCGAAGACCCCGAGGATCAACCAGAAAGTCCAATATTCAGAAATAAGGGTAGTAGGGTTTTCAAATCAACAAAATGTTTTTTCCTGAGCAAGGACACAGTATGCATTGTTGTTTATGTCTACATTGTGTCCAAGTGAAGTTTCCTCCCTGACAACAGTCCTATGCTATCAGAAGCATCTGTTACACGGTATGGCCAACCTTAGCATCATTATTCTACCTTTGTTCAATTCACCAGAAGTACTACAGAATGCTGCAACAGATTACATCAGAGACATACCTGAAGTAAATGGAAGACTGATGAAGACCACTCTTCATCCAAAGAGTACCAGAGATAAATGCTCAGAGTTTAAAACAGAACGAGGCCTCGGCCCTTTTCTTCTTCTGAGTTTTAATGCTGCATTTAGTTTTCACCTACCTTCTCTACTCCTCTTAAGCTATAAATTCATGAAGGAACTCATTATAAAGGTTGTTGATCGGTTATCAGAGAATTACAAGCTGTTTCCTTTGAGACATAGTCTCTATGTAAAATTGTAAGATAGGCTGAGGAAGATGTTTTCAGACTGAATATCAAGCTATTGGTAATGTTGTACTTGATTGGTGTTGCTCTTTAATATGACAAGCACATTTCTTTGGATCCTGATCTAAAGCTGCGGTGATGTTTTTTTGTCTCTGTATTTTATTTCATTTCATTTCATTTCTACTGGCTCGCATCAGAAATCTGGCATAGGATTTACCCTTGTTAGGTACCCTATGTTTCTGCTCTCCTTGCCTTCAATGTTTTCTGCTATATGTGTTATCTAAGGTTTTATTTCAATTAATTTAACCAGTGTAGTGGATGTTATTGCCTGCTAGCTGATGTATGAATTAATGAATCTGTTCTTAGATGTTCTTGTTAGGATTTAATTGAATGAATTGGGAACACTGGGAGGTCTAGAACTCTATCTCTATCTCACTGGGATCCTTTTCAGTTAATTGAACCTCTTCTAAGATCCCTCAAGCTGGAGGCCGAAGAATTGAGAGTTCAAAGTCTCTCTCTGATCTCAGGTCTTTAACTTTGTGTTCTAAATCTTAAATGTTTCTTGTCCGAAGAGTTAGCCTTTGGATTTTAGAATCACAAGTGTTCAATGGTATGCCCTGTCCATGGATCTGATTTCTAAAGGTCACCTTAGATGGTTTCCTTGCTTTCACCTTCTCTCTTACCATTTCATATCACACAATCATCTTTAAGATCCAATGCTTTAGATGACTAGCCCAACTGAAAGCCTGCACATTGAATAGCAAGTAAACCCTTTCCTGACTCCATTTCCCAATGGTCTTGAATGTTCCCTGGGGTATCTCTCCTTTGCCTAAAACCCTCTTTGCTCATCCTTGTCTTATATCGAACCTTTCTTTCCTGATTCCCAACAACCAAACATACATCAAACAAACAAACCCCGAGCCTTATAACTAGCCTAATGTCTAGCCTTTGCTTCAAAGACATAAAACCTTTTCTTACATAGAGAGATCCCTCTCTGGACCCAGGAGGGCTAGATCCTAAGGTCTGAAATTGGTTCTGATGTTGTCTCATCTTTTGGTCTTGCCAATCTGGCCACAACATGGGAACCCCAACACTTGCTATTGTTGTATGCCACCTGATTTTCATTTTGAATAGTATGTTCTAGTTGAACAATCTTTTCTTCCTTTTCTCTGAGAAGCAGTTGAAATTATGTTGCTTTATCAATAGTTGCACTTGCATAAGCCCCCGCAAACTGTGAGAGCATGTTTAAATCGTCATATGGAGTTGATTGAGCTACTTGCCTGATCTAGGTGGATATTGGTGGCCACCTGCCTATTCTACTTGGGGCCCCACCATTGTTTCTTTCAGTTTTTTTAGTTTCCTTAATTATAGCATAGTTTACTATTTTTAGCATTTTTTCAGGTCCTGAACTTCCGGAGCCGTTTTGAGGCCCTAAACGATGTTTTTTTGGAAAAAATGAGAACAACATGGAAGTTCCTTTGATGTTTTTAACACTAAAAGTTGTAGTCCTCGGATAGATATTTCTAACGAGGTATTGTGCGCGTCAAACAGAGATCGTATGCCAAAGTTACGTCTCCGGGAAGATTGATGTACCAATTTACCCAAACGGGGCCCATAATTTTGGCGCTTCATCTCCTAGGGTTAGGTTTTTGGATGTTTAGGGTTTTCCATTGTTTCTCAATAATAAATAGGCACTTGAGCCTCATTGTAACACAATTAAGAGCTCTATAGCCACCACGTCTCTTCTCAGAGATAAACTACCAGCACCCTAGCTAGTTTATTTCCATCCTGTCTGTAAGTATATTTAAGTTATTTTTTATTAATGAAATGAAGTTTTATTCCTAATGCATCTCTGATTTTATGTGTATTTCTGTATTTCATTGTGTTCCTGCATAAATCTGGATCATTGCCAAAGAACTTGAAAAGGAGTTTCACCGGGTATTAACTCTTGGGCTTGGTCTAGCTTTCTCTTTTTCCTTTGTGTGCTTACAACTGCTTTGTATTTAGGACTATAAAACCCGTTCAAAGGAGGAATTTATTCAATCATTAGAACAACTTCTGATGAAGGAAATGTTGGGATAATTTCCATATCTTAAGTGGTATTAATTTGCTTGGGAGCCTCAACAATGAACGAGGTCATCCCATTAGTTACCAGAGTCTGCGTTGTTTTTTTGGACTAGAGTGTTTAACTCTTGCATCTCTGGTGTCAATATTGCTTGATTGCATCGTTCCCAAATTTCATTTAAGTTGATTTATTCTTGGATTTTCATTGTTTGTTCAACAACTGAAGTAGATATCTCTGAAATTTGAGAATCAATTGGATCTTTAACTGAAGAAGATGATGCTTTTAACATTTCAGTATATTGCTGAGAGACTTTCAACAAATCCATTGGCAAATGTGCTCATCTCTGACTTCAATATTGATTATTCAATCAATTCATCAGGACTAAGTTGGTTTTTCACTGCTCTTTCAACACTAGGATACTCATGAACCATCTCAAATAAATCATCATATTTATGAGGCTCGCTTGTAAACTTCCTGATCCTTGCTTGTGTTGTAACATCTTTAGCAACCCAGTTAGGATCATATTGTCGATTTGGGATAGTCAGGAATTTCAAAGCTTTGATTTGATCAATTTCAAGATAAGCATGCTTGATATTGTCCAAAGCATAGATGCCACAAGAAATAGGAAAATAAGGCCATATGGTTTTCTTAGAATCTTTCAATATTTTGGTCAAGCCATTTCCAACTATTTGATATGCAATTTCCTTGCCCAATAGCTTATTAGGTACATAAAGGGGTAAAACATGCGGGTTGGAAAGACTGCCAAAAATGCAGATATAAGTGAATGATTCCTCCCCCCCCCAAACCACCTTCCTATTGACATTAGAGCCATTATTAGCCTCTACAAAGAGTATGGGAGCTTTGTTATTGAAAAATTATTGATGAATAGGGAGTATGATTCCATGATAAATCTTATAGAAATGAGAATGAGATTTATATTCCCATAATATATCATGATAGATATGAATGGGGGTTGGGTCTTGAATTTTCCATTTCCATCCCATGGGTGGTGTGGTAGCCTAACTCGACTCAACCAAAAGTCAAGAGAGGTTCTGAACAATTCAAGGTTATTGAGGAACAATTGTTAAAATTTCAAGAAGACCTATAATATGGTCTTATAGGTCGAGTAAGAAACAAATCACGAATTCTGGATTCAGAGACGTAATACATAATGGTGGTCTATATTCCAGATTGAAATAGTGAGTAAGGTGTGTAACAAGCGTGATAATCCCAAGTTGGAGTGAATAAAAAATAGGATAATAAGCTCAGGAGAGATCAATGCTTTTAAAGACTGAATAAAGCTCAGGAAGGATTGCGGAGTTGCAGAGTGACAACGGTAGAAAGCAGAGAAATCGACTAAGACAGAAACACTTAGAAGATTTCCAAAGTAGGTGATCGGACGACGAGGATCGAATCGCAAATCTGAAGGGGAACAGACTGACAACTGAGATGACATCGCTAGTTAAACAATATATCTTGCGATGCGACGAGGAGAAGGGCCATGTGTCGGCATAGCGCAATTTTGCATTGGTGATTATTGAGTTTATGAATTAAGGACTTCACAAGTTAAACAAAATAACTTGTGATGCGGTAATAATTGAAACTTGTGATGCGATAAAGGGAGGAGACCTGTGTTGGCACAGCGATCCAGTGCATATCGCGCATCGACGGGTTTAGATTTTAGCATTAAGACTTCGCAAGGTAAAGTATTTTGGGTGCGATGCGACAAGGATGTGAGACGACAGTGTGAGATGGTACAGTGGCGTTGTTAGATCTGGCGAAGATCCACGATGGAGATTACGTCGCAACTTCACATTGGCATTTGTATTATTTACCATTTAAGTTATATGTTAAGTTCGCCGATATGCAATGCACCGTGATTGGTCACCATATTGTGGGACCCTACAACCACTGTTCTGCGTATATGTAAGTGGTTTGAGTTATGTGTGATATGTTTTAAAGTAAATCGATGTTAATTGCGCGTGTATGTATGTTGAATAAACTCCAGTATTGTAGTCTGATGCGTATGTAAAGGGAGTTTATGTGGGCCATAACCCAAAGGTCCACGGTAAGCTTTAAAATTCAATTTCATGACGCGGTGGGGCCTGATCACAAATCGCAAGTTTCAAAAGATAAGTGCTAAGGAAAAGTTAAAGACAACAAAATGCGAAGTGCGATGTTGGCATGGACGCGATGTGGTTCCAAGATGAAATCTAAAGGATCTCAAGTCTGGGCTTATGAGTTTTGTGTGCCATTTTATGAAGAAATATGAAAAACACGGCAGAGAGACTCGGGTAAGTGACCCAACGCAAAGCAAAGGAGATGAGAAGACCAAACACAACATACATGCACAAAAGAGGTAGAGTCAGGTAGCAGGTGACATGATGACATCGTTCGAAACACAAAAGCATGGGCAAAGTCGGGTGGAGATGCGTTTATGCAAACTATTAGGACATCATAGCCGAAACGAAAGGAGACACATCAGCAACAAATCAGACTCAGCAAAAGGATTATATTCCAAGTGCATTTTGTTTTCTTTGTTAAGATCGAAGCTACTATGGTGTCCTCGATTGCAATGTAATAAGTAGTTTAACAGTTTAGGCAGTTTAGGAGTTTCAAGAAGCTGGACCAGTTACAAACTGTTGTTGTTTGTATTTAAGGAAGAGAGAAAGAGGGAAGGAGAGTTATGAGTTCTGGACCTCTTGGGGATTACATTTTGTACTTCTTTTTCTGATGGGTAAATGAAGAAGCAGTAAGTTTATTGCAACTGTTGATGGTGATTCGTGTTTCTTGTGCCGTTTTGTGTCCCTTCTTCTTTGAATGAAGTGAAGTAATGTAGCATCTGGTCTCTTAATTACATCTCTGAGTAAGAGTTCAATAACCTTAATGTGCGCTCCTTCACTCCATCCCTTCTCCCTTCACAAATTCACTCTGAAACTTAAAAGTAATAGATTTTGTGTTTACAACATGTTATTTTGGGTTTCCCCTCTCTTCACAAACTCTCGATGAAACTTTAAAGTAATAGATTATGTGTTTACAACATATTATTTCGAGTTTCCTCCCTCTCCATGAATTTCCTCTGAAACTTAAAAGTGGTAGATTCTATGTTTACAACATATTACTTTGAGTTTCCCCTGCAGTTCTTCTTTTCATTCAGATATCAGCAGTGAATGGCATTATGAAATCTTTTATTATTCCAGATCATTAAGGGTTTTAGAAAACTAGTCTCCAGAGGGATAGAACAAAGACCTCATGATAAAGTCATTTATGTGACACACTTTTAAAATGTCTTAAGCACTGATTCCTTTAACAACCGAGGGATTGTCTCTTAGGATAGGTGTGAATCATATGAAAAACATATAGCATCCATTACATAGGCACCTATGAAAACGGGGAACAGCTTCTGATAGTGTGAATTGTGATTTTGGTTTTCCATAGCTTAGAATCTCGAGTAGTTAAATGATTTAACAATATATTTTCCCACCATAATACAACTATCCTAAGGTACCTTCCATTAATCTGCATCTATTCTTCATAAACTTTTGGGCATTTGGATTACCATACAAATCCAAGACATCATAGCAGTGACATGAGAAAAAGTTCCAACAATGGAAGTTAATGAATACATAACCTTATCCTCATGTTTTTGCTTGTTTGGGTCCCTTCTCCATTGTCTGATAACTTCTGTTGGGTGCTTGTTCTCTTGCATGAATTTATGGTCAAACTTTGTGTCACACTTCTTCATGTGAGGAGACAAGGCGGATACATTTTTCTTAAATATTTGGTCTTGAATTATCCGACTGCCTCTGCCTTGAGTCAGAAATTCTTTGTCTCGCAATATTGAAGTTGTCAACGTAATCCAAGAAGAAATAAAACCTCATTTCATTAATATCAAATGACCGAAAGGATGATATATGGGAACAAGATAAAGAAGACGAAAAACAATGGAGATGGGTGCGCGAATGATGGTTTCTATCACAAACCCTGCCTATGGCGCTGCCATGATGCTATACAGACAGTTAACGACTGCTTCAAATTTCCGCTAAATTTTTCTACCCGTTATGGTATCGTTTACTTGCTTTCTCTTATTTGCGGGCATAAGCTCAACTAGTTTGTTTGGCATCAATATTGTTTTGATTGGGGTTTCCTCCTTCGTTTCTGTTTTGTATCCATCCATCGTTAAACCGTGGGAGCCCTAGGCTCGAACTACTCGCGAATACCTCCACTTGCCACCGATATCTTCTCGCGATGCGTGGATGGGGGTCCATGTGCTGATTACTCACGACTCAGGCTCCCTAGCATTTTTTAAACCGCCCCCTCGAGCTTCTATTTTGACTTTTTCCCCCTATCGGTTTCCTCTCGGCGAGTTTTTATTTTCCCTCATTGTTTCTCATTTGGTGTGGTTCCCTTTTTTTCGCGGGCATCTTTGGGCAGAGCACGACTACAAACATGAGTATTTATGAGGAGGAGGTGGACTATTCACCCGACCCTGCTAGAAGGAGTTCGGGTTTTTAATTGGATGGAGGAACGGGGTAAGGGTCTCATGCATGATGTGGCTTGCCATGGAGGTGGGTGAGTCGGTGACTCCTTCGACCATGCTTTCTCAACCACCTCGGTCTCCTCGATGGGATCGTGTGGAATTGATTTTACAATGGTTGAATTCTCCGTCATTTTCTATCCCGTCGCCATATGTCTTGCGACAATGGGAACAACAATCACAAGAGTCGCCGGATGTTCTGCCATGTGTACCAGTGCGCCCCTTTGGACTTGTTATCTCACGGGGCCGATGATTTGGTGTTCACGGATCTGAATATCGGTGAGGGAGGAGATTATTTTCCATCTTGGTTCTGCATAGGTCGAGTTTTTTCCCACTCGCGGCCTCTGGTTGTTTCGAGGGTATTCCCCTTGCTGCGCCTCCCTTGGATGATCCCAAATATTCGATTTCTAATGAACCCGTGAGAGTTGTGTGTTGAATCACAAGGCCAAACTTAGTGTCACGGCAAGAAAAAGACTCGTTGCACTAAGAAACGAAATAGCCATGACATCATCTTTGGTCGAGGAGTCGGCATAGCGAGACATTGAGCATACTGCATGCGGACGGTTATGGTGGGAAAGTTTAGGGGAAAGAATTATTCATTTGCAGGCTCAAGATCTAGGCTGAGGAGATTTGTGGCAGCTCTTTTGGAACAACTACCGGGTATCTTGACCATGAACATGCGTTGGTTCGCCCTCATATTCTCTCAACCTGCTATGGTGGATTGGGTACTCTCCAAGTACTAACACCTTGAGATGAATACGGTTATGTTGAAGCGTTGTACTCCATTATTCGACGCGGATAAGGAGAAATAAGGGGCGGGTCTAATTTGGCTCCAACTTCCCGGCCTTCGGTTGCAATTACGGAATGAATAATCTCTTGATATCATCGAGAAGGATCTTGGCTTATACTTGGATAATGATCGCTCCTATATGGAGACGAGAAATATATCCGTGGCCCGTATCCTGGTCTACTTAGATACGAAGGAAGGGCTCTATGATGGTTACACTATTTTCTTCAACGACATGGTCCGATATCGGGTGTTGGATTATGTAGGGGGTTCCCTTCGAGATTTCGTCATTGTCATGTGGTTGGCCATCTTTATAAAGAATGCCCTCTTATGGGCGTTGTTTCTCCACTCACCAAAAGCTGTGGTACACATGGCTACTCAAACAGATCTTGTGTGCATTATTTCTACCCCCGAAGAGGATCGGCCTGACTCCCGCACTAAACATGCTCGAGGTGCTACGGACTTGGTCGGTCACACAAGCTCGAACGCACAACCATGCGGCCTTCACCTCACTAGAGGACTCAACACCTATTTCGGGTACCTCTCTTGCTCGTCCTCCTTATTGCTCTGTTATTTCTCATCCTCCCAATTTATCTTTGTGTAATGATATTCAATTCAATTCTTGTAAATTGAATTCCCTCTATTGCTACTGTTGCATCCGCTTCGGACGATCACTCCCCCCATCCCACTCACCTCGATGTGACCTCCTCACCTAGTCATCTCATTGACTGCGATAGTCTCTCCTCCAATCATCATTATTTCCTCCACTCAGCTGTCCCCTCGATTGCACATCCCACTCACCTCTGATGTGACCTCCTCACCTAGTCATCTCATTGACTACGATAGTCTCTCCTCCGGTCATCGTTATTTCCTCCTCTCATCTGTCCCCTCGATTACACATCACACTCTCGGCCCTCGGTATGGACCCGAGGACCTCATCGACCGGACCTCGGGGTCATCCATCCGCTATCACTAAGGTCATTAGGATGGCTAGTATGGAGGTGGTTGCGAGCACTTATACTTCTATAATTCGGGTTCTTAGAGCAAGGAATTCTCGGGATTTGGTTTCCCTGTGATCTTCCTCTACTATAATTGTAGGGTTTTAGCCCGACCCTGGATAAAAAAATTGGCTCTCGAGTGCTTACTTCAAATTATTTGTGTTGATGTGCTTTTCTTACAAGAAACTTTGGGGGGATGGATTATCGATTTCTAAAATTTTATCATCACTCCTCCCTGATCGGTCCTTTGAGACCATTGACGCCTTTGTGGTCGATCAGGGGATGCGCCATGGGCATCAACAATAAATCCATCCATGTACAGAGCTGGTAGGGAAGGGAAGGAACCATTGGAGTTGATATTATCACTAGAGATTCAAATATTGCGATTACCTTGATCAATGTTTATGGCCCCCTGCCAACATCGAGAGGCATTTTGTGATTCCTTGTTGAGCGACTCTATATTTCATCAAAAAAAACATCATTTTGGGAGGAGATCCGAACTTCTCTATTGGAATCTCGAAATCTTTGGGGCCGCGGGCCATTTTCGGACTCCTTATCGGAGTACTTTGCTAACCAGTTTGGAGGTGGCGGATTTATTAGACTTAGATTTTCCTAAGAAGACGCCTACCCGGAGGAACAAGCATACTGGGGTTGCGGCTGCGGGCTCGGAGATTGGCTGGTTCCTCATCGAGTTGCGCCTTGTTAACTCATTTTTTCTCGAGCTAGACAATGGGTGGGTTCGGGGGGTGCCTCGAATCACTCTTCGATTTACCTTGAGTTTCTTGTTGGTGAACAGAAGCCTCGGGCCCCTTTCAAATTCAATGTTGTTTGGCTACTTGAGCTTGAATTTCACTTGTTGGTCACAAAGGAGTGGAAGTACTATGCTCGGGTCCCCTGAGCGAGGAACTCGCCGAGTCCTCAATGATAATCTCAACCTCATCAAATCCATTATTATCGGTGGGCGAGGAGGAAAAGGCGTTTGGAGGATGAGGAACTTAAAAGTATAGAACAGGGAGATCGCTCAACTGCATTGATCCGGATTATTTGGGATTCCAATCATCGAGAATCAAAATACGGACTTATTGCTTTGGAATCCACTAGAGCCACTATTCTAAGGAAGAGGGAGGAGGAGTGGCGACTTAAGAGCAAATCCATTTGGTTAAAAGTCGGGGATGAGAACACTAAGTTTTTTCCAACGATGCGCTAAAGGAAGGAGGATTATCAATACTATTTGGGAAATCACTAATCATCCTGGTACGAGTGGCCAATACACATGCTCGATTTTTACGACATGGGTATTCAATATTTCTCCAAACAATACGAGCTGCGAATAATGTAAAATTTTCGGATATTATGCATATTGCTCGTACTCTTCACGAGGTTTGTTGAGGAGGAGCACTTGGAGGATCTAAATGCACTGTCACGTTGGGGGAAATCGAAGGCGTGTTAAAATGGTTCAAGAAGGACAAGAGTGCGAGGTCGAATGGCTAGACCATTTAATTCTACATGTCATTTTTTTGAGCTTATTGGAAAGGACCTCCTACATGTTATTGAAGACAATAGAACCACTTTGGTAGAATTTATGATGGTTTTAACACCACCTTCATTGCTTTGATTCCCAAAGTGGATTGCCCCACTTATTTCCATGACTTCGGACCAATTTCTCTCTTGTAAACTGTATTTATAAGATTATATCAAATATCATCGCCAACCGCATCAAGCCCATCCTCTCTCTACACATTGCCAAGGAACAATTTGCATTCCTTCACCGAGAGGCAGACCCATGAAGCAATCAACATTGCACGAGAGCCATCGCATTCCATTAAAACTAAAGGGCTCAAGGGAACCATTTTCAAAATTGATCTAGCTAAAGCATTTGACCATGTAAATTGGAGCTGTCTACACCTCATTCTCATCCAGTTAGCTTCCCTCATTCATTTACTAATTGAATTATGGGATGAATTGCGAATGCCACTTTCGATATACTTATCAATGGTGCTTGCCTTTGACTTTTTTCATGTAGGGAGGGGTCTTAGGCAAGGTTTACCCCTCTCTCCTCTACTCTTCCTTCTCATTATGGAATGCCCCTCCTCCCTCATGATGGAGGCTAAAGCCGAAGGATCCATTCATGGCATTCACTTAAATGAATTTGTTCGATTGACTCATTTATTATTTGTTGATGATGTTATTATATTTATCGATGGCACTTTTCGGGACAATTCTCAATGTGTCAACATATTGAATGTTTTTCTGCAAATCCATCGGGATGGCTCCCAACAACGATAAGTCCGCCATCATGATGATTCGCTGTTCGGAAAATGAAACCGAGGCATGCCACGATGTTATTTCCTTTTGAGCGTAGGCTCATTGAGGATGGCTTAAAATACATTGGTTTCCACCTCAAGCCTAACGACTATCATATTAATGACTAGAATTGGTCGTTCGCAAAAGTTGAGCGTAGGATCAATATCTAGCAACACCAGGTGGCTTTCGGGGGCAAGCGAGTTGGTGTTAATTAAATCCGTCTGGAAGCCATTCCGGTTCATTTGGATGTTGCTTGCTTGGCTCCCTAAGGGTGTGACAAAAAAAATACAACATTTTTGCGGGCAATTCCTTTGGAGTGGCTCGGGTCATGGCCGTATCTTCGCACAGGTTGCATGGGATCACATAACTAAGCGAAAGGATTGGGGAGGTTGGGGTTTGAAATATCTCTCGAAATTTTCTACTGCTTTCTGGTGACTAAGATGGGTTGGCGGCTCATTGTCGGGCACAACCTTTGGCAAAGAAGTCACTCGCTTTAAAATACATTGCTCCTCACTCATTGTTGGATCGGATCGAGACATCATACTTCCTATTTCGGGGGTCTTCGATTATTTGGAAAGCTATTACTATATCCATCCATCCGATCAAGATGGGCTTGGCTTGGCACATTGGATGCGGCACTAGGGTCAGATTGGGTGAGGATACATGGTCGAGTTGCGGTCAAAATTACAAGCGACTCGGACATCAAGCTACATTTGGCACAATCGAGGCTACTTATATATATCTTAGGTTGCGACCCTCAACGCACCACATGGGCCTCCCAAGCACGGCTATTGGCACAAGATATGAACATACTCGTGGCTAGACAACCCATATGGAATATATTCATAAGGGTGCTCCAGAGATACGAACATTCAACTCAACAACCATGATGATGAACCTCTGTGGGCTCTCTCTCCTAGAGGCAAATATATCCGAAATACGGCTACGATACACTATGTGCGTTGCTGAAACCTTCAATTAAAAAATGGTGGTGGCATGTTATTTGGAAGGCTGCAAGCTCCCCCTAAAGATAGATTACTCATGTGGTGTATACTCACCAAGCTGCATCCCCACTACCGACAATCTTACCAGACAAGCTTTCCATGGACCCTCAGCTTCTATCTTTCATAGGCGAAGACGTCTTGCATCTATTCCTTGATCGCCCTATTATCGATCATTTTTGGAACAATGCGGCATACTGCTCCGGGATGCTCACTTACATGGCATGGTACCTCTATTTACGTAGCTTGGACCAATTGGTGGCAAGCTTCACCTCAACCCAAGAAAAGGAATATCCCCATGCTCATAGCTTGGGGTGTACGGATCAATAGGAACCACATTATATTTATGGACGGACACCGTCGATCGGGACCACTAGCTGTAGTAGTATCATCTTCATTTATCAACTCATCCCCTGATGTTGTTCATCCCTGCTCACCATAGGACTATTGTTCTTGAAACTATTGATCACTCTTATCCTTGGGCCTATTTTGATGGCACATAAAACAATATTGGATGTGGGGGGAGGGGGGGGCGGGTGTTGTATTACACATATCGAATACTCATTGTTTTCATCTTAAGATGGGTCTAGGTGCGGGTTCAAATAGCTATCTTTCGAACTCTATAGCCTTTGACTTCTTCTACTTTTTTCACGTGAACATGGATGCAACAAAATTCATATTTTTGGGGATTCTCAAAGTATCATTAATCGGTTCAATTTACGGGCTCATTGTCATACACACACTCTATACGCATTATTGGAGGAGTTTCTCTTGGCGAAATCACTCTTTGACATTATCTCTGTCACTCACATTTACGACGGAGGAACCAAGTGGTAGACCAACTATCCAAAGAAGCATTGGAGCTAGCGTGGATTCGATGGCACATTGTGGAGCACGATGGCACTTAGGAGTACCATTATATCATCACCCTTTCATTGATGATCTACGGGCATTAGTACGGTCTTCCCATGGCTGCATTTTTTGTTTTTTTATATTACACTTTTTAGCGACATCTCATTATGTCATTTGGTGATAGAACTCTATATTTATTGTTGCTTGCATTATATTATCAACAACTATAATAATCATTGTACATATCATTATTAGATTAGATGATACATTGTTTAGCTGATTATTTGACATCTACTTGAATCTTCGGAGGTATGGACTTTGTCTAGGCATTATCTTTTGGATATCTTTGTAAAATGTAACATGTAATTTTTTCTTATTATTAATGAAAAATTACGACTTTTTCTCCGGGAAAAAAAAGTTTTCAACGAACCATATCACCATATCTATATAGGGCATAATTTTGGGGGCGAAGTTTTGCAATTTTGTGTAGAAAAGAATTGGTTGTGCCGCTCCATTTAGACTCGGAGATCGGTGTAGTATCATCTGTTGTAATGTCTTCTCTCTCAATTATTCTTGGTTTTTCATCTTGATCAATTAATCTTCATATGGCCTCCCAAGAGGAATACCATGCGTAAGGCGTACATGTAGTATCCGAGAATAAAAGTGACATTTCGACAGTTTCTACGTGAGACGTAATTGAGCTGCGAGTATTTTTCTTGGCTTTGATAGCCTTTGACATCTCCTCTTATTGCGGTTTATCGAAATTCACCCTGTTAAAAAGAGAAATAAGGATGAGCGGAAAGAATTCGTTAAGGCAATAGTCTTTTCACATCAATTCTCGTTTTAATGAGCAAATGATTTGGTATTTGATAACAATTATAACAAATCATTTAGAATTTTGAAACCATAAATCACACATAGTGGCCGATGAAATGCATAAGCTTTCGCTCACTTAACCTTTGTGAATCTCAATGTATCGACAATTCGCTATTGGCGAAATCCTGGAGGTTTCCATTCTAAAACTTGTGAAATCCTTAGCTCCGATCAATGTTAACCCTTTATAACGGTCAAAACATGAGTGAAGGGTTTATCGGAGGTTTTCTTATCAACGTTTCAACATCGGGGAATTTTATAAGTGACACAAATAAAAAAGTTTGATATGGAGTTATCAAAAGATATGGGCGATGAGGGGAAGAGAGATATCATTCCTTGAGGGAGTTCGGCTCCGAAAACCTAGTTTTTTCTAAACCCTAGCAACTTGTGGTTTTTATGGCGAAGATCCCACGGAGCGGACGGACGACACTATCCTCGACGTGAACATGTTGTCTCCTTAGTGGTGGAAAAGGCGGTGTAATGGTGCTACTACACATGGCGGGTTGCTTGGGGACATACGCGGTAGGCACCACGGGACGATGCAGGTTGATAGGGGGGTGGGACACCACTTGGCGTTCAATGGTCTTGTTTACCCTGCTACCTATAAGCTCAAGATGTTTTTTTAACCTTCTTAGGGCCATTTTAATGGGTTTCCCACATTTCTAAAGTCGGGGTTCTTTTCTCGTGGGATGGTACTGCAAGTTTTCTCCGGTGCCAATCTTATTTGCAACTACGACGAACTATTACAATTTGTCTTTCTACGTGGGTGTGCATTTCACATGTTTGGGGTTTCAACTTTTCTGCACTTTGACCATTCATCTCTTGGTACATTGCGGGTAACGAACAGAGAAAGCTCGACCTATTGTTTAAAGTCGGTTTACAACTTACTTCGGGAGCGTGGTGTATAGAGGAGAAGGAGGGGTTGTTTGTTCATGTGTCAAACACCCGAGACCCTATTGATCAAATACCTTTATGTTGTTTCTTCTTTTACTTTTCTCCGAGTCATGTTATATCTCCTGGAGGTTTTTTGTATCACAAATCCAAACACTTAAACATGAACCTATATTTGTAATTATATATGATAGTATTTGACTTCTTTTTTCTAATTGATACTTACTTCTAATAGCTCAAACATATTTATGACATTATTATAGGGTTATTTTCTCTTCGGAGAGGCCCTTTGTTTTATTTTTTTCTATGTGTTTCTCTACATGAGGCCCGAGTATAGGTGGTAAGGATGCATCGTTTATGATGGATTTTTTTTGTTGCTTTTGCTGATCTCGGGGGGTTGCCATGTGTTTTTTCCTCTTTCGGGAACCACTTGTGTAGCCTTGGCTTATGGTCATTTCGTTTGCTGAACCTCAACTAAAGGGTAACTATGGTCTTGGCCCTCCCTTGGGTCGATGATATCATATGGAATGCTGCGGCATATACTATGTAACTTTTTGTGACTTGGTTTATAAAAAGTTCGATTTTTTCCCACAGGAAAAAAAGTGTGATATGCGAAATGCGAAATCCGATGTAGACGGGGATCGGAAGGTGAAGGAGAAAGGTAGTCGGGACTTTTTGAAAAGGGCTTTTCTTCGAGTACTCATTTTGAAATTATCGATTTGCGAAACTCCGATATTGCAAGGAAGGTGATCTAGTGGGACCAAATTCTATATTTTTATTCGCTACAATCATTTTATTTGCAAAAAAAACCTTCTAAACTCGAACTTCTTAGATATTTTGAATTTGTACTAGGCACTGATATAATGTTTTCATGATATTTTCTTCAGAAATATTAGGCGAAGTATTAAAATAAAGGCTTAGCTCCGCTAAAGCTTATTTAAGAGAATTTTATTTCATTTTTTATTGAAACTATTTCCTTTTATTAAAACAAAAGGATTCTTTAGGATTCTATTCTAAATTTTAAAAGGGTCTCCCATTATTTATTAATTATATTATTTACTAAATAGATGGGGGGTTGTTGAGTAGCACAACACCCCTGTACCATAGTATGAAATAACTTTAATGTGTGAACTAAAATATTTAAAATTCATTCAAAATATTTAGCCACATGAATTGCCATACACAACTTGGAATAATACGACATTTGACATTGGGTTGTCATGGTGGTTGAAATGGCCTCCATTGGTGTAGAGTTCGAGTCAATGATAGGATTTTGAAACTTTTTTTAAAGAAAAAAAAACATTATATTTTTTATTTTGAGTGAAATCAAAATATAATTTTTTGAGCCTTTCCACTTCAACCAAAAATAGAACTTTCCTCGTTTTGGGATCTATAATAATTGCATATATTTCACATGTCAATGGTATATTCTTGAACTTTCTCCTCTCTTACACCTAATCTAAATATGCCTTCCAAATGTAGAAAATATATCTAAAGGTATTCAATCTGATCTTGTAATGTACTAAAACAAAATATTGAATCCTTCTACAATTTGTGGAAACCAAATATGATCGCACAATCACATAACAAGTAAGAGAAAGAAATAATCAATCACACAACACAAAATGTATCTGGGGAAAACAACTGCTCAAAACCCCGCTATATGTATTTTCCATAAAGTCAAGACCATGAAACAATATAATAATTTTCTCTCGCTACGAAACTTTTGCACTTTGTTGACTGTCTCACACTGATCTAGGAAAAATCAGTCAAATAATTAACCAATTCTCAGCCTCTGTCTGACTAGCCTTTCTCACGCATTCCTGGAGGAATTTCCGCCCTATTAAATATAAAATTCCCAAGAATTTATTGTGTAATTCATCCAAGGCTTCCTGATGACTCTATACATGACCTGTACAATTTTCTAATTAAACAATTGATAGTTATCTTCCCTTTAACCTCAATCTCAATAGGGAATTCCTTAGAACTGACATGCAAGAGCTATTTATAGTGAATTATCAGTTAAATGGTTGATCACTACTTGTGAATTAAACCATATTTAAATCATTAGACCTATCATTAGCTCATCTCTGAGTTAGAACTAGTTAAACTGATTTTAACTCAATTAATTGAGTTAACTAATTACAGATCACAAATAACTGTAACTGGACCCCCTAAAATCATGGCACAACTCTACATGCCTCCTCTATGACCCTCAACTCGAGTTTTATAGGCTAACTAAGTCTTCTTGAGTCAGTTAACTAATACAAGTTGCCATGAGATGAAATTACAATTTCTCTTCCAACTTAATTAAGGGAAAATTAAATCAGAAACCCCATTTGGGTGCCATTTCAATAACATATTACCAAAAAGTACTACTAATCTAGCTAAAATAGCTAAACGAATAATATAAACAAGCACTAAGATGAAAATATATAAGAAATTATTTATATTAAAATATCAATCCCCTTAAATTATTCTATACATAGGCAACCTTCCTACATAACAAGAGCATCCCTTAGAGAAGGAATTTGCAATGGAGTTAAATGTTGAATTTTCTACAATAAGAATAATAGAAACCAATCTTTTGGTCTAATAATTACTACTTACTGATGTCTAACAATTTCATAATACCTCCTGATGCTACACAAAAATCAAAACTTTCTCTTAGCTAGGGAGGTATTCACCTTGGCTACAACATATTTTTCCTTCATAATAAAAGTTCATGATCTTGTTATGTTGATGCATGTCTATAATTCACTCCAATATAGAGTGGGAAATGCAAGTATCCAGGGCATTTTACCTCTTTCTAAAGTCTTTTATGGATCCTCAGGTAAATGTATCAATTTCCCTTGGTTAAAGTCCTTTATGACCTAGCCAAATCCTTCTGGTAGCCACGTCCTTTTGGCTTCTTAGGAGAGAATTTTCCCTTGGACCATTCACCCTTAGCCAAAATCCTTTATGGCTTCTCAGGTGATTTACATATATCTCCTCTAGTCAAAGTCCTTATGACCCAACCAAGTCCTTCTAGCAACTAAGTCCTTCTAGCTTCTTAGGAGAAGATATGTCTAATCTTGTAATTGCCTTGTGTCATTCACCTCTAGTAAAATTCCTTTATGACCAAACCAAGTGATTATGGCTTCTTAGGTGAGTGTATCCATCTCCCCTAGTCAATGTCCTTTATGACCTAGTCAAAGTCCTTTATGGCTTCAAGAGATGGTTTGCCCTCATCCTGCAAAGACATCAACCCTCCCTTTTAGCAAGGGGGGCATTATACATCACTCCAAGTTTGTCTCTGAAGTATACAAACTTCACTATAAATAGAGGCTTGGTGAGAATGTATGCAATTTTCTTATTTTTGTATATGTATTATAGCTCCAATGCTCCTCTTTGCACCATGTCTCAGATGAAGTGATATTTGATTTATGCCTGATCAAATAGCCTTGCAAGTAGTTTTTGAAGCCATTATTCTTCCAGAGTTGTGAAACTGGCAGAAATATACTCTACCTTTGCTATATTCAGTGCAACAGAGGTCTAGTTATTGCTAAGCTAGGATAATTGATCCCAAGTTGAAGAAACACCCTCGAGGTTCTTTTTTCTATCCTCTCCACTCCCTCCTCAATTTGAATATGCATATCTTTGTAGCCTCACTCCACCACCGGAGACATATCTCATACCATATCCAATTATACCATGAAGCTACCTCAACATATGTTTCGTTGCAACCTAATGTACATTCCTCAATGCTGGGTGATGAGTTTGATTATCTTCTTAATTCGGAGGTCCAATCGCATATTATACACGAGTTCCTAAATGGGGTGGCAACTATTTTGGGTGTATGATTGTCGCTAAGGGGTTCCGGGGGGGAGGGACAACAAATTTTAATGAGCCCCCACCCCCTAAGGGGTTTGAAGCGAGCGCTTCGAAGCTAAAAATAGATGAAAATTTTCCTTGTAAAATATTATAATTTCGCAGTCAATCTGGGTCGTTCATTAAGAGGATGATATGATGGTAGAAGTTATGTTAATTTAGGGGCCATAGAAATAAACTCTTAGTTTATATGAGGGAATTGTATTGTGGATTTGTATTATTATTTTGAGCAAGAAAAAGAGAGGATATTGTGTGAGAGGGAAGGGAGGACCCAGCAGGCTGTGTTGCTGCAGTTATCTCTTTAAATCTTGAAGCTCGAAAAGGGCGTTCAGTTGTTTCATGGCATTGGTTTCTTCTGGTGGGCATCATCAGAATACATATAGTCTCTCTTATTTGCATTTTGTATTGTCTTTTTTGTCTTGTATGTTCAGTACTTAATTAAAATAATTTCTGCTTTCATTCAAAATAACAATTCAACTCAGGGTGATCACTACAAAGAAAATATTTGGCCTGGTGTTAACCAGGTACATCAAGGTTCCAATCAACTGGTTGTACATCATGAGATTCACCAAATATAAATCTACAATCCCAAGAAATAATGTATCTCACTATAATACTTCATTTCAATCTTTGAAGCCAACTCCCTATTACATTAAAGTAGGTTTTTCTATGGTAGTCATGGTTTCTCCCTTTGTCATTGAAGAAAATCCTCATCTCACTATTACTCCCTCTATCACGGAAGCAATTCGTTCTACCATTGTTGCTCCCTCTGTCGCGTAAGAAAGTTCTTCAACCATTGTTTATCCCTTTTTCATGTAAGCAGGTCCTTCTACTATTAACATGGTCTCCTCAAAGAAGGCATACTTTCGCTAGAGACCTTCTATATACAAGCATTTTGACAATCTCAACCAATGACATCCTTTAGGAACACTGCTCCTTCCACTCTACCTGAAGGTCTCCTCCCTCATAATTGGAAGCTCTTCTTGCTATCTAGCATGATCCCGAATGCCCTAATAATATATACAATTTCTTCCTTTCGAACACCAATCACTCTGTTAAGTCTATGCTCAAGCCCTTAGGCCATACCAGAACCTATCCATAGGAGACTTACCCACCTAGTTCTTGTCATCCTTGGTACTCCACGCCTTTTTCCATCAGTAAGTGACAACGACTTACTTTTCAAATTATCCCTAGTTTTTGTTTTACTCTCTTTCACAAGTGTAGATGACTTGGAGATAAAGTGATGTTCCTTGCCAAATTTGGCTAAGACCCCTGCTAGACTAATTTGGATATAAATCCCTAAGCTTTTAGTACTTCTAGCATTATCTAATGCTTGGGATAATTTCAAAGCGTGAGTTTAGGATATTCATACATGGTGTCTTACCTTTTGATGCTTCTATAGGTGGTTTTGATGCCTCTACAAGTGATTTTGATACTTTTGTAGGTGATATGGTGTTATTGTTGCTCAAAAGATGATCTTGTAATAATCTATCTTGTAGTTGCTTAGGGCGATATTTTTGAGCTGAGAGTTGTGTCTTGATTGCCAAAGTTGCTTCTAGAGATGTGGGAATTTGTGACATGCAATGACCTTCTTCAAGAGTGTTGGAGACTTGGGTTTGTAGGGTTTTGTATGGATGTTACATGATTGTGTTGTCTCTTGTAGTAGTCACATAAAATCTTCATGCTCATAATTTTATTCCCCTAAAATTTCAAGGAGATTTGATAATCTAAGGAGGATCTAGTGATGGTGATGAAAGTGCTTATGGGTGTGCCTATGGCAGAAAAGACAAGGATTTTGTGTTGTTGTCAATAGAAAATGATGAACAATGGAGGAAAAATTGAGGGGTGAGGCATGTCGATAGAATGGTTGAGTGTTAAGAAGCCTCTGATGTTTTTCCTTCACTTGTATGTAGAAAAATCCTTGGTCTGTAACTTTTCAGCAAAATCTAGGTTATCTTGTAGCATTATAGGACTTTCATGTAGAAACTCGAGGAAGTGGATAGAAACACATGAAAAGGGGTTGGAAACATTGAGATGATGTTGTGTGTGATGGGGGATAATGAAAAATGGTTTAGGGGTGCTTTCTAGGCCCTTTGAGAGTGCATGAGATAATTTCTTGGGCAAAATGTGCAGGTTGGTCTGTCTAGTCAATCTTATTATTTTTTCCTTTATGATACCTACACACAAGTCAAGGTAAGATAAAACATTTTTCATTGTGAATTTCTTCATTAATTTTCCTCTTTTTTCATTTTCCCTCGGGCCCACTAGCTTTCTCATAGATGTTTTCAACTAGTAGGTCTACCCTACGTGCCTTAGAGGAGGTTTTTAGGTAATGGGTCTGCCTCAAATGCCTGATAGGATACTTTCACTTAAGGGTTGTTTCTTCTTCTTTTTTCTTCATGTTGGTCAGAGGTTGAATGATTAGGAGCTCTAATTCTCTCAATCAAGTTCAAATCCTTTATAAATTTTTTCTTTGCAACTGAACCACTTCGGTATGCAATAAGTGTAACCACCCCACCCCACATTTACCCAATTTCATTGGCCTGCCAAGGTAAATATGAGACGAAGAGTTATTATGACATGACTTGTCATCCAAGCTTCATTTATGGAAGTGGGGATGACGACTAGAACTTACTGACCCCAAACTGATATCCTACGTGGCTTACAGGACACTTAGGGGCCAAAGAACCACCACAAGTGACCAAACCCTGAGCTACATTGCCTTTTTAGTGCTTAAACTCCCAAGTGTATGCACAAACCTGCATGAGTGTGGTTGTGACCCTCCAATCACATGCACAAGCCTGCCTAAGTCCGATTGTGGCCCAAAATCTTTAGTTTAGTGCCTGCGGTCCTGAGATCTTAGCCACAATTCCAGGCCAGCCTCCAGACCACTGCCTAGAACTTCCCGAGCCTTTGCAAAATGATAAATTACTTGAAGGTAATTATAATCATACAAAGCTTGATTAAGGACTCAACCTAACCAAGCCTAACCATGACAATAATTTCATCAAACATATGGTGAACAAGTAATCTACAGGTCAAGAATGCATATGAAAACATAGGAGTCTAAAAACTTATCTGAGAATCACCAAGAAGGCCTAATGCCCTCTCATAATAGCTGTAATAGAATTTGTTAGCCCATGCATTCTCTAACCATCAAATATTTATCAAATCTTGAACAAGACATAGCTAGAGTACAGTGCAAATCCATGCTTATAACCAGATTATTAACCATGACATAATAACCATCAAAACATCATAATAACAAGTACAAGTTCTCATAGATTACAAAGGGAAAAAAACTCGTATTAACTTATGTAAAAACCAACCAAGTTAGGGACTTCCACGTACCAACCAACCATAGATTGGGCTGAACCAAATCTTTCTTTCAACCAACCAATCACCCCCATGCCATATTCCAAGCAGGAATGTGGGATCTCGGGACATAAACAACTAGGGATTCTTGGAGATTAAACCACCTCCACCCTCAGGCTACCACAATCTCGCCAAAATCGGTCAAGAGATCACAATTCCCAAAACAATTTTGGATGCCTCAGAGTTTCTTCACCAATAACTTGAGGAATTTTGTTGTCTTCACCCACCTATTGAGGGCTTCCCAGAGATTAAACTACCTCCACCCCCAACCCTTCTGAATTTTCTTGAGACCATCTCACTCAGTTCCAAAACCTTTCGGCAATCCAAAACTCAACCGATAAAATAATCCCATCACACAATGGCTATTTGGAAATGGAAAGGCAAGGCTGAAACCATTGTCACACTTGAAAAATTCCATGTCAATGACAACAAATGGAAGAAATACACAAATGCATGTACCATGCATTCACAAACCAACTAGGAAATCACACATTCAACCTGTTACATGCAAATCCTCATGTTGAAGTTGCTTGATCCAACTTTACTCACTTGTCCTTTGCTTTCCTTGTCCTTCCTTTGCTTTCCTTTTTTCAATGCTAGGGTGCTCCAAAAATTCTCTAAGTGTGCAATAGTATGAGAGAATATAGAGAACTCCAAAATTTAATTGACAAAAGCTGTGAGCTTATCCTCATAAGCCTTTTTTAATCATTGAGCCCTCTATTTTCTTCATTTTCCTCTATTTTCCTTCAATTTCCATCTCATGCAAATATGTGACCCTTCATCTCACTTTTCTCCTATTTTTGTGTATTTTCATACATAAATGCCAATAAATGCCTCTTTTCCTTTGCCAATGCATTTTCCAATGTCCTTAGCCATAAATAAACTGAAAGTGACACCCACTATGATGTTTTTCCCAACATTCGACTTGGAATACATGTCCCATGAGCTTGGTCTTATTCTTTTTCCTTTATTGCATGAAATTTTAACATGGGGTTGTTACAGACCCCTCTCCCTTGGGGGGACACCGTCCTCGGTGTTCTATGACACCTATGACCAATAAAACTGTTGAAACCAAAGCATATTGCCTATGGAGTTTTATAACTTGCCTCAATGCAGTATTTAAAATGAATAACCTACTGAAAAGCAAAATCAACGTGAAAAACATCACAACATGACAGCCATATCACTTATTGGAGTTTTATAACACAACTCATTGTGATATTTACAATAGCTACCATACATATATATATATACATATACCAAAATTGATTTGCGTCAACTAGAAAATAATGAAGGATACAAAGCCCACATTTGATTAGCCATCTGCCATCTAGCTTCATCGGGCCCAAAGTGCTTCCATGGAACTTTAACTTTCTCGATTGCTTGGTTTCGGAGCATGAATTGTTTCCGTTGCAATATGCACTGAGGTTTCAACATGAATTATCCTTCTAGCTCCACTTGTAATACAAACCAGTCAATCACATGATCAACATCCTTTGCATATATTTTAAGTAATGAAACATGTAAAACATCATGGACTTTCACTTTTGGAGGCAGTGCAAGTCTGTAGGTCACTGTTCCAATCCTCTTAAGGATCTCGAAAGGTCTGCAATACTGAGGTGTCTTCTTGGCACATGATCTAATCTTCAAGGACATATTTTTGGGATTTATGTGCAAGTACACATGCTCCCCAACCTAAAACTCCTTAAATTCCCTGTGTTGATCTACATAACTCCCTACTTGTCTTGTGTTGCCTTTAGATTCCTATTAATAGTTTGAATTTACTATTCCATTTCTTCCAACATGTACGGTCCAATTTGTACCCATTTCATTAGTTCACTCCAACTGATGGGAGTGTTACAACTCTGCCCATAAGTGCCTCATACGAACTCATCCTCTGTGGCTCCTGATACCCATTGTTGTAAGCAAACTCAACCAGTGGAAGATACTACTCCCACTTCCTTTGCTGGTGCATAAAATACATCCTCATCATGTCCTCTAGAATCATGTTGACCTTCTCTATCTGTCCATTTTTCTGTGGATGATAAGTTGTGTTGAAAGCCAACTCTGTACCCAAACCGACAAACAAATCCTTCCAAAACCTAGAAGTGAACTTGGCATATCTGTTGGACAATCTTCTTGGGAACAACATGCAATCTCATTGTCATCCCGATGAAGACCTGAGCTACCTCACTAGTTGAATTAGTAGACTTCACTAGCATGAAGTGAGTTACCTTACTCAACTTGTCAACCAGAACCATGATAGAATCATGTTGTCTAGATGTCCTTGACAAACATGTGATGAAATCCATGGAAATGACCTCCCATTTCCACTATGGAATCAGAATCGACTACAATAAACCACCTGGATGCTTTCACTCTGCTTTTACCTGTTGACTATCCAAACACCTTGTGACAAACTCAAGTACCTCTTTCTTTAGATTTGGGCAGTAGTAAAACTTCTTTGCAACTGTCAAAGTCTTCTGATATCACGAGTGACCTGAATACAAATTGACATGAAATTCTCTTAGTATAAGCTTCTTGAGTTCACTATTTTTCGACACATAGATCATGTCCCTAAATATGACCAAGCCATATGATGTGAGATGATAATCCAAATCTTGTTCACATATACCCTATTGTTGTAACATGTGCTTAAGATATTGGTACCTGTCATCCTGTTGCCTCGCCTATAAGATATGATCTTGTAAATCTGTCCCATATGAACTCATAGGTGTTATGTGATTCACCTGCACTCTTCTACTAAGAGCATCTGCAACCCTATTATCCTTTCCCTTGATTTACCCGATCTCAAAGTTAAACTCAATGAGCATTCCCAACCATTTAGCTTTCCTGGCATTCAGATTAGGTTGGTTAAACAAGTATCTCAACCCATTGTGATCACTCATCAAAACAAACCTCCTATCAAATAGATAATGCCTCCACATCTTCAATGCATGAATGATCGCTGCCAACTCAATATCATGAGTCACATAGTTATGCTCATGCTCATTCAATTTACTTGACTCGTAACATACCACCTGTCCCTCCTACATCAAGAATCCACCAAGTACCCTCTTGCAAGCATATGTACATACCACAAACTCTTTATCTGGATCTACAATTTTTAGAACTATAGCATTTGTAAGCAACTGCTTCAACTGCTCAAAACTAGCTACACATTCCTCTGTCCATTCAAATATATTTCCTTTCCTCTACAAGGATGTAATAGGATAGGAAATTTGTGAGAAGTTCTTGATGAACCACCGGTAATCACCTGCTAACCCCATGAATGATATGACATCATCCACATTCCTAATATCTGCCCATTCCATGATAGCTCTGATATTTTCTGGGTCCACTGTTATACCTTCCTTGGAAACAACATGTCCCAAATAATGAAATTATGTCTGAAAGAAATTGCACTTGCTAATATTGGCATACAATTGATGCTCTCTCATCAATATTAACACCGTTGCTAGGCATTTTTAATTCTCTTGCTCATTCTTAAAATATATCAATATATCAACAATGAATACTATCACAAACTTGTCCAGATAAGAATGCAACACATTATTCATTAAACACATGAAAGTAGTTTGAGCATTATTCAAACCAAAAGGAACCACAACAAACTCATAATGCCTATACTTGGTCCATATTATACGGGATTTACTATTGTAGACAAAAGTATCTCCCCTAGACCTAGTGGACCTGTTTAGAACAATATAAAGAAAAGATTATAGAGTTTCCCTTAGAGAAATTGAAAGATGGAAAGAGGCCTACTTGGAATCCGTCGCAAGCTTTACTTTCCTCTCGGCTTGTAATCTCCAATCCTAGCTCCAATTGTTATAATTGGAACCCGCACATACAACTAAAACAAGCCAATGATATACAACATCTACGTAGCATGATTCAATTTCTCTATTCAATGAATCAACGAGGCATTGAAATACATGAATGTAAATAATACATAATACACATCGGAAAACAATATAATCTTTGTATAAATAGAAATAGGAGAGAGCTTATAACCAAAAATAGTGTTGATCTTGTAGAGATATCCCCAAGTTGATTTTTCCTTCCTTGTCACAAAGCACACCTCAATGTCATTCTAATGCATGAAAATGAATAATCTCTTAGATTCAAGGAAAACATCATGAGGGCATGATCAATCTCCATCGCCTTGACGTTGTGGATGCCGGTAAATATACTTAGTAGAGTGTCTTTAGTTTAGGAATTCTTATCCATTTACCAATATAGGCTTGAGATCCACTTAAGATGGGAGGATGATCTCAACATATAAGAGGTGAAATCTCCAAAGTAGGATAAAATATGATTCAGGATTCTTATCCAAGGTAAATGGTTGAAACAACTCCTGGACGCTTCCTATGTAAGGTAAATAGTTTTTTTTTTTTTAATTCTTTTATTTTAGTTTTCTTTTTCAATTTTCTTTTTTTTTAATTTTTTAATTTTTTTTTAAATTTTTAAATTTGTATTTTTTTCTTCTTATTATTATTATTTTAATTTAAATGTTTAAATTTTATTTTTTTCATCTAAATTTTAATTTTGTAATTTAAATTATTTTTAAATTTTCTATTTTAATTTTTTTTTTTTTTAATTATATTGTTTTTTTTAATAACTTAGAAAAATTGTTTTTGATGTTTTTTTTTTGGTTAATTTTTGTTTTTTTCTTTAAATTGTGTTTTTTTCTTTTTTTCAAATTTTGTCATTTCTTTTGATATAATTTTTCAAATATTTTTGTTTAAATTTTTTATTTTTACGAGTTAATTTTGTTTTTTTTTTTTACATTTTTATTTGGTTTTTTTTAATTGTTTTTACATATATATATTTTTATCTAAGTTTTGTGTTTTTATTACCAACTCTAAAAAAAAAGGTTGATGCTACATCAATACGTTTCAAAATTAGCATGAAAATCACCGCTCTAAAAAAGAAAAGTTGATGTTGCATCAATACGTTTCAAAATTAGCATGAAAATCACTAACATTTTAAAAAAATGTTCATACTTCATAAATAAAAATATTAGTGTCAAAAATGTGCACAAAAAAAAGGGGTGATTCTGCATCACCACTTTTCAAACTCGGGTGCTTTTTATGCTACCAAAAAGAAGTAGGTAATAGTGTGGTTTCCTATTTCATCAGTAACAGTGTTTAGGAGGATAACATATGCTTGATCCACAAGTTCATCCTTGAGATGCATCTGAGTATCTTTAACAAACATTGAGAAGGAGTAGTTCATGATCTCATCATATTCAAGGTCAACTCGTTGTTTAATGTTTACGAGTCTGTAGTGTAACTCAACTTATTTTTCATGTTAGGATAATTTGAAAAAGAGGCGAAAAAGCTCGAAAGGTTCCTTCTTTTAGTAAGGTTGTCTTGAGTATGAAAGGCGGAAAACAATACTCGAGGAACCTATTATGCATGTTCGGCTACGATATTCCTTTTCGTAAATACTCTATCATCCGGAAAAGGGAGTTAAACTTATACTAAGTAGAGTTCTTTTCATTTACTTTAACGAGTTCAAAAGGACAATTGCTCGACAATATTTTCATGTTTATGGAGTCTAAAAAGAGTTGAAAGAGGACTCGAGGGGGTTCCCTTTTCGTAAGTTTACAGAGCCTGAAAAAGCGATAAAAGTATGCTCTCTGATCAAAATGATATGTTTCAATACAAACATCACAAAATTTGTCAAATATCCATTACCCTTCTTAGAACATCATTAAAATATTACAAATACCTGATTCAAGATAAAAGTAGGTCATGTTTAAGTGAAAAATTAAAATATTAATAAAATAATCATAAAAATGACCATAAAATAGGCAAAAAGTAATTCATTTTTACCATTTTACATTTTACCTCTTGGTGAGTGATTTTCCCGATATTTTGGTGTGCCTGATTACTATGTCAAATAATCCAGTGGATCATTTAGAGTGTCATCACTTCTAGGTAGGAGATATTTTCTTCCTATTTATTTCTACACTTCTGTTTCTTCATTTCATGTAAGTTTTTTTTTTTAGTTTTTTGAGGTGGCCTAGGGCTTCAATTTTCTCTCATCTCCCGCCGCACCCATGTAAAGTTGAAAGGAGCGTTGGGAAGGTAAAATTTTCACAATCTAGGGTGTTGCAACGCATTGTTCACCCTCGCAGGGTGCATTGGCCGCATTTCAAAAGTGGGTTTTCCCTTTTCACTTAAAAATTTCTCAATTTTTTGCATGAAATTTATCCTAATGATGCTTCTTGTCATGTTTCAGGTTTCCATCTGAACATAATGGCTTTTATATGGCGAGAAAGAGAACATGAGGTACAAGATATGGATGCACCTAATGATCCGACCACTATCGAGGCATTAAGGAATTGTGGGCTTCTGAAATTCTTCTAGCTTCTTGGAATGAGGCAACATATGGAGATGTTAGAGTATCTTGTTCAATCATGGGATGTTCAGGCATAGGATTTCAGACTGTAACCACCCTCCTCCCACATTTACCCAATATAACTAGCCTGCTAGGGTAAACATGTGACGAGGATCTACTATGATGTGATTCGACCTCCTAAGTCACCTTAAGGAAGTGGAAGTGACATAACACCACCAATCTGACTTTCCACACATACTACGTTACCTTTAGGAGCCGACCAACACTTCCAGGTGGTCAAAACCTAAGAAAACTCATCATTTGACTAACATGAACCCTCATTTGCTCCCATAACAAGCCCTACAAGTGGTTGAACCCTTCCATTCGCTCCTGCAGCAAGGCATGCCAGTGATTGTGGACTTTTCCAGCTAGTTCTGTGCTAGCGACCCTGAATTCTGTGGCACTTTTTCAGGGCTAGGACTTCGGCCACTACCCATAACTTCATGAAAAATTCAGAAATGATAAATAACACGGGACAAAGATACTAATTCAAACTTTGATAAAAATTATTGATATGACCCTACTAGCCATGACAAACATTTCATCAAATATGTCACGAATATGCAATCTATAGGTTATAACAACATATATGAGCATAGTGGTCTCATACTTATCTAAGAATCGGTAAGAAGCATTGATGCCTTATTAGAATAGTTGTATTATCATCTATTAGGTCATATATGTATTACTTATTCATTTTCTAATCAAAACATGATGAGATCCATACACCAAGTCTGTCATAAAATATACTCATAACCAACAAATAACCAACAAAAATAACAAGGATATAACAACCATAAAAACCACACATGAGCAAGTATATTTACCCATCAAATAAAAGAGGGAAAGAGATCTTATTAACATATGTAAAATGCAACCATGTCTGGGACTTCCATGTATAACTCGAACATAGACTAGGTTGAACCAAATCTTTCTTTAATCCGGTCACCCCCATGCCATATTCCAAGCATGAATGTGGGATCTCATGGAATAAACCAAACAAAACAAAACCAGGGCTTCTAGGACTAGTAACTCAACCCACAACTCTTATCGGGCTTCCAGAGCATTTTTCCAACAAGGGCTTCTAGGAATATTAACTCAACCCACAAAGGGATTCCAGAGTGTTTTTCCAACCAAGGCTTCCAAGACTAGCAACTCAACCCAAGATGTTACTAGAATTCTAGAGCATTTGTCCAACCAAGGCTTCCACGAACTAATAACTCAACCCACAACCATGAGGAACATGAGAACCAACTAGAAAAAAAGTAACACCCACAACACCATGGATATCCAGTAAATGTCAAGGCTAGGAAAAACCACTGTCAATCCAGGAAATCCTCCATGCCAATGATAGATCATAACCAAGAAATCACATGCATATTCCATGCATGCTGAAACTAGCAAGAAAATCATACATGCAACTCATAACCTGCAAGCGAAACCTACTGTAGCTGTTGATCCTGATGTCCTCTTGCGCTTTCTTCCTCTTCCTTTTCCTTCTTTCTCCAAATCCCAAGTATGCCACACTCCTCCAAGAGTGCTCCAAAAAAACTCTAAGTGTCTAAGAGTTTGAGAGAGAGAGAGAGAGAATAGAAGAAAGCTCTAAAACTGAACTGATTAAAAGCCATGAATTGACCCTTAGAATCCTTTTTATTAATGAAGCTTCTATTTTATTCAATTTTCCATTATTTTCCTTCATTTTCCTCCCACATGCAACCTGTGAGATTTCACCTTCCTTTTCTCCTATTTTCCATTAATTTCATAAATAAAATGCCAATAAATGCCACTTTTCCTTTCCAAAGCCTTTGCCATTGCATTTTCCAATTTCCATAGCCATTAATTAATCACAAGTGATCCTTGTCACTACATTTTTTTCCCAACGTTCAACTTGTAATACGTGTCCCATGACCAAGGTATTATTTCACCTTATTAACTTTATTACATAAATTTTTAACCATGGTTGTTACAAAACCCTCCCCCTTGGGGGAACACCGTCCTCGGTGTTTAATGACACCTACAACCAATAAGACTGCTGAAAAAAAACATACTTCCCATGGAGCTTTATAACTTATCTCGTTGCAGTATTTATAATGATCAACTTGCTGAGAAGCAACCAACATGACAACATAACAACATGAAAACCATAATGACATGACACCATACCACTTATTGGATCTTTATAACAGAACTCATGGTGGTATTTACATCCATATACATATGTAAATAAACCAAAACATCACCCAAAACATATACCAAAATCATTCGCTCACCAACGAATAGAGAAGGATACATGGCACGCATCTGATCCACCATTTCCCATGTAGCTTCGTCGGGTCCAAAGTGCTTCCATTGCACTTTAACCTACTCAATTGGTTGGTTTGGTAGCATGAGAATATTTATCTACAAAATACGTTGAGGTTTCGGCTGGAATTCTCCTTCTAGCTCCACCTGCAATACAGACTAGTCAATCACATGATCAACATCTTTAACATACTTCTTAAGCAATGACACATGGAAAACATCATGGACTTTCACTCTCGGAGGCAGTGAAAGTCAATATGACACTGGTCCAATCCTTTCAAGGATCTCAAAAGATCCACAATATCTAGGTTCCATCTTGGCACATGACCCAATCCTCAAGGAGCTCTTCTTGGGCTTGATGTGCAAGTACACCTATTCCCCAACCCGAAACTCCTAAAAAAACCTGTTCTTATCTACATAAATTTTTTGTCTATCTTGTGCTACCTTCATATTCTTCTTGATTCCCCGCATTTCCTATTTCATCTCAGCCAACATGTCCGTTCCAATCAATACCTTGTTAAATGGATCACTCCAACTGATAGGAGTATTACAACTCCACCCATGTAATGCCTCAAATGGACTCATCCTAATTGACTCCTAATACCCATTGTTGTAAGAAAAATCAACTAATGGAAGGTACCCCTCTCATCTCTTTTGTTTATGCATCACATACATCCTCAACATGTCCTTCAATATCCTGTTGACCCTCTTTGTCTATCCATCTAGCTACGGATGATAAGTTGTGTTGAAGGCCAACTCTATGCCCAAACCTATAAATAACTCTTTATAGAACCTAAAAGTGAACTTGGCATCCCTGTTTGACACAATCTTCTTTGGCACACCATGCAACCTCGCCAAATATATGATGAATACTTGTGCCACATCACTAGCTGAATACGTAGACTTCACTGGAATGAAGTGTGTTACATTTTTCATCTTGTCCACCGCAACCATGACATAATCGTGTTGTCTAGATGTCCTTGGAAAACCTCTGATAAAATCCATAGAAATGACCTCCCACTTCCACTCTGGAATCATAATAGGCTGTAGTAGTCCTCCTGGATGCTTGCATTCTGATTTTACTTATCAACAATCCAAGCATATAGTGACAAACTTTGCCACTTTCTTCTTCAGATTCGATGAATATTAAAAATTCTTCACTGCTGTCAATGTCTTATGATATCTTTCTTGACCTAAATACGACTTATCATGAAATTCCCTCAAGATAATATTTTTGGTCTCACTGTTATCTGGCACATATCTCCTATCCCTGAACATGACCAAGCCACCTGCTCTAAGTAGATAGTCCACATCTTGATCACCTGTACCCTACTGTAACATATGCATAAGATCTCTATACCTATGATCCTACTATACTTCCTGTAAGATCTGATCCTGTAAATATGTCCCATAAGAACTCATAGTTATATGATTTACTTATATCCGCCTGCTAAGAGCACTCACAACCCTGTTCTCTTTACCTTTAATGTACCTGATCTCAAATTCGAATCCACTGATCATGGAAAACCATATAGATTATTTGGCATTTAGGTTCAATTGGTCAAATAGATACCTAAATCCACTATGATCACTCATCAGTATGAACCTCCTTCCCATAAGATAGTGCCTCCACATCTTCAATGCACAAATGATTGCTGTCAACTCAAGATCATGTGTTGGATAATTCTACTCATGCTCATTCAATTTTCATGACTCATAGCACACTACTTGTCCTTCCTGCATAAGGAATCCACCAAGTCCTATTTTACAAGCATATGTACACACAACAAACTCTTTATTTAGATTTGAAATCTATAACACTGGAGCATTTTTCAACAATTGCTTAAACTGTTCAAAATTTGTTGCACATTCCTCTGTCAATTCAAATTTCTTACCTTTCATTTGCAACAATGTAATAGGGTAAGAAATCTAGGAAAAGTTCCTGATGAACCTCCTGCAATAGCCTGCTAGTCCCATGAATAATCTTACCTCATCAACATTCCTAGGAGTTTCCCATTCCATGATAGCCCGCATCTTTTTTGGATCCACTGCTATGCCTTCCTTGGAAACAACATGTCCTAAGTAATGTACCTATGTATGAAATAAACTGCAATTACTAAGCTTAATATACAATTGATGCTCTCTTAGCAATCTTAATACTACTCCTAAGTGTTCGACATGTTCTTCCTCATTCTTAGAATATACCAATATATCATCTATGAATACAATAACAAACTTGTCCAAATAAGGACACAACACACTATTCATTAAGCACATAAAATTAGATGGAGCATTAGTCAAACCAAAAGGAACTACAACAAACTCACAATGCCCATACCTGTTCCTGAAAGTTTTCTTATAAATATCCTCTTCTTTGATACGTATATGATGGTATCCTGATCTCAAATCAATCTTCAAGAATACTATTTCTCCCTTCAAATAATCAAACAAGTTGTCAATCCTCAACAATGGATACATGTTCTTAATGGTTACCTTGTTCAACTGCCTATAATCAATGCATAACCTGAGAGTACCATCCGTTTTCTTCACAAACAACACTAGTGCACCCCACGATGACACACTTGGACTAATGTACCCTTTTTCAAGCATTTCCTTCAACTGCAACTTCAATTCCACTAACTTTGGAGTCCTCATCCTATACGGTGGATTTGATGTTGGTGCTGCCCCTGGTACAAACTCAATAGAAAATTCCATTTCTCTATGAGGCAGAAACTCTGAAATCTATGTTGGGAATACATCCTGAAACTGTTGTAGAATTGGGTACCCGCTCAAAACATTTGCATCCTCAAATTCCTTACCTTTGTCACTGGAAATATGCATTGCAAATAACACACACCCTTTCCTATGATTGCGCTTTTCCCGCATAGTTGTAACCATTCTTATTGATGTTGATTTCTTCTTACTTTGCAAGATCCTTTGTTCTCCACTGTCGTCCAAACACTCAATAGATTTGTCATAACAATCTACCTTAGTCCTGTGAAGATATAACCAATCCATACCCAACAACATATTGTATGATCCCAACGATAATACATTAAAATGTGTTGATGTAGGCATACCATTCAACTCAAATGCACAAGTTCTTACCCAATGATGAAATCTCTTCTTTGTGTATGTAGCCAACTGAAGTAACCAAGACTCTTCATGCACTTCTTTATTCAAACCACCTATTCCACTAGGTTAGGGTTAACATAACTATAATTAGATCTATGGTCAATCAAAATAGAAACAACTTGATCAAAAAGATTACCATCCATCTCGATAATAGACAGTTAGTGAGTTGCCTGCATGTTATCCAACGCAACATAAATCTGAGGAACAATCTATCCAACATCCCCCACTATCTGCGCCTCCTGAGCACTACAAATCTGTGGTCTACCACCCTGATGTTGTGGACAATATCGCCTGCGATGATCCTTACTACAAGTCCAACATTATAAAGGCTTCCAACCTACACTCTTGTTCTGTTCATACGACTGAAATTATTGTCCTCTGTTAGATGCATTGAACTTCTTAGTCAGTGCTACATTCTCTTTGTTACCTGTGTCCTGAGGCCTTGCTCACTTCTTATCCCATTTCCCTTTTTTTTTTTACATTACCTCTCCAATACTTCTTAGTCTCATATCTGCGCTTTGATTTCTCATAACAATTCTTTAGCTTTTTGATGGCTTCCTTCGATGGTCTAGGCTCATCGAACTCAATCCTATCTTTTAATGTTATCGACAACCCACTAATGAATCTCTAAATCTTCACTTTATCTTCCTTCAAGTAATGCACATAATTCAATGAATCCAAGAATCTACTAGTGTACTCCTCATCGGTCATAGATCTCATCTTTAGCTCATAGAATTCCTAGCCCTGTCATCATAATATCTTTCTGATAGCTACTTCTTCCTGAATAGTCTCTCAAACTCACTCCAAGTCAGTTCCTCTTCATGAATATCTCTGACATTCTTTACATCTTCCCATCAAATATTTGCTTTACCTTTAAGATTGAATGTAGCTATTATGGCCTTCATGTTCTTTGAGTAATCATGCAACCGAAAGAACTTATTCATCCCAAGTAACCAAGATTTTGCATCATGTGACTTATTCATTTCTCCATCAAAGTTAGGTGGTTTTGCTTTCTTGAATTCATCCAGAAAATATCCCTTTTCATTTCTTTTGTAAGGACGATAATGACGATTATCATGATACCTATCTGCAGGAGAACTAGAATAGAACCTGTGTCCATCACCTTTGATGTATGGTGTATCCATGAACCTGCCATCTCTTCTCGTGTCACCTCTA
Source organism: Pinus albicaulis (assembly GCA_034641835.2). NCBI lineage: Eukaryota > Viridiplantae > Streptophyta > Pinopsida > Pinales > Pinaceae > Pinus > Pinus albicaulis. The sequence goes on along the minus strand of CM076575.1, from coordinate 1,601,687,857 downwards.
TCTGAACTGTTCTCACCGTGAGACTGACTGCCATATGTCCCATTAGTCCTATCCTTCTGTCCATGGCTGATTCTAAGTGGTCCCTGTATCTACAAGTTTTAAAAACTCTAAATAATAGTGGCATTGACTTTTACTTGTTTCTCCTATGCCCTAGCAAGTCCTTCCTGTGATTGGATGATTCTGTCATTATCTAGTTTGCAACTCCTTATTTTTTTCTTTAAACTTATAAAAGTGTCTGCTATGTGAGTGGAGTACTCATCATCATGTTGCTCATCTGATCCATAGGGAGAATATCATGAACTATAGTCTACCATTCTGCTAGTCATCTTTATTCTTCTTTTCTTGTAAGGCATACTATGTTAGCTAAACCAAATCTTAAATAAACAAATGTACCTCAGTATAATTCGGGGAGGATATCTCATCTGCAAGACCAACCAGATTAGCACAATACATGTATAATCATAATAATATATATAAATCATCTCAATCCTCATTCAGTTACCATCCATGATGCCTCAACCACACATCAACTAGACACAATACATGCATAACAACATATGTACGACAAACATACATACACAATACATACAAATACTGACATGCATAACCAGTGCATAACTGACATATACTCATGATTGTTGAAATTGGAAACAAGAAACAATGAAAATGACACCTAGAAATGGTACCACATGGGGCTTCTGATTTAATTTTCCCTTAATTAAATTGGAAGGGAAATTATAATTTCATATCATGACAACTTGTATTAGTTAACTAAGTCATAGTGAATGAGTTAGCTTAGGAAATTCGAGTTGAGGGTCAGAGAGGAGGCATGTAGAGTTCTCCCATGATTTAAGAGGGTCCAGTTACAGTTATTTGTGAGTTGTAATTAGTTAACTCAATTAATTGAGTTAAAATCAATTTAAATAGTTCTAACTGAGTGAGGAGCTAGTGAGAGGTCCAATGAATTAAATCTGATTTAATTCACAAGTAGTGGTTAATTATTTAACTGATAATTCCCTATAAATAGTTGTTGCATGCTAGTTCTAAGGAAGGCCCACTTGAGACTGAGGTTAAATGGAAGATAACTATCAATTTTATACTTAGAAAATTGTACAGGTCATGCATTAGGTCATCGGGAAGCCTTAGATGAATTTCACAATCATTATTTTGGATTTTCCTAATTAATAGGGGCCCAATTAGTCGAAGAATGCGTAAGGAAGGCAGACCAGGCTTAGGCAAGAAAAAGGTTAAATATTGGACCAAAATTTCTTAGATCACGTGCCAAATTCGAGCAGGATCAGAGTGAGACAGTTGGCAAAGTGCAAGAGGTTTCTTAGTGAGAGAAAATCATTGTATTGTTTCATGTTCTTGACTTTATGCGATATAAAAATAATGGGGTTTTGAGAAGTTGCTTTCCCCATATACATCTTGTGTTGTGCGATTAATTGATTCTTTCTATTACTTGTTATGTGATTGTGCGATCATATTTGGTTTCCGCAAATTTTAGGAAGGATTCAATATCTTGTTTTAGTACATTACAAGATCAGATTGAATCCCATTGATATATTTTCTACATGGCATCAGAGCACCAGGAATCACAATAGAAGAGAAGAATTTTTTTTGTTTTGAACAAGTTCAAATTTGCAGATTTATTCTTTAGGACCCAACAACAAATCAAGATGTCTTTCAATGCCTTGAGACTCGAATATGCTCTTGAGGGAAATTCGAATTACATAGCATGGAAGGATAGGATGGAGGCAGTTCTAGAGGACAACAGATTGAAGGAATTTATAGACAGTGATATTTCCTAGCCCAAAATAATGAATGCTCAACTTCTTGATTCATGGAAGAAGAAGGTAGCAAAGACGAAAATGATATTGTTAGAAGGAGTTCAATATCACATTGTATCTAGTCTCCATGGGAAGGCGAATGCATATGCTATGTGGAAGGGCTTGAAATATTTGTTTCAGAATAGCAGTGACCACAGGAAATTGGCGCTGAAAGACGATCTCAAAAAGATCAAGATGGAGGAGGATGAGACGATACCAAAATACTTGACAAAGTTCACTCAATGTTTATATGAGTTTGGAAGTGTTGTTGTGATAGTAGCCCAGGATGATTTGGTGAGGCTATCTCTTCTAGGCCTTCCCAAGAGATAAGGCAGAGCACCAGAGACGGGACCTATGACACAGACAAAGAAGAATATTTTACATTAGTCAGAAAAGGAAACAAAGTCAAGGGAAATAATTCCCAAGGCAAAGAGGGCAAGAGAGACTTGTCCAAGGTCAAGTGTTTTCATTTTCATGAGCACGAGAACTATGCCTCGAAATTTCCACAGAAGACAAGCAAGAAGGATCCTGCAGTTGCAGAAGCAAGTGAAGTGTTAGCTTCATAGTTTGAGCTTGATTCTACTCTCATTGCATGCATGGCCAACAATGTAATGGGATGCATGTGATATATAGACAACAATACCTCGTTCCATATGATGGGGAATAAATATCTCTTCAGTGACTTGGAGGAGAAGGACGTCCAATAGAACATAGAGTTTTGAGATGACGGGAGGTATAACGTTACCAACATAGGTATAGTTACCTTTCAGAGGGAGTCTGGCTCCCCTCTGAGACTGAAAAATGTTTTATTTGTTCTAGTACTAAAGAAGAATATTGTCTATGTAGTGGTATTGGAAGACTGTGGTTATGATGTCATATTTAGAAAAGGAAGGGTGTTCCTTAGACACATCACCACAGCAAGGGTGAAAAATATTGGTGTATGAGTTAAGAACATGTATGCTATGGAGGTCGAAGATGCATGCAAATATTTGAGGAGCAAAGCAAATTTTAGCGACTTTGTGATTGAGAGGGAGCCTAAATTACTTCTCAACTTGCAGTCTTAGAAGGTTGTGGAGTAGCCAAATTTGGAGAAGCAGAGAGGAGACTGAGTGGAGGCGTACACTCAAGCAATTTAGAACCAGATGGGCAGAGGGAGCACATGCACCCATACCTCCAGGTGAGAGGTGGGGCGATTTGAAGACATAATCCCAAGAGAAGAAATTTGGGCAGGATCCAGTGAGATGGTTCATATCATGGATCAGACATGGCTACAGGGAGCCCACAATACATAGTAGCAGGAAGGATCGATAGGATTGATGCAGTTAGATGTCAGAAAGACATAAATCAAAGTGATAGATGTTAGATACTGGAGTGCATATCAGAGTTAGAAACAATAAAGAGAGCACAAATGTAGAATCAGCAACAACGTAGAGTTTTCAGTAGACAGTGCAATAACTGGTAGCAGTCAGAGACTCTGATGACAGATGTATCATATTGATTCATTTTTTGGAGGATTTTCATTTTCAGGAGTTGCAGAAGAAAACAACACTAGAGAAGTGTTGCTTGTAGAACATTCCAAAGGTACTAGATTGGGATAGATTGAATTTCTTTCTTGTTGAGATGGAGTGTTGAAATTGGAAACAAGAAATAGTGAAAATGGCATCCAGAAATGGCACCCAAAAATGGTACCATAGGGGCTTCTGATTTAATTTTCTCTTAATTAAATTGGAAGAGAAATTGTAATTTCATCTCATGACAACTTGTATTAGTTAACTAAGTCAGAATGAATGAGTTAGCTTAGGAAATTCGAGTTGAGGGTCAGAGAGGAGGCATGTAGAGTTATCCCATTATTTAAGGGGGTCCAGTTACAGTTATTTGTGAGTTGCAATTAGTTAACTCAATTAATTGAGTTAAAATCAGTTAACTAGTTCAAACTGAGTGATGAGCTAGTGAGAGGTCTAGTGAATTAAATATGATTTAATTCACAAGTAGTGGTCAATCAGTTAACTGAAAATTCACTATCAATAGCTATTGCATGTCAGTTTTAAGGAATGCCCAATTGAGAATGAGGTTAAAGGGAAGATAACTATCAGTTGTATAATTAGAAAATTATATAGGTCATGCATGAGGTCATCGAGAAGCCTTATATGAATTGCACACTCATTATTTGGGATTTTCCTAATTAATAGGGGCTCAATTATCCCAAGAATGTGTAAGGAAGGTAGGTCATACCTAGGAAAGCAAAAGGTTAAATATTGGACCAAACTTGCTTAGATTGCGTGCCAGATTCGAGCAAGATCAAAGTGAGACAATTGACAGAGTGCAAGAGGTTTCTCAGTGAGAGAAAAGCATTGTATTGTTTCATGTTCTTGACTTTATGCAATATACAAATAGGGGGGTTTTGAGCAGTTTCTTTCCCCATATAAATCTTGTGTTGTACGATTGACTGTTTCTTTCTCTTACTTGTTATGTGGTTGTGCCATCGTATTTGGTTTCTGCAAATTGTAGGAAGGATTCAATATTTTGTTTTAGTACATTACAATATCAAATTGAATCCCATTGATAGATTTTCTACAATGATAACAGATACAATATCAACACCATTAACTTTCACATAGCGACACCACTGCAACCATGACCACAACCATGCATACACAACAAGCAAATATAACACAAGCATAAGGAACACATATGCCACCGACATGTATGCATGATCAACACACAGCCCATCCATTCGAAGGGGTGAACCATGCTCTGATACCACTCTGTAACTACCCTCCTCCCACATTTACCCAAGTTAACTGGTCCGTTGGGGTAAACATGTGACAAGGGGTTACTATGATGTCATTCAACCTCCTAGGTCACCTTAAGGAAGTTGAACCGAGGTAACACCACCAATCTGGCCTTCCAAACATACTACAAAACCTTCAGGAGCCAAGCAACCCTTCCAAGTGGTCAAACCCTAAGACAACTCATCATTTAACTAACTTGGACCCTCAACCACTCGAATGACAAGCCCTGCAAGCGACTGGGGCCTTCTAGTCACTCCCACAACAAGGCATGCCAATGACTATGGACATTTCCAACTAGTTTTGTGCTAAAGACCCCAGATTCTGTGCCACTTTTTTTAGGGGCAGGACTTAGGCCACTACCCAGAACTTCATGAAAAATTCAAAAAATATAGATAACATGGGAACAAAGATATTAATACAAACTTATTGATCTGACCCCTACTAGCCATGACATAAATTTCGTTAAACATGTCACAAATATGCAATCTACAAGTCATAACAACAAATTTGAGCATAGGGGTTTCATAATTATCTGAGAATCGGTAAGAAGCATTCATGCCTTATCACAATAACTACATTATCAACTATTAGGTCATATATTTATTGTTCATTCATTTTATAATAAAAAATAATGAGCGCCATACACTAAGTCTGTCCTAAAATATACTCATAACCAACATATAACTAACAGAAATAACAAGGATATAACAACCATAAAAACCACAAATGAGAAAGTACATTTACCCATCAAATACAAGAGGGAAAGAGCTCTTATTAACATGTGTAAAATGCAACCAGGTCTAGGACTTCCACATACAACCTGACCATAGATTAGGTTGAACCAAATATTTCTTTCAGTCAATCACCCACATGCCATATTTCAAGCATGAATGTGAGATCTCATGGAATAAACCAAACAAAAACAAAATAGGGCTTCCATAGGCCAAAACACCTCAACCCTCAACCATTGATTCCACCTCATGGTCAAACATCACTAACCATCATTAGATTTGTCTCTACCCAAGCTGTCCAAGGCTCTAGAGAATTTGTTCCAACCATGGCTTCCCAGACTATTAACTCAACCCAAAACTTTTGTTGGGCTTCTAGAGCGTTTGTCCAACCAGGGCTTCTAGGACTAGAAACTCAACCCACCAAGGGCTTCTAGAGTGTTTTTCCAACCAAGGCTTCCAGGACTAGTAACTCAACCCAATTTGTTACAGGGCTTCGAGAGTGTTTGTCCAACCAATGCTTCTAGTAAATAATAACTCAACCCATAGCCATGAGGAACATGATAACCAAGCAGAAAACAAAAGTAACACCCACAAAACCATGGCTATCCAGGAAATGGTTAGGCTAAGAAAAACTGGAGAGCCCTGGTATTGCACCAAGAGTGTTGCAACTCCCAAGGGCTCCTCAACTCTATTTATCAACCTGAGGTTCATAGAAACTTAGAGGAGATTGTGTTTTATGCACAGTAGATGGGATTCTACTCATGTCACCCTCAACTATGGCATTAGATCAAAAGTGCTCATAGACCATTCCTCCTACCGAATTAGAATGAAAGCTTGCCGATGAAGGTATAATTGGAAATTAATTCTAGTCGTTAAAGTATAAATGTTATTGGCTCAACTTGTAAATGCTAACTAATCAATTCATGAAAGGACAAAGGCTAATCTAATTTCAAAAAGAAAGTTATTTTATCTTGCAGAATCCATAAAACTACTAAATCTACTTGCATAAATAAAGCTATTTTATCTTGCAGAATCCATTAAAATACTAAATATACTTGTAAAAAGGAACCATTTTATCTTGCATAATTAATCAATCTACCAATCATTCTTACATGCATCATCTACTTAGTTCACAGTTGCTTGAAAATCAACAGCCTACTTGCATCATACTTGTGATAAAAATTCTACTTTATTTTTGCAATGAAGAAAAGGAATGGTTGGAGTGGCATAGGAGCTTCCCCTGATCATCAAATCATAATTGGGGGTCATTATTCATATTGAATAATTCAAATTTGCAGTGGGGATAAAAAATGATGAAGGAAAGTGGTGTTAAAGGCTTGCTACAGGTGTCTGCTATAGGAGCCCTGCATTGCTACAAGAGGGCATGTAATGCTACAGGAGGGCTTCCTCGTGGCTTTTTAAGGTTAAAATGATGTCTTGAGGGTATGGAGAGGTGTATGGAGTTTGAATAAAATGAAGGGAGATTGGGTTAAGCCCCTAGACAACTTAGGGCCTCTCAGAAGACTGTCCTGCACTAGGATGAGTGCTCACATAATATTAGGAAAAATGAATTATGAAATAGAGTTTTGCGAGAAAATTTGGAGGTGGAAAGAGAAGGTGAAGGACCTCAAGATGGAAGTGGTAAAGGCGTCCTTTCCTACATATTAATACAACCCTGCAATAAATCACATGCATGCATCCATTTATCATTGAAAAAATGAGATAACTTATTATGGAAAATATGAGTTGAATTTAAATAACATCTAGTTTATGCCAGAAAACTGATCTAATCACTAAACTAAATTCTAAGCTACAAAAAGAAAATGTAAAACAGGAAAACTAACACTAATATATTTCCAAGAAATTACAAACACAAATTTTTTTGGACTATGGTTGTGAATCCTTCCACTCATTCTCCCACAAGAGAGGTGATGTAGAGGCTGCAACCATAGATTTTTATAGATTAATCTCTACTGACATGCAAGAAACTAAGAAAGAATTGAACCTAAAAGGAACAAAAATACACAAGAGGGACCTAAACCACTGGGTTGGGCCCAAACCCAAGTGTCTCAACCCTATGAAACTACCTAAGATGCAACTTAATAACCAAATTCTCATGATCATAAATTAAAAGTCTTATACAACAGATAAAAGTTCAAAATAACAGTGCCAATCTCTTGAGCTCAATAGCTACACCTAGCTGAAAAGAAACTTCAAATCGTAATGAGCTCTTCTTCTTGCTTATTTATACAAAAAGGGTAGATGCAACAACTCCCTTGATCTAACATCCATATCCCCTTACACCTACCGAAGTAACCAGTCAACCATGGAAAACATGAGATTATAAGAGGTAGTTAAGATAGAACCAACCTCCTTAGTGAATTCAAGGAAGTGGAATTAAAGCGGAAACCATAACAAAAACCTATACCTCTAGCTACAAGACCCCCAAAGGCTATCTCAGTCATCCACCTGACTTGTCGCTGGGTCCCACTAAATTTTTATGAAGAAACCCATGCAGACTCTCCCACAAGCCTGCATGCCTCCATCTAAGGAGTATTTCTAGCAGACCTGTGCTAGAGTTCGTAGGATTTAAGGCACTTTTCAAGCCCACAATTCTGGCCACTGCCGAGAACTTGTTGTAACTTCTGGAATCCATCAAACACATGATGATAAGAATAATAAACAAAAAACTAACTTCAGGACTAGTCCTGACCATCCCCAACCAGGACTGACATTCTGTCAAAGACTTGGCATCAATGCAATCTACAAGTCTAGGATACATGACAAAGCATGAATGACTAAAAAATCTTATGAGAAATGACAAGAAGGACCACCACCTTCTCCCTTGAACTGTTATGACATCAATTGGGTCTTGCATCCATCATTTTAATAATTACAAGTAAATGCACGAAATAACCATGTCTTGAACTAGTCATATAACCATGCTTATAACCATCATAAAATCATATAAATAACAATTAGATAACAACCATTAAAGCCACACATAAATAGGTACGAAATCAAGAGAACTTAGCTTTTATTAAACATAGGCAATAGATGACCAGGTTTGGGATTTCCATGTACCACCCGACCATAGACATGGTTGAGCCAAATCTCTCTTCGGCCAGTCACCCTCATGCTATATTTCAAGCATGAATGTGGGATCTCATAAACTAAATCCATCAAAACCAAACCAGGGCTTCCGAGGCCAAACCACCTCAAAGCTCAACTAGTGATTCCACCTCATGGTTAGACATCGCAACCATCACTGGATTGGTCTCTACCCAAGTTGTTGAGGTCTCTAAAGCATTTGTTCCAACCAAGGCTCCAGGACTACTAACTCAATCCTAGTTGTTTCTAGGATTCAGAGCATTTGTCCAGCCAAGGCTCCAGGACTACTAACTCATTCCAAAATTGTCTGCAGGGCTCTAGAGCGTTTTTCCAACCAAGGCTCCAGGAACTAGTAACTCAACCCACAACTAAATGAATCATGAGAACCAACCAAAAAACCAACAATAAATGAACCCACAACACCATGGCTATCCAGGAAATGGAAAGGCTAGGCAAATCCACTGTCAATCCATGCAATCCTCCATGCTAATGATAAATCATAGCCAATAAACCACATGCATGTGCCATGCATGCCAAAAAAAGCAAGGAAACCATACATGCAACTCGATATCTACAAGTAAATCCAACTATAGTTTTTGATCCCAATGTACTCTTTCTCTTTCCTTCCTTTCCTTTTCCTTCTTGCTCCAAATCCAAAGTATTCCACACTCCTCCAAGAGTGCTCCAGGAAAACTCTAAGTATCCAAGAGTATGAGAGAGAGAGACAGAATAGAATGAGAACCATAAGTGTGAGCTAAAGCTTTCCAATTGATCCTCATAATCCTTTTTTATCAATTAGGCCTTTATTTTCTTCATTTTCCATTATTTTCCTTCATTTTCCTCCTCACATGAAACCCGTGACCTTTCACCTCCCTTTTCTCCTATTTTTCATTATTTTCATAAATAAAATGCCAATTAATGCCTCATGCCTTTCCAGAGCCTTTTCCATTGCCTTTTCCAATTTCCTTTAGCCATAATAATTGAAATGAACACCCTCCAGGATGTTTTTCCCACGATTCAACTTGGAATACATGTCCCATGATCTTGGTCTTATATTTTTTTACATGGATTTTTAACCAGGGCTGTTACACTTGAAAATATGAGTTATTTCCTCCTTCATCTCGAAAATGGTGGATATTATCCTCCTTTAGCTTCACTTGCACTAGTAGTAGCTTGGCTGCCTATGAACTCAAATTGATGAGAGAGGGTGTTGTGATCCCAAACTAATTTAGGGAGTTAAGGAGGTGGAAAACCCCCTTAGATTCTCTCCTTACTGTCACCTTCTGCATAGTAAGTATCTAAAAAATTCTCCATTTTCTTGCAATTAAACCACATTATGCCACATACTATGACAAACACCTTTTACAATTCTCATTAAGAATAATATAGCCAAAAATGTTAATAAATGTGAGAAAAAGATAGTTTTGAGGCTTGAGGATGGGATCATGAAACTCATAATATACCTATTGATGGGCCTCATCACCACCCCACTCTTGAAGGTGTTGCTCATCCTCTGAGGAACTCAGTCATCCATGTGAAGCTCTCTCAAGGCCTTGGTTGCCTCTATGACATCCCAAGGCACCTCAGATGGTTTGCCTTCTTCTAGATGAAATCTTGCATTTTTCTCAATCTCAGTCCATTCCTGCTTGTTATGAAACCAATTGAAAAAATAGAAGAAAAGAGAGATCACTGACTTAGAAATCAATCTCTTCAAGTGGGAAACCTCCTTTACATTACATAAATGAACAATTCTTGGATAATACAAATGACAAAACCTCCTTTCTATATATATGAGTCCATGGGGTCACAATATAATCCTAGCCTACATAACAATAATAATGTAAGGGCACAATAATAACAATAATGGGCTTTTATGGGGCATAATAATAACAATAAGGGACTACATTAGTAATATAGGGACCTAACATGCCCCTCTCCTTGAAAAAAGTGTTGTCCTCAACGCTTGAGTAGCTCTGGATGCTTCTGTTTAAAATTCTCATCCTTCGATGTGGAATATTCAGTGGGTAAGTTCTTCCACTTGATGAGATACTCTGAAATTGATCGATTTTGTAGCTATCGAGTTCTTGTTTCTGTGGCTACTTCAGGTTCCAATATGATTTTTCCTTCCTCATCATGTTTTGTGTTATGAAACCAACTCTAAAAATAGAAGAAAAGAGAGATCAACGCCTTAGAAATCAACCACTTCGAGGGGGCAACCTCCAATACATTACATAAATGAACAATTATTGATTGATACAAATGAAAAAACCTGCTTCTATATATAGGAGTACACGGGGTCACAATATAATCCTAGCCTACCTAACAATAATAATGTAAAGGCACAATAATAACAATATTGGGGTTACAGGGGTACAACAATAACAATAAGGGGATTACACTAACAACAATAAGGGACTATACTCGTAATATAGGGACCTAACATGCCCCTCTCCTTCAAAAAAGTGTTGTCCTCAACGCTTGATCTTTAAGAGTTGGAGAACTTCTTGTTGATGCTCGATGTGATCTTCCACCGCTTGAACCTTCAAATTTTCTCTTAAAGATGATGTGATGGATGGTGGATGATATCCATAAAGTGCCATAAATGGGGTCATTTTTGTTGTAGTATGGAAGGAAGTGTTATACCACCATTCAACGAGAGGTAACCACTTGACCCATCATGTTTGTTTATCAGATACAAAACAACGAAGATATCCTTCCAAACATTTATTTACTATCTCAGTTTGACCATCTGATTGAGGATGATAAGATGAGCTATGAGCTAATTGAGTACCCAAACAAGAAAATAACTCCGTCCAAAAATTTCCAGTAAAAATGGGATCTCTGTCGCTCACAATAACCCTTGGGTTTCCTTGTAGCTTTTGAATTGTGTCCATAAATGGTAGAGCGAAATTATTCAAAACTTCAATTTCATTTTTATTGCCCCAAGGTGACTAAATTTGGGCTCCTTTCTCTTGTAATTTGATATGTCATGTGCTGCTATTCTTCATCTTCATACCACATAATAGAGCCTCTGCTTAAAAAAGAATTCTTTTAAATGGTGAATTTTAGAACCCAATACCGATATCTATTCTACAATATGCCCTTGGAATCAATTCAAATTGATTCTTCAAACAAGACTTATGCAATTCGGAAAAAAATACACACCTTTTTCTTGCTTTTGAGGAGCTCGATATTGAAATTGGATTATCTATGTGATTGTAGCACTTCAATATTTGAAATTGGCCTTGTAGTATCTCAAATCTTCTTTTTCAAATGCCATAGGCTCCGACTCGATTTGATTCTTCAAGGAAAGTAAATTTATGCCCAATTTCCCACAATGGCCTAATTGGAGATTGAATTAGTAGAGCCAAGCCACTTTGTACGACATGCCATGTTTCACTTTTTCCTCCTTCGGCTCTGAAATTGATACACAGAAAACTAAAGTCCGTGTGATTTTGGCCACTTTTTACATAATTCCAATCTGATGCTCAGAGAGAGAGTTATGAAAATTTTCCCACCGTCACCTCTTTGAGATGAAATTCGAGATCCTGAAAAAAAACCCTAACTTCCACAGATCATATCTTCGAAAATTTTGCGAATCAAGATATGAAAATTTTCCATGATGTTCCTCAGAATTTCGGCTTCTCTCTATACAAATTTCAGCTTCTGAACCTTCATAGGAAAAAAATTATAGCGAAAATTCCACGATGAGCTGTTTAGGTTAAATTCGGGAGCCTAAAAAAAGCCCTAACTTCCACAGATCATATCTCCGAAAATGTTACGAACCAAGCTTTGAAAATTTTACATGACGTTCATCAAGATTTTGGCTTCGCTCTGTAAAAATTTCAGCTTCTGAAGCTTCGTATAAAAAAAATTACAACGAAAATTCCACGATGACCTGTTTGGAGCAGTGAAACCTAGAATCCAAAGCTCTGATACTAAATGTTATGAAACCAACTCCAAAAATAGAAGAAAAGAGAGATCAACACGTTATAAATCAGCCACTTCGAGGGGGAAACTTCCAATACATTAAATAAATGAACAATTCTTAGATGATACAAATTATTGGAGTCCACAGGGTCACAATATAATCCTAGCTGACCTAACAATAATAATGTAAGGGCACAATAATAACAATATTGGGGTTACAGGGGTACAAAAATAACAATAAGGGGATTACACTAACAACAATAAGGGAATATACTAGTAATATAGGGACCTAAAATTCTGGCAATATTGTTTGAACCGTAAGTTTGTCACTTATAACCTTCTTTAACCAAGAAACATGGAAAAATGGGTGCACTCGAGAAGAAGCAGGAAGCTCCAATTTGTATTCCATAGTACCAATATTTTGCGACATCTTGTAAGGATCATAGTACTTTGGCGATAATTTATTGTCCTTGTTAGCTTGCTTGAGTGACATTTGTTTGTATGGTTGTAGCCGTAGAAATACCCAGTCTCCTACATCAAAACTTCTCTCGTTGCGATGTTGATCTGCCTATTGTTTCATTCAATTTTGTGCCAAATTTATGTTATCATTTAAGAGTTGGAGAACTTTTTGTTGATGCTCGATGTGATATTCCACTGCTTGAACCTTAGAATTTTCTCTTAAATATGATGTGATGGACGGTGGATGATATCCATAAAGTGCCATAAATGGCGTCATTTTTTCTTCAGTATGGAAGGAAGTGTTATACCACACTACCTGTGAGGTAACTCGCTTTTTGACCTAATCGTGTTTTTTTATCGTAATTAAACAACAAAGACATCCTTCCAAACATTATTTCACTATCTTAGTTTTCCCATCAGACAGGATGACAAGATGAGATATGAGTTGTTGAGTACCAAACAAGAAAATAATTCTTTCCACAAGAAAATGGAGGACTGTTTGTTACAATAGTCTTTTAGGTTTCAATGTAGCTTTTGAATTGTGTCCATAAATGTAGTAGCAACTGTACTTGCTTTAAATGGATGAGATAATGCACAAAAGTGTGCATACTTGGTAAGTCTATCAACTACCACCATGATGACACTCTTTCCTTCAGACTTAGGTAAACCTGTGATAAAATCCATTGAAATCTCCTCCCAACGTTGACTTGAAATGGATAAAGGTTGTAGAAGTCCCGGGGTCTTAATTGTTTCCACTTTATTCTGCTGGCAAACCAAACATTCCGCCACAAAATTTTGAATATCAGATTTAAGGCCATCCCAAAAAAAAAATTTCTTCACCCTGTGGTAAGTTTTTAAAAATCCTGAGTGTCCTCCTAAAGGAGAAGTGTGCAATTCCAAAAGAATATTTTGTTTTAGTTGGGAATTCTTACAAAGATATAAGTGATCTTTGCACCATAAGGAATCATTTTTCCAACTAAATGTATCAGATGTACTAGGATCTTGCTACAAATTTTGAATGAGTGTCCACACTTCTTTCTTCATTCTTCCATTCCTCCCTGTTTCTGCTATCCAATCCGGTTGGATAATGGAAATGACACAAAGCAATGCTTCCACCTCCCCTCACTCGTCTTGAAAGCATTAGGGGAATTTTGAGGTCTAAAATGGGCCTCCTAAGAAAATGTACAACAAAAAATAAACTTTATAAAAAAACCAATAGGATTCAAGATGATGATGTCAACCATGGGGATGATTCACCATTTAACAAAGTGTAAAAATATACAGAGAACTTACTTTTTCACTATTTATCCTCTCCAATAATAATTTTCTATATTTTGGGATTACTGCCCCCCTTTCATTCAAGGAGTGGCCTTACATGTTGTATTACTGATGAAGACACATCTTAAAAAATGAGAAATACATAAAAACGTGATTGTAATCACGTTTTTTTTATGTGTTTCTCATTTTTCGTGTATAGGACCCATCGAAAGTATGCAACATGGGCACTCCTTGGATGGGGAATTAAATTTCGCATCCAATGAGTGCTCCCGCTCGAAATTTGAGTAAAAACTTTGGGAGATAAGTTGAAAATATGAGTTGAAAAAGTAGTTTTTTCATTTTTCCCTCTAAAATTTGATGATGTCATCAAATCTTATTTGATTTTTCCACTATTATTTTATAATTTCCTTAGGAGGCCCATTTTAGACCTCAAAATTCCCCTACGAGTGCATCTGCAACAACATTCAGCTGTCCTTTTTTGTAGATTATTTCAAAGTCGTAACCCAATATCTTTGTGACCCATTTTTGCTGTTCTTCTGACGATAGTCTTTGTTCCAAAAAGTGTTTAAGACTATCATGATCAGTTTTTACCTTGAAGTGTCTTCCCATTAGGTAAGTTCACCATTTCTTTAGTGCATGTAGTATTGCTAACATTTCCTTCTCATAAATAGGTTTTTGTAAATACTTTCCTTTGATTGTACGACTTTCAAAAGAAATGGGTCTTCCTTCCTGCATTAAAACATCACCAATTCCATTTCCTGAGGCATCACATTCCAATAGCTAAGACTGTGCTAGGGAGAAAATTTCCTCTTTAAGATGTTAAAATGCCATAGTTGTTTTTAGGAGTCCTTGAAAATATCTTTCTTTCAATAATGTTGTTAGAGAACACGTGGACTAGGCCCGGGTAGAAAATGCATCTTTCTTCAATAATGTTGTTAGGTCAGACTAGGATGTGGAGCTATGGGAAGTCCTTTTCAAATGTTTTTAAGGAGGCTACTGCTTCCTGTGGCTCCTTTTTCTTCTCCTGTAGATCCCTTTTTCCCTCTTGTAGCACACTTTGTCCCTTTTGTAGCACACCTTGGCCCTCTTGTAGCTTCCATTGTTCTTTTTTTTCAAGGGCATCATGTGCCTTTGGATTCTTGAAGGTAGCTAAATTGGTGGTGGGCCTACTCACAAATGCTACATGTGTCTTTGTTTTGGGTTTAGGAGAGATGACCTATTCAATTTTTCCTTCAGTGGGTCCTACCTCTCCTTTCTTACTTGGTTATTATTCAATGATGATTTGGACCCCTGTGGGAGTTTGCGGTGTCCCTTATTTAATTATGGTGCTTTTTATGGTCTTAAAATAGAGGGGATCTTGTCTTGTTTGTTTCCTTTTGGGCTTGACAGGTGTTCCCAATGTAGCTAATGTTTCAGCTACTTCTTATTCACTAACCCCTGGAGATATACTTGTTTGAGGTGGTTTTTCCTATGCTTCTTGGGGTTTAGAAGTTTTCTTAGGGATTATTGCTTCTTCCACTTGTTTCTTCTCCTATTCTTCTTCAATTTTTGCTTCTCCTTCGTCTATTCCCACTGTCTCTTTTTCCTCTATTTTTCTCTCTTCTTCTTTTGTCTTTGTTGTCTCCTCATTCTTCGTTTTTCCCTCTTTTCCGCCAATACTAGAGGTTGGTGTCTCCCCAGGGGCGATGGTTTGTGTTCCTATGAAATTATACCTATCCATGTTCACAAAATTTAGTTCGTAGGAGAGGGAATCTCAATTTTCTTAAAGAATCAATCACTATCAATTTTATGAGACCATGGTGAGTTAAATGCTATTGTTTTCCCTCCCTCACCTTTTGACTCATCTCTATGATTGGTTGTAGGAGAAAGTGGTGCACACTAAGTCTTTGAGGGAGAGGAAATTATGCCTTGAATCTCAGCTCATGGAGTAAAATGAAATGGTAAGCATATGCCACACTCATTCTTCCTTCACATGATATATACTTGAGGATATGGTAAGCCCTCTCTTCCCAAGGATAAGGTAGGCTTTCCCTTCTGACTCCATTCTTGTCCTCAACATGGTACTCTTTCAAAATGAAGAAATTATTTCTAGCCGTGACACACATTGCCTTGTCTTCCTTCCTCCATATAATCCCTAGAGGTACGGTGGTCACTCTGCTAATGGTTTCAGGGTTGAGAGAGATGGATAACCCTCTTACAACAGTGTCAAGTAACTGCCTATCCTTGGGAATGCAATGCCATGGAAAATGACCCAGTTAAAGGGGTCATCATCGGATGCTGCAGAATAAATAATTTGTTGTCTCAACTATTAGTGTTTCATGAAGATTTTTAATAAAGAAGAGAGTGAGAAATCATTTTGATGTATGAGTGTTCCATTTTTTTTAATCCCTCTCCATCTCTCTTTTTTTGTACCTCCTTGGATTTTTTTGTTGAGAAAGGTTTTACTAATTTTTTAATAACTGCTGGCTAGACAATGATCAATTTCATGGTAGTGATGAGTAAAAAATGATGATAAAATATCTGCTAAGAATTTATCTTTCTGTTTCTAACCACCAAAACTTCAGAGGGACTCTCATCACATAATTATACTTGCTAGCTATAATTTTCTCTATGCAATTGGGTGTAAGAACAAGGTGGTGGATGGCATTACTTTTTCAAGAAACTATAGATGTATATGATATGTTACTTACTTCTTTTCAAGAAAATATAGATGTATATGATAGTTTTGAGACCAATTTGAACAACTATGGCCCCTTCTCACCCTTTAATTTCTCTTGTAGTAGAGTCTTGGCCCTCCTGTAGCAATTGCATACCTGCCTGTAGAAGTTGCAAAACAGGATTTGAAACTCCTCGGTGGAATATAAGAACTTGTCCTCTCTTTAACTGTTTTGAAAATGAGAAAATGTGTAAGAGAAGTCGAGCCCCAATACATAATATTCCATTTTTGAGTTGAAAACTTGGAGCGTTGTGGTGACATGGCATCTACACGAGTTTCCTCTTTTGGACCATTATCCCCAATTTTTGCAATCATTTCTCCTTCTCTCGTAATTATCAACCCACTTTCATGACATAAAATCACTTTGATTTGAAACCTCCACATTGTATGAGTGACTAAATATCAACTTCAGTTTACTATTCGAGGGTGGCCAAGTTCACTGGCCACCTCGAGCCTATTAAAACACCTGTTCTCGCTCAAAACACCTTTTAGTCATTTTATGCATAGAGAGGAGGTGAGGGTTTCCATACCCAAGCCTACTTGTGGATCAAACTACATAAGAGGTTTGCATGCTAGATCTAGACCATATATCATTAATATCAAGGGAGTTGACTCTTTGACTTCTTTCCTGTGCATGTCCTCATTATTGATGATACCTTGAATATTTCTTTTGCTGTGTGTGTGTGTGCAGGTGCCTCTATGATGTCCAAGCTATTTCTGCTGGTGGAAATCCTCCCTGAGAGTGATGTGTCTCTTCATAGCTACAAAAAAGGATTCATCATCCCTTCTGATGGTGGAAAGAAATAATATCACTGATTGTTATTGTGTTTTCACAGGCTGCTAAAGGACGAGCTTTCTTCCTATAGCAGTCCTTTGATCTTCCTTTGGAGTCTTCAGTTTGCATGAGGGTGTTGAGGGAGATGATTACAGGTATCAAGGATAGGGTTAGAGTCATGAATGAGTAGTGTGGACACTGTAGGAATAATAAATTGTGGCTTCTGTGTTTTTTTTTTTTAAAGTAGGACAAAGTGGATAATTTGAGAAATTTTTTGGTGAAATAGAGTGGATGGTGTTACAGGTCAATTTGGGAATCATCCCAAAACACATATAAGTATTCATTAGGGTCTATCATTCTCTAAATTAGCTACTACATGCCCTAAACAAGTCATCCCATTGGTGGTTTTCCTTCATGAAAATTTCAATGCTTAGATGCCAGTTGAAGTGCCCCATTGAGCCATCAATTCACCCCTAGACTGCAGTAACTGCTTTGCAGAGCATCTAATCCCATGCAAGGATGTGTTTTAGAGGATCTAGGCCCACTTTCGATTGCATTGGTCGACTGGGAGCGAATTTTTCATTGGATTCCGGGAATCTTCCCAACCTCTAGTGGCTTCTAGAAGTTGTTCCAATTTTCACCTCATCTAATAGCTTCAAATATGGACACCATGAAGCCATTAAACATCTTATCCTCCTATTCCCATGAGCAAGGAAACCTCTTCATCCATTTTTAGGAAAGCCATTCAATGATTCATTTATGTCAAACTACCTTCATCTACTTATAAATAGAGCACTGATCATAGTGCACAAGAGAGAAATAATTTTTATTAAGTAGAGTTATGCTGGTGAGATCATAGCTCTTGGAGGTATTCTGCATGTAATGTTATGCTTCTAGTGTGATGATGCTATGTGTGATGAGGATGGGACTGAATATGGAGGAGTGAAATCGAATCGATCAACTGATTTTACTTCTCCTTCTACTTCATAACAAAGACATTTGTTCCTTTTCTAATGCATGTGTCAATGATGTTATATGTGTATTTACAAATTTAATCGATTCAATTTGTTTAACTTGAATAGATCATATTGCCTTTATGTTGTTTTCTGTCTTCTGTTTTCCATTGCAGGTTTCAATCAAGCGAGTTCAGCTATATTGAGATCGACGAAAGCGACGAAGGGAGGTGAGGAAAAGCGAACATATTACAAGTAGGTTTTCTTCCCTTTATCTATTCATTTTAAGGAAAAGGTCAGATATCTTTATTTCTATTGCTCTAAGTGCGCCACCACACTTAGGGAAAGCATACTTATCCATAGGTTTTATTTCTGTAAAACAAATTGGCGACCATACTTGGGAACGATAGATCGTCCTTGGTGGTTTTGTCCTTGTCCATCAACATCTAGTAGACTTTACCTGCCTAATTTCAGTCATATGAATGCGTTTTAGCAAAATTAATGTGTTTGATTGCTTTTTCAGAGAGTCCTCTGGCACCAACGCACTGTTGGTCTTGACACAGTTCTCTGCATAACACTGCTAGCTTAGGGATAATGCTATGCAACGCATTGTCTCCCACTGAGGGGTGCATTTCCCATGTGACCAACCAAAATCTGTCATATTTTGTCTTTTGCAAATTCATTTCAGTGTCTTGCTTGCTGAAGTTTTAAGTGATTGATTCCCTCTAGAGACCAAATTGCCTTTACTGTTCTTGCCTCACTTTGGATTTGTTTGATCAATGTTTTTTCTTTTTTTCTTTTTCATTGTCGAGTAGTTCCAAAGTTAATTTTACATTTGATCAATTCATTATTTTCAAAAAGAGGAATTGTCGTTTCAGTCTTCATTTCTCTTGAAAGTTTTGAGTGATTGTTTGTGCATTAGTTTCTTTTTCGTTCATCTAAACTTAAAAGAAATTGAAAAGAAAAACATGCATTTTCATATAGGGATTGTGAGTGCTGCATAGGAATAGTTTAGGGAAATTTCATTTAGATGTGCTCATTGTTGATTGCATACAATATGATTGCTCTATCCCTTGTAGCTAGTTTTTCATTGTCGAAAATCAAATCGAAACGAATGCTTCTCATTCTAATTTCATTCTAGGAATGTTCAATACATCTCGCGGTGAACCTGGAAGACAAACTAAAAAACAAGATCAACATAAACATTTTCTGAATTTATCTAAGGAAGCATTGTAACATTAATGATAACATTTAGAGGTCTAGGCTAGAAGACATGTTCCAGCATCGTTAAACATAGCAGCTGTCGTTAATTGTCTGCGATACATTCCGAGTGTGATACCTCATTCCATGTACGTAAGTATATTGGAGCTCGTCCATGTACTTTCGGCTATATCGGGCGAGTTCTAGTACGAAAAGTATAAGGGGATGCTCTCACTGTGCGATTTCACATTAAATAGCACTAATACAGATTGGGCCTCCACGTACGTTCACTTATATTTGGTAGGAAAAATTTAGGTTTCCTACCATCCATAGGTAACTGAGTCGGCCGAATTATACCTGTGATACACCTAACACAACATTCGGGGAGATTTCCTGCACATGCATAAGTCCTTGGTTTACTGGGGTGGTATATTGCAGTTCACAGTTTCTTGGTAAGATTTTTTCCTAGCATTACACTTTTTTTTTTTTCTTGTCTTAAAATCAATGAGAAATCGTGGAAGAAGATCAACCCTTTCCCCGTCGTTCGCGTAGGACAACGAATAAGCCACCATTACCGCCAGAAGCTACACCTAGTAGACGAAAGCGCGCTCGTCCTACTGAGTCTGGTACCTCTGGAACTCTTTGGTGCTAAATCATCTAATATACCAAAGTGTTATGATCCTTTGAGTACCAAGTCTCAAGTCGTTTCGACTGATCCCAGTTTATCTGATATCGTCGAGACGAAACCCTCACAGTTACCTGAGGACATTGAAATTCAATCTAGTGAAATGGTAATCTAGAACCCAAGCTTGTTTAACTGGAAGTCGATCCGGAACCCATTTTTTGTTTACCATAACATCTTGATCACGAAGTTGAACAATGAGAAGTTGTTATAGTGCAACCATCTGATCCTCAGTCATCTGTAATCATCAAGTCTTCCTCTTTACAACAAAGTTTACCGCCTGAAATTTGTCTCGGGCCTAACGGTGAAGTAATTCCACCTGGTTTGATTTCGATAGAGTAAAAACTTCAAGAAGAGACAACCCCTTCAACTCCCACTCATTTTGGGTTGGGGCTTCATTTAAATCAGTCTTTTCATCGTTTGACCTACTCTGCTCCTGTAGATCCTTTTCACTCTCAAGTTCCTGTAAATTCGTTAAAGTATTTACTGGGTTATTTAACCATGGTAGAGACAACATCACAGGGTGTACCATCTGTTACAGGTGCGACAACATCTATTGTTGCTTCATCTTCGATGTTTTCAACGACACCCGAGTCTCATCTTTATGGTGGTCCATCTGTCCCACTGGGTTACCAGGCTTTAAATGGAACCTAATCTAGTGTCTCCTCTAGTCCATGGAATTCACACATGTCATCATATGGAATTCTATTTGGTTCATCTCTTATGAGTACTGAATGGATTGATCCTTTATTGACATCAACATCTCAATATCAGGCCGGTCCATCCAATTACCGTCCATCTTATCCAGTATCTTCTGGATACCCATCATATGAAAGTTAGTATGTGCAATATCCTTATACTCCATTTGCTGGGGGACCACAGATGTTCGGTCCATATGGCAGTACTTCGTCATTTTTAGGTCAATAATATGCTAGAATTCTTGTTTTTCAATGGCATCCTACTTTGCCTGTTCAGCCACAAACGGTTGTGTATCAATATCAACCAATTCAACCTATTGCATCTGTGCCTACTACTCCTTTTATTTCTTCTATGATTGTTGCTCAGTCTGCTCAAGCGGGTCCTTCAATCCCTAACCCTCAAGTTTCGGTTCCACAGACTCCGTCTTCCTAGGCTGGTATTCAACAACCATCTGTATCGGGAATTTCACAACCATAGGCTAGTTTATCTTTGTCACAAGATTCTCCTAGCCTTGTCTATTTACAACCGGGTCCGAATTATCCCAGCAGGCAACTGTTTTATCAGATTCCATGATATCCACAACAACCATTCCCACAGTATCAAGCTTATCTAGCTCCTTGTCTACAAGCCTACCCCTATTTGGATTACCAACAACAGAATCCATTTGTTGGTATGCAATAGCCTATTGCCCAGGCGATTCCTTCTTATCCTGGTTATGCTCAACCTGACCTTAATCGACAATTGCCATTTGTTGCAACATTAGAATTACCCAATTTAAACTGGCTCACCAATGATCCCATTCATTATTTACCTTGGTGGCCGATGATTCCTCATAAATTACCCTCGGACATTCAAAATTCAATGGAAATTTTGGAGAAGACCCGTCTATGCATGTCATGACATATCATTTATGGTTTTCATCTAATTCCTTAAATGATGATTCTGTTAGATTGTGTCTTTTCCAGCGAATGCTTACTGGTCCAATTGCGAAATGGTACATTGAATTACCACGAGATTCTTTTGATAACTTTAGAAATTTAGTCACTAATTTTTTACCCCACTTCCAGTTACCCATCAGATATGAATCTGGAACAGAAATTTTAAACAGCTTTAAATAAACCACTGCTACTCATATATCGGATCATATACATGAGTGGCATCTTCGTCGTTGAATGGTTAAAAAATTTGTTCTTGATCAGCTTTTAGCTGAGTGGTTTATTAAGTCCTTGTTGCCATCTATCACCGAGGATGTGGCCAAAGGTGGTGTTGTCACTGAAGAGAAAGTAATTTCTCGTGCCCAGTATCTGGATTTTATTTACACTTAGTCTGACACACTCTATGAAAAAATTCCAAATGCACCACGACCAAATTTTATTGTTCCTCCTGCTCCATCTGGTTAGGACATTCATGTCGGCGATGGTGTGATTGGTTCTGCTAACGCTCTGGCAGCAAGTCGACCATCTGGTTCTACACTTGTTGTTTCAAATCAAAACCCTATTGCATCTGATCCTGTGTCTTCTTATGAAATCCATGCCGTGTCATCTGACATATGAAAAAGTGACAAGAAACCTAGAAATAAGAAGAAAGAGAAAGCTAAGAAGAAAAAAAATTCACCCTCGCAAGAAAATCATCTGATTCATCTAGTTCTTTTCGGAAACCTCATTATCCTTGATTGATATGTAATGAGGAGCATTTTACGTGAGATTTTCCTGACCGCTGGGAAGTCCCAAAGCTTCTTAAGACTTATGCCGCATATGTAGTGTTGACAAATCCTTTTCTGAACCCGTAAACACATATGATTTCTACAGATCCTGCTTCTAGTTCGCAAGTACTTATGCTATCCGCCACTAAGCCCAAAACTAATGTTTTGGTGTCTACTCGAAGTAAAGATTACATTAATACTTTGTTGTCGTCAAACGGTCAGGATATAGATCAACCTACTACTTTGACTTCAACCTCATCTGACTCGGCTCCACCGCCTATAATTACAGAGTTAAAAATAAAGTTGCCAAAGGGAGTAATTCACAAATCTACATTCAACCCTCGAGCTCATGCAACTCAAAATTATAATGTAGTAGAAGATCTGGCTCAATCACCTAATGCTATTTCAATGCTTGAGGTTATTCAAAATTGTCCCTCCCAGTAGCAGGCTTTGTTGTCCGCGATTGGTGGAATTGATCCAATTGATTCAAATTTTGTAGTCTTTAATCACACGGGCTATGTGCCACAATTACCAACGCAACTAGCATTCTTGATTCAAGTACATGTCTTGAATCACCTCATTCATCGCACTATCATTGATGAGGGCACATCTACTTGTATCATGTAGATGAGTTGCTGGAAGTCACTCAGCTCACTGAATATGTCACAATCACCCATGACATTGAAAGCTTTTGACGATCATACATATAAGTCTTATGGAATTCTTAGTAACCTGCAAGTCGAACTAGGGGGAAAATCAGTTACAATTGAAGTTGGGGTCGTTTACAGACCCCTTGACTACAATATATTACTTGGAAGATCACGGGTTTACACTATGGTTGCGGTAGTATCAAATTAATTTCGTATGATCATCTTCCCCCATAAAGGAAGTATCACAACCATTGATCAACTCTCTTTCTTCGCCTCTGGTTCCCAGGCAACTGGAAGCGTTTTGTTTGTTCACGGATCCCCACCTTCTCTTCAGAACATTGGTGTAGGACTCTTTAAGTATCCTTCCCTAATGGGCACCTTTTCGTTATCGTCGCCTGCGACATCGACGGAAATTGCAAATATGGAGATCTGCAATATGATATCTCCCACTTCATCTGACTTAAGGAAGATTCCCAATGATTATGAATTAGATAGGCTGGGTGACATGATGCCACTGAGTCCAATTGAGCTATCATAGCAATCAATTTTCTTGGCTTATGTGGCCAATCCAAATCCTTTGTCACCGACCTTTTGGGTTGATTGTTCTTTGGATTATGGTACTTCTTCTGATCCTTTTTCACCTGTATTATCGACTGATGAGAGAATTATGGAATCCATGATGCCAAAAGAAGAACCATGGGAAGCATCAAATCAATGATCCCATATTCCAGATTACAGTGAAGATAATCCATCTGAATTATATCACCCTACAGTCGTATATTTCTTGACATATTCTATTCCTATCCACACCGTCGATTATGAGTGAAACCCATCAAATATCAAAGAAACATTTTCTATCAATATTTCGACCAAACCTGGTATTGTATAAAACATTCATGTCACTGCGTCTTGTTCTCCATCTGAACTTGACACTTACCGCGCTCTTTTTCATGAATTTTGAGATGTATTCACTTGGTCATATGATGACATTCCAGGTATCGACTCCAACATTGTTGAACATGAGATTAAAATTAATCCTGATGTCAAGACGGTGTGATAGCGTCTTCTTCCTGTTCACCCTAATAAAGCTGTTGCCATTAAAGCAGAGGTTGACATTTTTTGTGTGTGCTGGATTCATTTACCCTGTTTCGCTTACTGATTGGGTTCCTAACATTGTTCCTGTCATGAAGAAACATGGGAAAATTAGAGTGTGTGTTGATTATCGGGATGTTAATCATGCTTGTCCAAAAGACAACTATCCCACTCCCTTTATCAACCAAATTATTGATGAATGTGCTGGATGTGAAATATTTTCTTTCATGGATGGATTTTCTGGTTACAATCAGATCAATATTCGCTGAGAGGACCAATATAAAACTGCTTTTATCTATCCTTGGGGCACATTCGCTTATCAAAATCTCCCTTTTGGTTTAATGAACGATGGGGCAACATTCTAGAGGGAAATGAATTATGATTTTCATCACATCAAGCACATAGTACAACCATATCTGGATGACTTACCTGCACATTCGCAGAAACGGGCTGACCACTCGTAACATTTGAGAACGATCTTTTTACGATGCCATCACTATAAAATACACCTCAATCTGCACAAATGTGTGTTTGGTGTTGGTTCTGGTCGTTTTCTTGGATTCATCGTGTAAAAAAATGGAATTCAGCTTGATCCATTGAAGGTCCAGGCCATTCTTGATTTTCCCGCTCCTTCCAATCTGCTTCAGTTACAGAGACTCCAAGGGAAGGCTAACTTTCTAAGGAGGTTCATTCCTAACTACGCCAAAATGGCTAAACGATTTACTCGACTCTTGAAAAAGGGGGTCCCTTTCCATTGGGATGAGGTTGCACAAGCTTCCTTTGGTGTTATTAAAGATACCCTGATCTGAGCATCATTAATATATTCCCCAAATTATCTGAGTGATTATTTCCTGTATCTCGCCGCTGTAGATACAACCATTACTATGGTTTTAATCGAAGAAGAAGATGGGATTGAACATCCGATCTATTATTTGAGTTGTAATCTAAATGATATGGAAGTTAAGTACACATACGTTGAGAAGCCCGCTTTAGAAGTCGTTCAATCCGTACAAATATTTCGCCATTATATCTTGCTCCGAAAGACCATTGTCATTTTAGATTGCAACCCCATGACATACATTCTGTCACGTCAATTGCTGGGGGGAATATATTCAAAATGGATCGTCATTTTACAGGAATTTGATTTTGAATTCATCAAATCCAAGTCAAAGAAGTCTTTGGTGTTTGCTGAGCTTATCTGTGACTTTCCTTCGAGTAGCACTGATCCTACTACGAAACCATCAATTCCGGAGGAGTCTTTGTTTTTGATCGAGTCCTATTAACTGTGGTATGCAGATTTCATCACCTATCTCCAGACTAAAACTTTTCGGCCCAATACCTCTCGCTCGCAACAACGACATATTTGATACCAAGCCAAATATTATTTGATCGTCAACGATACACTTTATCGTCATGGTGTCGATACGATTTTACCTAGGTGCCTCATGCATGAGGAGGCCAAAAAAGTTTTAAATGATTGCCATGCTAGTGCATGTGGTGGACATTTTTTTGGTTATGCTACTGCGTAGAAGATACTTCGCGTTGGTTACTTCTAGCCTACCATATTTCGCAATTTCATTATCGCGGTTAAAAGTTGTCATGCTTGCCAGATATTTGATCGTAAAACCCGCTTGTTGCTAGCACCAATGCATCCTGTCATCGCAGTTGGACCATTTTCAAAATGGGGCATTGACTTCATGACATGTAACCCTCATTCGATCAGGGGCATGGGTATATTATTTTCGCAGTCGACTATTTTACTAAGTGGGCCGAGGCAATGCCTACATTCAACAACATGGGACAGAAAAATACATTGTTCTTTTTTAACCATGTGGTTACACGGTTTAGTGTGCCACAAGACATAGCCACAGATCATGGAAAACATTTTCACAATCACATGATGGATGAGTTGACTTCTAAGTTAGGGTTGTCGCATGATAGTTCTACCCCTTATTATCCGCAAGCTAATGGACAAGTTGAAGATATCAAAAAGATTCTTAAGTGTATGCTTCAATGCATGATTGGGGTTCATAAATGAAACTAGAATTCTATCCTGTACTCAAATTTTTGGGCATATCAAAGATTAGTGAGAAACACAACCAGATTTACTCCCTTTCAGCTGGTTTATGGTCTGGAAGCTATCTTACTGATGTAATACAAAATACCATCGTTGAAACTCGCGATTAACCTGCTACCTGACACTTCTGAAGAAGAGGCACGTCTTTTAGATCTCATCCATCTAGATGAAACACGTTGTGAAGTCGCATTGGCCAATAAAGTGCATAAGAGATGAATTAAGGTGCAATATGACCACAATGTCAAGCCTCGTACCTTCTCAGAAGGAGACCTGGTCTTACTTTAAGATCAGGAAGCTGATAAGATAGGAACAAGGAAATTTGAACCATTATGGCACGACCCCGACATTGTCAAGCACATTCTGGCGAAGGGTGCTTACGAGTTGGCAGATTATGATGGGATTCCATTGTCGCAGCCTTGAAATGGGTTGTATCTTAAACGTTAATATGGCTTATTTTGCGGAGTAAACACTGTATTATATGCTTTGATTGTGTGTGTGTAGCATTGTGTCTTTTAGAGTTTTTCATGTGGTTAGTAATCTGATTTGCATTTTTTGCATATGTCAGAATATTTGGAACCATTTGTTGGATATGCTGATGGTGCTAGTCATAGTACTCAGAATCTATACTCTGTAGCATGGGCCATCTTCGCTCCAAGTGGCAAGTTAGTGAGTTTCCAAGGGATTTGTATTGGTCGATCGACCAACAAAGTCGCTGAGTATAGCGGGTTGATCGAACTCCTCTATGATGCCATTTCACTTGGCATTCGTCATATCATCATCAGGCTGGACTCACAACTTGTCGTACTACAACTTACTAGTGTTTATACTATTTGAAATCCAAAAATTCATCACATGTTCCTTAGAGTTCATCTTTTGGAAAGACATTTTGATTACATCCAATATCAACATATTTTTTGAAAATTTAACAATCTAGTTAATTCTTTGGTGAATTATGTGTTAAATAGACATTTGCAACATATGTAAAGATAGATTTTTAATTCACATCATACAATTGAATAGGATTGCACATAATCATAGAAAAACACTGAAAGTAAAATAGATTTATATCGAGTTTTTTTTACAAAAATTGTGTTTAAGACACGTTGGTCATCTGACCTCAAAATGTATAAAAACATAGCATAATCTAAATAGACCTAGTGATGATCATGATAACAGGTCACTGCTTAGGCTATCATGCGTAATAGCCTCATCCAATTTCTAAGCACACCAATGGTATGGCGCTGCAGCCTCATAGGTAACTCTTCGATCTGGGCATCCGGTATCCCAAGAGTCAATCCATCCACATGCTGCAGCAACTCAACAAGAGTCTCGGCTAAATCCAAATCATGAAGGACTGCTCTCCCAACAGTCCTCTCCGCTAGTTCTCCTGCCTGCTGTGTATGAACCATTGGTTGAATGGTACTTACATATTAACACATAAAAAATCTTTAGTTTAATCTTGGAAACATAAAAAAACACAAAAATATGTAAAAAACCCAAAAAATTAAAAACATGGTCAAGATTTTACCTATCCCATTGAGCGCCTGGTGATAAAATCAAATTTGGATCTTTGCAAAAAACCATCCCTGCATATGGATGCTCCTCTATGAAGATATTCTGTCTTTGGAGCCAACTGAATAATGTTTTAGAAAATGAGATCGATGACTGACCAACATGTCTAGCCATCATCTCAACCTGCTACTGCATCTGTGGATCTCTAGGACCAGCTAACCCTAGTGTCACATGTTGTGGCTGCATCAATGGAACTCGCTCCAAAATGAAAGTGATCAAGATTGACCCATAGTTGAAAATTTTGGTCTTTCCACTTTTTACCTTGGTCAGCTCTTCTTTCATCTGAAGGTGTACTGCTTCCGCCCAGATGAACATGGTTGGCTCGAGATACTCAAGTGCATACTGCATGTATGATCTGTTCGCGACATGTAGTGTCACACTGCCAGCTAGCTTTGCGATAGTAAATAGGAGCATTCTCAAAGGCATACCACGTACATCTTTGATATTTATCACTAAGAATGGTACTGTCGAAAAATCAATAATAAGAATTTTTCATTATTTCACTTTCAGAGCTATATTCAGAAAGTAGCGTGACCACGTCTCAAAACTATTGGGTACTGAATGTCATCAACTATTATTGGGATAATGAAGGTCCCCTGAATATAGTTCAGTGGGCCGGTCTCATATGGAATGGATCAGAATGCACACATTCCACAACATGCCTCATCCCCCGAAATCTTTAGTACTTGAGCAACCCATAGTCTTTGAGGTATTTCACAAGCATGATAATTTAGAAAGAAAGGCATTTAGCTCCTATGCAAAAGGTGTCATATATTATGATTGACTTGATGAGCTATGTAATATGTTCATACCTTTCTGTTACAAAGGTTTTCCATATTGCTAAAAAAAAAATCAAAAAATTTAAAAAATGTAAGAGGTATACCCTAAAAGAAAAATCAAAGGGTGAAAAAATAAAAAATGCCAAAAAAGTGAAAGAAAAATGAACCCCACCAAAAGAAAGGCCAAGGAAAGTGTGTAGTTCAATGCCACTACTTTTTTTCTTATAAATAAAAAAATTGTGTGCAACTTGTATTTTATGCTACAATTTATGAACAATAAAAGGCTTAAGCTGGTTGGAATTTCATTTTTCAATTTTTTAATGTTTAGAGATAGAGAATAAAAATCTCGACCAAACTGGTTAATTTTAAGTAGATAAGTAGATAGGTAGGAGAACAAAGGAGCTCAAGTGACTTATTTTGGATGTAATAAGGTTAGAATTAGATAGATTTCTACATGTAAAAGAAAAAGTATGATAAGGGTTTGCCAGTCTAAGTGCACCCTAATAAAGAAGAAAAAATGGTAGGGTAAAGTAGGTAGGGTAGGTAGATGTTGTTGCATAATTACATGTGATGGATGATGACTCTAGATGTGTTAAAACTTTACTTTCATCACAAGTGCAAGGCAGACATTATAATGGAAGAATTTCAAGCAAAGCAAAGTCAAATTATTAACTTCCCCTCTCATTTTTCCCTAAAAAGTTTCACTAATTTCCCCTAAGTACTAAAGCATTTGAAAATTAGAGGGGCTCAAGGCATTTCCTTGACTTTTGGAGGGACCGAACTCTCGGCCCAATAATTGGAAAAGCCTAAGTACTTAAAATCATTCATCATGACATTCACTCACTTCTAAAAAATTAAAATCCCATTTTACTTAGGAAAATTATGCAATATTTCATAAAAAACCTATTCATAAAAGAATAAGTTAAATACATTACCTTGATGTTTTACACTTAGCGCTTCTATTCATCTTCCATATTAATTTCTAATTTATTATATTAAATCCCTATGAAAATTTCCCCTTTCCCCGTATTAATTTAAATATAAAAAATTTCCATATACTATATATCCCGCCCCTTTGGTTGAAAAATAACCATATAATTATTAATTGTGATTAATTGGTTGAAATTTCCAATTAATAAATAAACCCGACACTCCGCCATATAAAGGGATTAATTAACCGTCATGGTTAATTAATAACCTAATCCATCAATAGAATTTCCCGCGATGCAATTAATTCACATTTAATCACTTTGGGTCCGCTCTATTAATTTCCCGTCATCTTCCTTTCCTGAAGGCCATTCGATTGACCAATATGAGATCTACGGTTAACGTCCATATTTCTGCCCATCCACGTCCGAACGATAACACGCGATGGCCAAGTGGTTTTCTGAACAGTGCCACGCCACATGTCGCGTATCGTATGGAATCGCTCGCCCTCCGTTGAAAACCACCCTTCCCCAAAAGCTGTGCGATGAATACCACTTACCACTTGCCTCTCGTGACGAAGCCACCGTACTTGCTGATGTCATCCATTAAAAGAATAAAAAACCCGCCAACCTTTGACTTTGCGAATAAAACAAATGTACCCGCATCATTTTCATTATCCCGTGCAGTGACTAGTGTCCCATGCAACGAATTCCAAAATCAACTGTAGAAGATTTTCAACCGCCACCTTGCTGAGGAAAATTGCAGTCGAGTAATCCAGAATTCATCCGCCATAATCAACACCTATTTTTGTTATTTTTCATTTCCTGGAAAATAGGTATTTACCCAAATTCCCGTTGAACTCTGTAAAATCCTGGTTTTTTTTTTTACTTCCACATGAAAAACTGAAACAAGGTTCAAGATTGGTCTTCATTTTATTCCTCAAATTCCCAAAATTGCAATCGTATTCCCAAACCTGTGATTATGCCTATTTTTTCATCAAAACCCAAATTCATTTCTGAATCCACAAGAACCAGAAATGGAAATTCCCGTGGCTTTGAATGTCGCATCCCTAAATGCCCCTCACAGAGATTTAGACTATCTGCCTCTAGCAGATAGGGATTTTCAAGTTAAAGACCTTGTCCTCAGTGAAAATCCTCTTTGAATTTTTTGCCACTGCAGAAATAACTACCTGAACGGCTCTTACATTTTTTGACTATGGGAATCTAATCTTCCAATGTATCTTCTCCCCTTAGTCCACATTTTTCCTGAAATAATATATTACTGCCATGCTAATTATGATCCCAATCAACGAGCAGTCTTGTCCCCAAGTCAAACTGTTATTTTCCCAATAACTGCTCAGTCTATCAACGAAATGTTACAGTTTCAGCCTGGTCAAGCCTTGACTCCCCTTTTCATGGGAGATTTACTTGAGAAATCGGCCAATTTATCCCAAGAAGAGTTAAATCGCCTTTGTCAAACCTTCATGTTGCTAAAACATCAGCCCAAAGGCCCTCCCCCTTATGGTTATACATTTTTCACTGATGTGGGCAGGCTTATTTTGAATATGATATCCTCTATAATGGGTTTAAATACTCGTGAATATGTTGATCAATTAACCTTAGTATTGTTATCAATTTTTACTCCTGGACATCCCCCTGCTGTCAAATATGATTTTTCTTCCTACATTGCTGATAAAATCCATGATCAATTCATGAGATTGGAAAATGAAAAAGTTTTCAAATATTCCTCTGTTATATACCATCTCATGCTTTACTATCAATCATAGAGTTTCCCTTTCTAGGTCAAGAAACTTGATGCCAAAGGAAATTCTAGGTTTGTAATCTTTTGGTCTGCAATCACTCATAATTCCTCTGATTCTCCTTATTCTTACAATGAGTTCATTGACCTATTTGTGCACCCTGCAACCACTTTATTAACAGGAGTCTCCCCTCCTAGGGTCAATAATGACATAAAGAAAATTCTCCAACTTTCTAAACAATACAAGATAGGTGATTGGTACCTATACCGAAATCACACAGAAATCAGAATATATCGGTGTGAGTTATGCCCCTTCAAGTTACCAAAATATGTCCCAATGAGGCTCTTTTCCTTAGATTATTTCAGACATATGATAAATTCAGACATAGTCCATTTTTTCAATGCAAAGAATAAAGCTCAACGTAGAATTAAGAGTCAATTATGTCCTTTTGTTAGTAATTCTAGGGATGCTGGAAAAGAAGCTGAAAGAATCCTAGAAGACTATCTCAAATTGCAAAAAAATTTCTAATGGGTACCTTATGACCCAAACAACTTTATTTGTGATAGGAGAATGAAAAACAAATTGTCACCATACCTTCATCATAGAATCCCAGAAATTGAACAATATGCTAATATGGATGAATGGATGGAAGAGACATTGATAGAACAAGATAGTAAATAGGTCAGTGCTGAAAATGTTATGAAAGACCTTGAAAAAATACTTGACCTAGACTCTTTTGGACAGGTGCAAAGACCAGGAATTGGTCCTTCTTCTGCTGGAACTTATCAGCAAAATTTACAGGAAATTAGTGCATTACCCACAGTAGCATCTAAAGGGAAGGAGAAAGAGGCTGATATAAAAGTTACAGAGAAATTCACAATGACAGAACAACTTGGAACTTCTAAAGAACAGGGTCAAATACAGATTTCTTCTACTCAGATCAATGTAGCAGAAATTTCAATTTTACAAACTCCTCTCAATGTAGAAAAAGGTAAGAAGAGAGATGCATAAGCAGCTACCCCTATCAATGGATCTTCAAAACACCCTGATCTTAAAAGACAAAAATTAAAACCTCTTACAGAAGCAGAATTTGTTCAAGAAATCCCTGATAGTCAGAGGAGAGAAGAATTAGGTAGTTAGCAAACATGTACAATCAGTGGGACATCTACTAATTCACAGAGGAAAGAGCTACAAAGGCAGCAAAGTGCAGAAGTATCTTCTTTCAAACCACCAGTGAAAGATGCCTGGGATATTAAAAGGACATTTATAAATATAAAGGCCAGAAATGATCCACTAAGACTTCAAGTTTACAATCAATATTTGAAGATGGCTCCTAAAAATCAACTAAGATTGATGTCAGCCTATGACATCCAGCAGGGTAAAATGGTAATGAGACACTTCAAACACAAAGTGCAGCAGCCTCAAACAACTCTAGATTATATCAAAACCAATTTTGAAGTTATAGCAAAGGATATTCATCCTTTGGATCAGATTGAGCTGCATAAAAAAATAAGTGAAATGATTTATTCTACTCTGACTGATAAATCAATGATGACCCAAAAATTACGGGATTCTTTGGAGAATACTAATGTAAAATTGCATCTTGAAAAAGCCTCTTCTCAGGCTAAGGACAACAGAATAAAGACTTTGGAGGAAACAATTATTGGATTGGGTCATAATCCTAAAGATGTCAAGGGTATAGAAGCATTGATTAAGAAGAAAGATGATGATATTGTAGCCTTGAGAAAACAACTGAAGTTACCATCCTCAAGGCATCCACAGACTGCAAAAATTGTAAAGCAAAACTCTGAAGAAGAATTGATGGATTTGCTCTTGAAATTGAATGAACAACTAAATGAGACTAAAAAAGAGCTTGAAAAGGCATTAAAAGACAACAATCAAATATTCCAACATCTACAACAGAAGTAATTATAGGTACATCCACAACAGGTCAGCCAACAGAATTATCACAGGGCAATACTTCCAATTTAAGCACCGAAGAATTAATAAAATAAATGGAGGAATTGAAACTCCAAGTGACAGAGCTCCAAAGAACAAAGGGGAAATTCACCACTTTAGAACAAAAATATGATCTCTCTAAGATAAGCGTTGCAGAAAAAACAAGAGAGGTCAACAGATTAGAAAAATTGGTCGAAGCATTGGAGAAGGATCTCACATTGGAGAGGCCTTTAAAGGAAATAAAAGAAATTATTTGGACCAATGTCATTCAGTCAATAAATGATGTTTGGCCATCAATTCAAATAATGTATGAGCAGAATGATTTAGTTAAATTGACTCTGGAAGAAGTTCTAAAAGCAAGAGAAGAATTAGGAAACATGCCTGAAGAAGCCAATGAACTTATACACTTTTTGAATACTAAGAACAGACATCAACTTGAATAACTAGGCATTCAAGACAGAACAGGAACAATTTTGGAGATAAAAAGAGTTTTTACTAAAAGAACTCTGATGCAGAATCTAGAAATAAGATGCTCTGATATGCAAGAAGAAATCAATGCCTTCACAAAAATATTGGATATTCTGTTGAATAAAGGATTGCCAAGTCCTTTAATTTCATATGATAAACTAATGAACCTTGAAAGTTATGTTGAGAAATTGGACAAACATGCTGACAATCAGATCAGATCCTCAACTAGTTCATCAACAACAGCAGCATTGCCTACAGGCAAAATTCTTCATGACAAATTGGAAAATTTGTTTTATCTCGAGCATGAGGTAAAGCACTTATTCCCAATTCAGCCTACTTTCTTCAGATACACCGAGACAGATGAAACTCTAAGGAAGCTGCAAAGAACCAGAATACCGAAAGCTCAATGGTGGGAAGAAATGTTAGAACTTTCGTAAAAATTATCCTTACATGAATTTTTGATTATTTACTACAGTAAATCATGATAAGAAGGATAAAACGATAAACAGAGGTCACAGTGTATCAGTACAGATAAAGAGTATCAGTAAAACAAAGCAACCAGCACAGAGTTACTAAAGATGACAGCAACAAGCCAAATCATAAGGCCTACCTCTAGCACATTCTTTTAAAAAGGGAACAGCACAACATCGGTTATCCTTTCTCTTATCTACGGGACCATCTGTCTCTAGTTTGTTGTGAAATGCTCATGAGTCATCCTAGATTATATCTCAATTTTTTATGAGATACTTTTTATAATTTTTTGTATAAATACTCCCTCAATTGGAGTATTGAGAGGTGGATTCTCATACTTTTTTGTAACACTGATTACTTTGGAATAAAGTGCTATTGGACAAATTTTTGTATAGCTAGTTGGATAAGGAATTGAGGCAAAAGACTTTTCACAGGATTCTTGAGTCAAACAACGGATCAATAAGTCATCTATCTCTTATGTTTTAGAGTTTTTATACTTGTTTATTATACCATATGTGTTTCATATCTGAATGATTAACGAAAATGAATAAATCAGAAAGTGTTTAATCGCAATCTGTTTTCAATCGTTGTTATTCTAAATGTTTTCTTCTAAACTAGCTTAAACAGTGAATTCTTAATTACTCCTATTTTCTAGTTTATGCATTTTGATTATTTAGTAAAGAATTCTTAATTTCTCTTTATTAATAATCATTCAATTTCCCTCTTTCGAATATGTTGAAGGATTCTTAATTTTCCTTCACCCATTTTGAGTCCATTTCATTCTATTTATATTTATGATTGTTCCTTATTTGATTACCTTGCCCTGTGAAACCATCTCTTGTTAAGAAACTTAATTGAGTTAAGCCATCTTTCTTTGACTCCATTAGCCCAATGGCCTAAATTACTCAGTCTTACCCTCAGCTATAGAATTTCATCACCCAAATTACAATCAAAATCCTTGTACTTTCATAACTAGCCTAATATCCTTCAAAACAAAGCTAAATCTTACAGAGAGAGCCCTCTCTGGGTACAGATTGGCTAGATTATGTACCTAAAAGTTGGTTTGTGGTTACCTCGGACCCCTTTCCTCTTCCAACAACTTCAAGAAAAATATGAGTGATAACATAGTGGCGACTCCGCTGGAAAACCTGAATAATTTTATTGTTACTATTTTTTACTTTATAAACTGAAGACGGAGCCTGAAGTTAGCCAGGTAGCCTTTGAACTGCTTTTGTTTTGCAATTGCATAAGTAAATAAATGCTGCTTCAGTCTATCTCTGGTTTAGTTTATGAACTGAACATTTGGTTTCAAACATTTGATCAGTTCCTCTAGTCAAATAAATCTTTAAGAAATTTAAATCCAGTATCTAAAACTTCTTAAAGAGATTGTTGAAGTTGTATTGTTCATTCCATTTAGACAAAAAACCAAAAGAAAATATATCACCTAGAAACTTGGCATCAGAAAGGACTCATTACACCAGGGCCAATCCTGACCCAAATCCTCCACCTGTGTTTGAAAATCTGAATTTGATCCCCAGAATTCTTAGGAGACAAGAGAGTCAAGAAAGCTTTGGTAGTTCTCGACCTCTCTATAGATCAATATCTTGTCCTGTGAAGTGGATTTATCTTGAGGACGAACCATTTGATGAGCAGTTTGAAACATCTTTATTTGTAAAATTTTCTGAATCCGAGTTGTCCAATTTGGTTCCAAACCCAGTATTTATTGAAGATTTACAATTTGAATTTGTTACTTCACATCTTGATAAACATTTGCAAGATTCCATATAATCTGAGCTTACCTCTGAAGGAACATCAAATATTTCTGTGATTACTTCAGCCTCTCCAAGTCCATCAACATTTCCTCAAACATCTCAACCTCAAACTACCCCTTCTACTCCTTCATCCACTACTCATAGACCAACCTCACCTGTTATTTCATCGTTACCTCCTGTAATGGCAAACATATATGCTCTTTTGGTATTACCAGCCAATCTAGGGGCTATGCCCCAAAACTACTAGACTAAAATCACTCCCTTTGATGGTTCTGGTACTTATACTGCACAACAGCATACTAAAACGATGATCGATTATTTTGAAATTTATGAAATAGATGCTGATGATATAAGAATGAGAATATTTGTCCAAATTTTTACTAGAGAAGTCAGAACCTGGTTTAGAGCCCTTCCTACAAACAGTGTTACTGACTTACAAGCTCTTTGTAGAAAATTTTTAAACAGATGAGAAAAGAAGAAAGATCCTCTTCAAATCTTATCAGACTTTGGAAATCTAAAGAGAGGACCAAAAGAGACTGTGCAAGATTACGTCACCAGGTTCAATGATGCTTACTATGTTATTCCTCAAAACCTTAGACCTCCTCCAGATTCAGTATTAATCAAAATCCCTAATGGATTTGATGCTGATATGGCGTATCAGATTAGGGAAAGAGCTCCTCAAACCTTAGAAGATATGCAAAGTATAGTTGTTAGTGTTGAAGCCAACCTGATAGAAAAACGAGCTAGAGCCAAAGCTGAAAGGAGAATGCCTTTAAATGAAGAATCATCGGCTTTTGAAAAGAAACTGGATGCTATTATTAAAGGGATGGAAAGGCTAGGATATAGAGTAGAAACAATTGAAAATAAATCTCCTTGGGATGGTCAACCAAGCAATACTTGGAGAAATCCAAATTTCAGAAAGAACCAAAATCAAAATACTGGAAAAACTGGTCCTGACCAAAATATTAGGCCCCCATTTCAGGAAAATTATATTGAAGCCTCAACTTTTGAGGAACCAACTGAAGATGCTCAAATAAACAACTTGACTGAACGCAAAAATGAACCAGAAGTTTTCATGACCCAAGATGATCAAGAAGCTCACATTCTTAAGAAATTTCAAACCCATTCAGGAGAATCATTTGACTTTAAGGAAGGATATGATACAACCATTTAAGAAGTTCACAAGCAATATAATTTGAGGAGCAGAAGAATTGATGTCCCAGAAACAAGTAAACAGAAAACTACGAAGCAGCCCCTCAAAGGTAAAACCAATACTACCCCTGTACATATTCTTTCTAGATCAGATCCTAATCCTGCCGACCTAATAATTGAAGACGTATCTGATAGTCAACTGAATAACAGACAACTTTCCAATACTCTTCCTCCCAAAGGAAATGTAGAGGAACCTCCAGAAGTTGATTCGGAAACAACTTCAGCCCACAACCCCACTCCTGAGAAAGGGAAAAATACCGAAAACAAAGAAGATAAAGAGAATCCAACTATTTGAAATACAAGAACTCAGACTAAAAAACCTTTTAATCTGGAAGCTGAAGTAGGAAAACTAAAAATAGTTGTTCAATTGTCTGAATTAACTAAACATGATGTCTACCGAAGTCAAATCAATAGATCACTTAATATTACTGGAAGTGATGAATCAGTAAATGTTTTTGATGACCAACCTAGATTATTATTTGGCCCTGAAGTAAATGGAAAACCAGGAAGTGGAGGGACTCCTCCATTCTATGTGAGTTTGAACATACATGATAAAATACTTCATAATGCTATGCTTGATTTTGGGGCATCTCACAATGTAATACCCAAGGCTGTAAAGGAGAGATTAAACCTAGACATCACCAGACCATACAAAGATCTCTTTTCTTTTGATTCAAATCAGGTGAGATGTTTAGGATTAATAAAAGATTGTGTGTTTCATTGGTTCAATACCCTGCAAAAACAATTTTGATGGATATAGTAGTAGCAGATATTCCTCCAAAATATGGTATGCTATTGTCCAGATCTTGGGGTGCAAAGCTTGGAGAATCTCTTCAATTGGACATGTCATATGCCACTATTTCAGTGTTCGGCCAATCTAAGAGACTATACAGAGAAACTTTAATGAAATATGTATTCAGTAGTCAGGAGAAACCTGAAAATTTCCCCATCTACTCAGTACACTCTAATATGGACTCATTTATTCTTTATAATGCTGAATCTGATCCTCCCACTGAATTAGAAATTCCAGTAACAAAACCAAAAGAAATTACAAATCAAAAATCTAGTGTTCAAATCCAGGAAATCTCTAAGAACAATGAAACATCAGATATCCAAGAAAAACCAGAAGAAAGTAAAAAACCAGATCTCACTGTTAAGAAAGTTCTTGAAACTCTTGATACCAATTATGAACATGAAATTATTTGGCACTTATAATTTGATGGTTTTGTTAATAAATTAGGAGCAGGAGCTGGAGTTTGGGTGCATAACCTTGAAAATGATCATGCTGAAGGCCATGCCTTGTAGATTAAATTTTAAATGCACTGATAATATGACAGAATATAAGTCTCTTTTGCTAGGGCTTAAACTTGTCAAAAGATTAGGGGAAATTAGAGTATCTGTCATAGGAGATTCTGATTTAATCATTCAACAGATCAAAGGTCACTTTCTGAAAAACGACCCCAGACTGAGAGAATATAGAGGAAAAGTTGTAGAGATTTTCAATACTTTTCTACAGACTCAGTTTGCTAAAATCCCAAGAAAACAAAATTTGCATGCTCATAGTCTTGCAATGTTTGCTAGCACTTGTAAAATACCATTCGAACCTAATCATCAATTCACAGTTAAGATTAAAAACAAACCAGCTATACCTAAAAATTTTAAGAATTGGCAAGTGTTTGCAAATGATAATCAGATTAACAATTTCCTGACTCTAGAGAATGAATTTTCTAATAGTAATATAGATGAAGATACAGTCATTGAATCTGATCAAATAAATGAACAAGAAACAGATATTTCAGAAGAGAGTGCAATTCAAATGCTTCATCCACAAAAGTCCACCGAAAAAGAAATGCAGGACCTTAAACAAATGGAGGTTGATGAGATTATAGAAGAAGAATCTGAAATCATTAATTTAAAAGATAATCATTTACCTAAAGGATTAACTCCTCTGGAAGATCTTTTCGACTCTAATGATATTCCAAAAAAACCCAAAATGGAACCATTGAAAGCTGATAGTGAGGAATATAATCTGGGAACTGAAGAAAATCCTAAAATAATAAAGTTATCTAAATCTTTGCCTCCTGATCAAAAACCAAAATATGTTGAACTAATAAGAGAATTCCAGGATGTCTTTGCTTGGAGTTATGAAGACTTGAAAACATATGATACCTCTATAATTCAACATACAATACCTCTGAAAGAAAATCAGAAACCATTTAAACAGAAACTCAAAAGAATCAGCCCTGTACTACTGTCTTTAATTGAAAAAGAAATCAAACGAATGTATGAAGCAGGGATAATTGCTCCTATTAGATTTTTAGAGTGGGTGTCTAATTTAGTCCCTACTAGGAAGAAAACTGGAGAGATTAGATTATGTGTTGATTTAAGAAATGTAAATAAGGTTTCTTTGAAGGATAATTACCCTTTGCCCAAAATGGATTACATTTTACAAAGGGTAGTGGGTGCTTCTAGGATTCCTCTTTTAGATGGGTTTTTAGGATACAACCAGATTCTAGTTCATCCTGATGACCAGGAAAAAACAGCTTTTACAACACCATGGGACACATTCAAATACGTTAAAATTCCATTTGGATTTAAAAATGCTGGATAAACCTTCCAAAGAGCAATGGACTTTGCATTTGCAAAAGAAATTCATGACTTTCTTGTTATATATATAGATGATGTAACAGTTTTTTCTAAATCAGATCAACGACATTTGGACCATCTCAGACAAGTATTCATAAAATGTAGAAAGTATGGTATCTCTTTGAATCCAAAGAAGTCCTTGTTTAGTCTTGAATAAGGTAAACTCTTGGGCCATATCATTTCCAAATATGGTATTAGAATTGATCCTGCTAGAATAGAAGCTATATTGCAGATACCTCACCCTAGAAATGTCAAAGAACTTCAAGCTTTCCTAGGAAAAATCAATTTTTTGAGAAAATTCAAATCTAGCTTAGCTAAACTAATTAGATTTCTTACTAACATGTTAAGAAAGGATTCAAGTATTAAATGGACAATAAAATCCAAACAAGCACTTGACGAAATTAAAATGGCTTTGACCAAAACACCAGTTCTTACCAGTCCACAATTTGATAGAGACTTCATAATATTTTTATTTGCATCAGAACACACTGTAGCAGTTGTTTTATTACAAAAGGATAATCAAGGATGTGAAAAACCTATAGCCTTTTTTAGTAAAGCACTAAGAGATGCATCATTAAAATACAACATCATGGAAAAACAAGCTTTTTCACTTATAAAAGCCATTAAAGATTTTAGAATCTATATATTGTATTCCCATGTGATAGCCTATGTACCAAATGTTGTTGTCAAAGACATCTTAACTCAGGATGGAATTGAGGGCAAAAGAGGTAAATGAATTTCTACCATATTAGAGTATGATATTGAGATAAAACCTACAAAGCTGATAAAGGGATAGGTATTGGCTCAACTCATGACAGAAACAAATTGCCAAGCCCTGGATATTAATGAACTGGATGACGAACAGGAGATGGCGGCTCCACAAATCAGCCAGGCCTTCTTAGATTCACCATGGTATGTTGATATAATTTATGTATTGTTAAACCTACAAGCTCCTCCAAGGTTATCCAGAACAAAGAAAAGGTTTTTAAAGATGGCATCTTCAAAGTTTTGTATTTTAGATAATGTGCTTTTTTGGAAAAATCATGAAGGTATTCTATTGAATTGTTTGTTAAAAGATAAAGTTGACAAGGCTCTCAATGAATTCCATGCAGGAGACTGTGGTGGACAACTTTATTGGAAATAAAATGTAGAGAAGATCCTAAGAGCTAGATTTTATTGGCCAACCTTGTTCTCTGATGTAAAGAAATTTTTTACTGCTTGCCATAAATGTCAAATTTTTGAAGGCAAGAGAAAACTATTACCTTTACCCCTGAAACCAATTTTCACTGAAAAACCTTTCCAACAATGAGGCCTGGAGTTCATTGGAGAAATCCATCCTCCTTCTTCTGGCCAACACAAATGGATCCTTACTGCCACAGACTATTTCACTAAATGGATAGAAGCAATTCCTTCCAAACAAGCCAATGACACTGTGATCATAGGATTCCTAGAAACTAATATATTATCAAGATTTGGCTGTCCTGAGAAAATCATAACTGATAATGATGTTGCTTTCAAATCTAAGAAGATGATAAGTTTCTGTAATAAATATCATATCACTTTAAGCCATTCCATAGCCTACTACCCTCAGGGCAATGGACTGGCTGAATCTTCGAACACGAGTCTCATTAATATTATTAAGAAATTATTGAAGGAAAACAAGAAAAAATGGCACAAGAAACTTACAAATGCACTATGGGTAGATAGACTCACCACTAAAAAATATATTGGAACTAGTCCTTATGAGTTAGTCTATGGCATTGAGGTTGTATTTCCTTCATCTTTAAAGTTCCTGTAATGAAATTACTTCAAGAAGCTCAGGTTGAACCTAATGATATTCAAAGGAGAATAAATCATATTATCAATTTGCAGCAGACCAGAGAGGAAGTTTATCAAAGATCCCAAGTATTGCAGGAGAAACTAAAAAAGATATTTGATAAAAGGACCCAGGCAGAAGATTTCCAACTGGGAAACAAAGTTTTAAGATGGGATTCTAGAAGAGAGGGTAAGGGAAAACATGGGAAGTTTTACTTCCTGTGGAAAGGACCTTATATTATTCATGCTTTACAAGGAAATAATACATATTTTCTGAAAAAATTGGATGGTATAGAAACTGAAGAAGGACCAATTAATGGTCGAATGTTAAAACATTACTTTGATCCTATTTATTAGGATATTCTAATTTTTAACATGTATATACTATATCCTTTGTAATGTTACAGTTTTGAGTGGATAGTAACTTACTGGAGTTGAAGCCCGAAGAGAAGGCCCTAAGCTTCAGAAGTATTACTGTCATACATACAATAAAGTAACAAACAAAAGAAGATTCCAAGGTTCAGCCAAAATCATTCTGAGGGCAACTGACCTGTTGTTCTTGACTTTTCACCAAGAAAATCCATCCCCAAGTGGAGCCAGTGTTAGACTCCTATACCAATAGGTTTCATATATCATGATTGACTTGATGAGCTATGTAATATGTTCATACCTTTTCTTGTTACAAAGGTTTTCCATATTGTCAAAAAAATCAAAAGAATTTAAAAAATGTAAAGAGGGTATACCCTAAAAGAAAAATCAAAGGGTGAAAAAAATAAAAAAGGCCAAAAAAGTAAAAGAAAATGAACTCCACCAAAAGAAAAGCCAAGGAAAGTGTGCAAGTATAAATGCCACTACTTTTTGCTCTTATGTAAATAAACAAATTGTGTGCAACTTGTATCTTATGCCACAATTTATGAATATTCAAACAGTTTAAGCTTGGCTAGTTCATTTTTCAATTTTATGTTTTTTAGATAGAGAATAAAATATGACCAAACTGTTTAATCTTGACAGATAAGTAGATAGGTAGAGTAAATAAAAGGAGCTCAACATTTTAATCTGAGCCCTTGGATGTAATAAGGTTAGAATTAGATAGATTTCTACATGTAAAAAGAAAAAGTGTGATAAGGGTTTGCCAATATAAGTGCACCCTAATAAAGAAGAAAAAATGGTAGGGTAAAGTAGGTATGGTAGGTAGATGTTGTTGCATAATTACATGTGATTGATAATGACTCTAGATGTGTTAAATCTTTACTTTCATCACAAGGGAAAAGGCAGACACTACACTGGAAGAATTTCAAGTAAAGCGAAGTCAAATTATTAACTTTCCCTCTCATTTTTCCCTAAAAGTGTCACTAAATTCCCCTAAGTACTAAGGCATTTGAAAATTAGAGGGGCTCAAGGCATTTCCTTGACTTTTGGAGGGACCGGACCCTCGGCCCAATAATTGGAAAAGCCTAAGTACTTAAAACCATTCATAAAATCATTCATTCACATCCTAAAATCTTTTTCTAAGTAAAATCCCATTTTACTTAGGAAAATTATGCAATATTTCACAAAAAACCCTATTCATGCAAGCATAAGTTAAAAAACATTAACCTAATGTTTTACACTTAGTGCTTCCATTCATTTTTCATATTAATTTTTAACCTTATTATTTAAATCCCTATACAAATTCCCCCTTTTCCCGTATTATTTTAATAAAATTCCAAATTTATATATTATCCCGCCCCGATGGTTGAAATATAACCTTCATATGGTGATTAATTAATCGAATCATGAGCCCTTATCCCCGCCGCATTTAAAATATGTTAATTAACCCTCACGGTTAATTAAAAACACACCTCACCAATAGAATTCTCTCTGATGCAATTAATTTACGCTTAATTACATTGGGCTTGCCCTATTAATTTCCTGTCATCTCACTTTCCCGACGATCGTTCGATCAGCCAATCCACGATCTACGATTGTCGTCCATATCGCTGCGCCTCCACGTCCGAACGATAACGCGCTATGGCCAAGCGGATTTCTGAACAGTTTCGTGCCACGTGT
The DNA here is from genome assembly GCA_034641835.2 of Pinus albicaulis. Taxonomy (NCBI): domain Eukaryota; kingdom Viridiplantae; phylum Streptophyta; class Pinopsida; order Pinales; family Pinaceae; genus Pinus; species Pinus albicaulis. The sequence continues at coordinate 1,601,643,752 of CM076575.1, read as the reverse complement.
CATGTATTGTATGGAATCGCTCGCCCTCCACTGAAAACCGCCCATCCCCAAAAGTTGTGCAATGAATACCACTTACCGCTTGCCTCTCGTGACATACCAACTGTACTTACTGACGTCATCCGTTAAAAAAATAAAAAAACTACTAACCTTTGAATTTGCGAATAAAACAAATAAACTCGTGTCATGTTCATTATCCCATGCAGTGACCAGTGTCCCATGCAACGAATTCCAAAATCAACTGTCGAAGATTTTCAACCGCCACCTTGCTGAGGAAAATTACAGTCAAGTAATCCAGAATTCATCCACCATAGCCAATACCTGTTTTTGTTACTGTTCATTTCCTGGAAAACAGGTATTTACCCAAATTCCCATTGAACTCTGTAAAATCCTAGTTTTTGTTTTACTTCCAAACGAAAAACTGAAACAGGGTTCAAGATTGGTCTTCATTTTATTCGTCAAATTCCCAAAATTGCAATCGTATTCCCAAACCTGTGATTTTGCCTGTTTTTTCATCAAAACCCGAATTCATTTCTGAATCCACAAGAACCAAAAATGGAAATTCCCATGGCTTTGAATGTCGCACCCCTGAATTCCTCTCACAGAGATTTAGACTATCTGCCTCTAGCAAATAAGGATTTTCAAGTTAAAGACCTTGTCCTCAGTGAAAATCCTCTTCGAATTTTTTGCCACTGCAGAGATAACTACCTGAACGGCTCTGACATTTTTGGACTATGGGAATCAAATATTCCAATGTATCTTCTCCCCTCAGTCCACTTTTTTCCTGAAATAATCTATTACTGCCATGCCAATTATGATCCAATCAACGAGCAGTCTTGTCCCCGAGTCAAACTGTCCTTTTCCCAATGACTGCTCAATCTATCAATGAAATGTTACATTTTCAGCCTGGTCAAGCCCTGAATTCCCTTTTCATGGGAGATTTACTTGAGAAATCGGCCAATTTATCCCAAGAAGAGTTAAATCGCCTCTACCAAACCTTCATGTTTCCAGAACATCAGCCCAAAGGCCCTCCCCCTTATGGTTATACCTTTTTCACTGATGCGGGCAGGCTTATTTTGAATATGATATCCTCTATCATGGGTTTCAATACTAGTGAATATGTTGATCAATTAGCCCTAGTATTGTTGTCAATTTTTACCCCTGGACAACCCCCTGCTGTCAAATATGATTTTGCTTCCTACATCGCTGATAAAATCCATGATCATTTCATGATATTGGAAAATGAAAAAGTGTTCAAATATTCCTCTGTTATATACCATCTCATGATTTACTATCAATCAGAGAGTTTCCCTTTCCAGGTCAAGAAACTGATGCCAAAGGAAATCCTAGGTCTGTAATCTTTTGGTTTGCAATCACTCATAATTCCTCTGATTCTCCTTATTCTTACAATGAGTTCATTGACCTATTTTTGCACCCTGCAACCACTTTATTAACAGGAGTCTCCCCTCCTAGGGTCAATAATGACATGAAGAAAATTCTCCAAATTTCTAAACAATACAAGATAGGTGATTGGTACCTATACTGAAATCACACAGAAATCAAAATATATTGGTGTGAGTTATGCCCCTTCAAGTTACCAAAATATGTCCCAATGAGGCTCTTTGCCTTAGAGTATTTCAGACAGATGATAAATTCAGACATAGTCCATTTTTTCAATGCAAAGAAAAAATCTCAACTCAGAATTAAGAGTCAATTGGGTCCTTTTGTTTTTAATTCTAGGGATGCTGGAAAAGAAGCTGAAAGAATCCTAGAAGACTATCTCAAATTGCAAAAAAGTTTCTACTGGGTACCTTATGACCCAAACAACTTTATTTGTGATAGGAGAATGAAAAACAAATTGTCACCATACCTTCATCATAGAATCCCAGAAATTGAACAATATGCCAATATGGATGAATGGATGGAAGAGACATTGATAGAACAAGATAGTAAATAGGTCAGTGCTGAAAATGTTATGAAAGACCTTGAAAAAATACTTGACCTAGACTCTTTTGGACATGTGCAAAGACCAGTAATTGGTCCTTCTTCTGCTGGAACTTCTCAGCAAAATTTACAGGAAATTAGTGCATTACCCACAGTAGCATCTAAAGGGAAGGAGAAAGAGGCTGATATAAAAGTTACAGAGAAATTCACAATGACAGAACAACTTGGAACTTCTAAAGAACAGGGTCAAATACAGATTTCTCCTACTCAGATCAATGTAGCAGAAATTTCAATTTTACAAACTCCTCTCAATGTAGAAAAAGGTAAGAAAAGAGATGCAGAAGTAGCTACCCCTATCAATGGATCTTCAAAACAACCTAATGTTAAAAGACAAAAATTAAATCCTCTTACAGAAGCAGAATATGTTCAAGAAATCCCTGATAGTCAGAGGAGAGAAGAATTAGGTAGTCAACAAACATGTAAAATCAGTGGGACATCTACTAATTCACAGAGGAAAGAGCTACAAAGGCAGCAAAGTGCAGAAGTATCTTCTTTCAAACCACTAGTGAAATATGCCTGGGATATTAAAAGGACATTTATAAATATAAAGGCTAGAAATGATCCACTAAGACTTCAAGTTTACAATCAATATTTGAAGATGGCTCCTAAAAATCAACAAAGATTGACGTCAGCCTATGACATCTAGCAGGGTAAAATGGTAATGAATCACTTCAAACCCAAAGTGCAGCAGCCTCAAACAGCTGTAGATTATATCAGAACCAATTTTGAAGTTATAGAAAAGGATATTCATCCTTTGGATCAGATTGAGCTACATAAACAAATAGGTGAAATGATTTATTCTACTCTGACTGATAAATCAATGATGACCCAAAAATTACAGGATTTTTTGGAGAATAATAATGCATAATTGCATCTTGAAAAAGCCTCTTCTTAGGCTAAGGACAACAGAATAAAGACTTTGGAGGAAATAATTATTGGATTGGGTCATAATCCTAAATATTTCAAGGGTATAGAAGCCTTGATTAGGAAGAAAGGTGATGATATTGCTGCCTTGAGAAAACAATTGAAGTTACCATCCTCAAGGCATCCACAGATTGTAGAAATTATAAAGCAAAACTCTGAAGAAGAATTGATGGATTTTCTCTTGAAATTGAATGAGCAACTAAATGAGACTGAAAAAGAGCTTGAAAAGGCATTAAAAGACAATCAGTCAAATATTCTAGCATCTACAACAGAAGTAATTATAGGTACATCCACAACAGGTCAGCCAACAGAATTATCACAGGGCAATACTTCCAATTTAAGCATCAAAGAATTAATAAAATCAATGGAGGAATTGAAACTCCAAGTGACAGAGCTCCAAAGAACAAAGGTGCAATTCACCACTTTAGAACAAAAATATGATCTTTCTAAGATAAGTGTTGTAGAAAAAACAAGAGAGGTCAACAGATTAGAAAAATTGGTCGAAGCATTGGAGAAAGATCTCACATTGGAGAGGCCTTTAAAGGAAATAAAATAAATTCTTTGGACCAACATCATTCAGTCAATAAATGATGTTTGGCCATCAATTCAAATAATGTATGAGCAGAATGATTTAGTTAAATTGACTCTAGAAGAAGTTCTAAAAGCAAGAGAAGAATTAGGAAACATGCCTGAAGAAGCCAATGAACTTATACACTTTTTGAATACTAAAGACATCAACTTGAAGAACTAGGCATTCAAGATAGAATAGGAAAAATTTTGGAGATAAAAAGAGTTTTTACTAAAAGAACTCTGATGCAGAATCTAGAAAGAAGATGCTCTGATATGCAAGAAGAAATCAATGCCTTCACAAAAATATTGGATATTCTGTTGAATAAAGGATTGCCAAGTCCTTTAATTTCAGATGATAAACTAATAAACCTTGAAAGTTATGTTGAGAAATTGGACAAACATGCTGACAATCAGATCAGTTCCTCAACTAGTTCATCAGTAGCAGCAGCATTGTCTACAGGCAAAATTCTTCATGACAAATTGGAAAATTTGTTTTATCTCGAGCATGAGGTAAAACACTTATTCCCAATTCAGCCTACTTTCTTCAGATACATAGAGACAGATGAAACTCTAAGTAAGCTGCAAAGAACCAGAATACCGAAAGCTCAATGGTGGGAAGAAATGTTAGAACTTTTGTAAAAATTATCCTTACATGAATTTTTGATTATTTACTACAGTAAATAATGATAAGAAAGATAAAAGGATAAACAGAGGTCAAAGTGTATCATTACAGATAAAGAGTATCAGTAAAATAGAGCAACGAGCACAGAGTTACTAAAGATGACAGCAACAAGCCAAATCATAGGGCCTGCCTCCAGCACATTCTTTTAAAAGGGGAACAACACAACATCGGTTATCCTTTCTCTTATCTACGAGACCATTTGTCTCTATTTTGTTGTAAAATACTCATGAGTCATCCTAGATTATATCTCAATTTTTTATGAGATACTTTTTATAATTTTTTGTATAAATACTCCCTCAATTGGAGTATTGAGGGGTGGATTCTCATACTTTGCTGTAACATTGATTACTTTGGAATAAAGTGTTGTTGGACAAATTTTTGTATGGCTAGCTGTATAAGGAATTGAGGCAAAATAGTTTTCACAGGATTCTTGAGTCAAACAACAGATCAATAAGTCATCTATCTCTTATGTTTTAGAGTTCTTATACTTGTTTATTATACCATCTGTGTTTCATATCTGAATGATTAACGAAAATGAATAAATCAGAAAGTTTTTAATTGCAATATGTTTTCAATCATTGTTATTCTAAATGTTTTCTTCTAAACTAGCTTAAACAGTGAATTCTTAATTGCTCATGTTTTCTACTTTATGCATTTTGATTATTTAGTAAAGAATTCTTAATTAATCTTTATTAAAAATCATTCAATTTCCCTCTTTCGAATATGTTTAAGGATTCTTAATTTCCCTTCACCCATTTCGAGTCCATTTCATTCTATTTAGATTTATGATTGTTCCTTATTTGATTACCTTGCCCTGTGAAACCATCTCTTGTTAAGAAACTTAATTGAGTTAAGCCATATTTCTTAGACTCCATTAACCCAATGGCTTAAATTACTCAGTCTTACCCTCATCTATAGAATTTCATCACCCAAATTACAATCAAAATCCTTGTACTTTCATAACTAGCCTAATATACTTCAAAACAAAGCTAAATCTTACAGAGAGAGCCCTCTCTGGGTACAGATTGGCTAGATTATGTACCTAAAATTTGGTTTGTGGTTACCTCAAACCCCTTTCCTCTTCCAACAACTTCAAGGAAAATCTCAGTGATAATGTATTGAATAAAAGATCATCACCATATGTGCTCCAAAAGAAACATGGACTAAGTGGTATATGATATTGATGTAGATTTTCTGCTAGAAAGCAGATCCTAGTATATAAAAAAATCTCACTGCTTCACTCCATTTGAAAATGCTCAAATTTTATTCAAATAAAACCATGAAAACATTTAGTTCAAAATTTACATGAAGGAGAAAGAGCTATTCAAAGCAAACTACAGATATAAAATATAAAATTTCTCTGGCCAAATATTACATTGGGCGGCCTCTTGGCTCTTGGCCCTTCAAACCCCTCCTCACTCTTCATGTACTCCTCATGCAATCAGTTCATGTTATTCCTCACAAAAACATTCCTATTTATACATAAATAATGTGTTTATTTCACCCCATAAATTTCTCCACCCAATCCTCAACTAAATCTAATTTAGATTCATTTTAGGTGTGGACTCAACAAAGTCCTCTACATAGAATTCTTACTCCCTAAATTAGCTACCTAACTCATATCCTTTTAATTATTAAAATAATATATACATTAATCCTCACCTTTACATTTTTCTCTCTTAAATTATGAGAATGAATAAAATAATTAAAAAGTCTCACCCCCTATTTCACACAATTAATTAATAAAAATTGAACTTGATGCTCTTGCATCAGACTCCCTAGGTTGAAATTAATCATGATCGCCTAATCATGTGTTCAGATCTTTGTCTGCCTGGATCTCACATCTTGCGCTGAAACCTTCCATTTTTCATTGCTTCTATCTGTTGTTCTTCTCCAGGTCTCCACACTTTATGCTGCATCGCCCCACTGGCTATGCTTCCACAATCTTCTGTTGTTTTCCTCTTACTGCTTCGTATTTGTTTTATTGCTGTTGGATTCTTCCGGAATAATTTCATCATTATCCTCCTTATCAGTTCAATTTCTATATCCAACAGATTTTCTCCAGTATTTGCAATAAAACCTGTACTCACAAAACAATTGTTAAAATAAAAAACATAAGGCCTTAGTGCCTCTTTCTTTTCTGGCAACACTTCAGTATGTTGCTATGAAATTTCCTCGTCCATCAGCACATCAGTATGCTGATTTAAATTCTCTATGAGACTATTAGTTAGTCCCTCCTCCACATCATCTGTTTGAGGAATGTCTCTCTGTTCTGTGTCTTTCTCTTTCAGCAACTCACCCTGAGTATAGATTCTCTGCTTTTCCAACCCTCTTCTCTGAAGATCTAACTTTCTGTATAACTTAACAATCTCAATTGGAGCAGAACTTGGAAATTTTACATAACTTTCCATACCATAATTTGCTATTGACCAATCATCATATGGTATTTCTTCCCCTGTTTCATTATTCTGCTGAATATTTCCATGAGACCCCTCTGTCTTCATTTCTTTCTGAGATCTTGCTATCTCAGCATCATTCTAAACAAATTTCAGATTCAATTCTTCTTCTTTAACAAAATTCAAAGTTTTTTAAACATCCTATGATGTACCTGAAATCACACACAAATCATTAGTCTTAAAAACATAATACCTTATGGTCTCACTTGATGCTTTAGTCAACATATCTCTTTTTCGCTCTGAATCCTTTACTTGATTCAGTTCCTCTGTAGGTTTCTCTTCTGTCACATTATCACTTTCAAGAAGAAATGAACCACATTCTGGCTCACATATCAAATATACCTTTAAACTCAGTAACTCTTCCTTCAATCGAGCATTCACTCTATGCTCCCACATCACTTGAAATCTATGCCATGTGACTTTCCTCTTCATACTCCATCCACATCTCTGGTCTACTTTACCTCTCTGTAACATTTCCATCAACAAATCGAGACGGAAATTTATCTCAGCTCTCTCTCTATCAATCTGCTTTTGACTCATTCTCATGCCATTTTACTTGGCATCTTCTTCCTCATTTCCTCTGTTGTGGTCTTCTTTAGAACCTCTGCAATGACCTTTAGTAGTAATCTTTTTTTCTATCTCCATGAGTTCCTCACTCATTCATCAGGAGCGGTACTAAAGCCTTTGCAACAGTAGTCTTCCTTGTTGCCACTTACCTCACCAATCCTCTCTCTAGACTTGGTTTTTGGTAAGCACTGGTTCTTTTATTCTCTGGAACCTCTTTGAGCATCTCTCTGCTCTCTCTAGGCTTAAAATCACCTACACACAATTGTCCTTCTTATCCAATCTCCGTTCGAATTATTCAAGGTTCTGCTCCACACTTTATTTTCATTTAGAAACTATTCTTTTATCAGTACTATTAAAAATGTAATCTTTGTTTGTAGAGATCTGTAATCTGAATTCTGCAAATATTATCTTCAAAACCAAGAGTTAAAATAAAATATATCATCTCACCTTCAAGATCTCTGTGCGATCTTGTTCCATCTCTCGTCTACACTGTATCTCCATGTGCGATCATCTTTCAAACTCAAACTCTGATCTCCTTTTAATTTCTTCATCAATCATATGTTCTCCGTAATTCTAAAAAAAAAATGAATCTTCAAACAGAACTATTTCCATTCACTCAACTCCACACAAATTCCATTCATACAAATGTCAAAACCCACATATTACAATGCATAAGTTGAATGTTGACTTACACTATTTATAAACAATGAATAGCACAAATCGTAAATCATTCAACTTTCACTTACATTATTTCCAACCATGCTCGCAATCATCAAACTATACCACCATTTGACAACCATCTCTAACTCCCTTATGCAAGCATCTTACCATAATTGATGTAGGAAAATTACAAAAATCCTACTTTTACACTACAAAGGCAATAGCTACACAATCTTTGGTGAATCTGGGTGTACATCAGTCAATAAGATGTAATCAATAGAAAAATTTCCCCTTTTTAATAAGTCCCAAAATTCCTTTCTCAAATGATAGAATCTGATTGTCCCTTGCCCTTTAGTATGCAGCTATATATCCATTAAATACCATGATCTTTGTTGCAGCGCTATTATATAAACTTCATGCAGAAACAAATTAAACTTTTAAGAGAGCATCTGTATAATATGAAAATGGCATTTAAGAATCGATGGTTATCAATATAAATTCTACTGCAGCTTCGTTACCCGTGATCAACCTTTATTTGCAAATTGATTGCAATTGTGTTGAATAACTTGGGTCAAATGCAGATTTAATTTTCATTCCTCACATCTAGCATCAGGGTGTTATATTAAACTCAACAATTTCCAATCAAATCTTAACAACCAGAGACTTTACAGTCAGGTATTACTTGCACCTGCGTTGTTTATTTACCACATGGTCACTCGGTCTATGCTACAAACCAGTTTTCATTGAATGCTATCACCACACTGGTTCTGCTCTATCATTCCAACATTAACGTGCCAAATTCCACAGGTTGTGGTCAAATTATGTCACTGCAAAAGATTTCAATGTTTCAATTGTGATCCACTCAACTTGGCAATGGTGCCACACGAGTGTCGAAGATTGATACACATTACCACAACACCGAGGATTGTCAAGTCTGAGCAAGGTCGTGCTTCCCCACTGGTGCGATTTCTTATACAACGATAAGCATTTACCAACATACCACTGTGACTTTAACTCCAGTACATAGCTTTACAGGTTCAATTCTACCTCCAAAGTGTTTCGATTTTATTCATGGCCCTCCAATTACTGAGTAAGGCTTTTGCGCCTTCATTGCTCATGTAGATCTGTTGTTTTTCCACGTTGTTGACAACCTTCAATGAGCATGAAATCTCAATGCTTTCATTGACTCCACCTGGAATCCTCTACAACTAGTCCATCCACATGAGGAGTCACCAATCCACGGCACTCTACCAATGTGTCCTTGTTTATGGGCAATTTCTTCTCTTTGTTATTTGTCTCCTGCATTCACACTTTCACACATAGTCTATGCATATATCCAAAACAGGCATCTTACGGCTCTGATACCAAATGATGTAGGGATTCTACTAGAAAGCAGATCCTAGCATATAAAAAAAACTCACTGCTTCACTCCATTTGAAAATGCTCAAATTTTCTTCAAATAAAACCATGAAAAAATTCAGTTCAAAATTTACATGAAGGAGAAAGAGCTATTCAAAACAACTACAGATATAAAATATAAAATTTCTCTGGCCAAATATTACATTGGGCGGCCTCTTGGCTCTTGGCCCTTCAAACCCCTCCTCACTCTTCCTGTACTCCTCATGCACTCAACTCTTGTTCTTCCTCACAAAAACACTCCTATTTATACATAAATAATGTATTTATTTCACCCCATAAATTTCTCCACCCAATCCTCAACTAAATCTAATTAAGATTCATTTTAGGTGTGGAATCAACAAATTCCCATACATAGAATTCCTACTCCCTAAATTAGCTACCTAACTCATATCCTTTTAATTATTAAAAGAATATATACATTAATCCTCACCTTTACATTTTTATCTCTTAAATTATGAAAATGAATGAAATAATTAATAAAATAATTAAAAAGTCTCACCCCCTATTTCACACAATCAATTAATAAAGATTGAACTTGATGCTCCTCCATCAGATATATTGGATGGTGACAATAGTCCCTCCGTTGAGACCAACGTTGTTCCTCTACTTGTTGCCTCAAAACATAATACAATAAGTGGCCATCCAACCACCTTCTTGCTGCCATAAGCTTCTCCAAAGCTTGAAAATAGTAGAGGATAAGAAGTATTAGCTGAATATGACTCAAGTAATACATGTCTTGCCAAAAATCCTCCCATGTGAGAGACTTTTCCAAAAGACATAAGTCAATCATGTGGCTTCTTACGTAAGGAAACAAAAGGCATAGTGTAGCAGCCATACAATGTTCCCTCCTCTTCTTGAAGTATGCATAAATATGGGAAGTTTCATTCCCAATGGACACATCCAACCAATGTGTCATCCCTCCTATCATGTCCCCAACAAAATTCAGAGCATCATCATCATGTGGGATCAAAATCAGAAATACAAAATCAATCAAATGTAATGATAGAAGTGGATCATAGTCCCATAAGTTTACCACCACTTACTTGCTACCCATAACATCTCACCATGGCTGGAAGTGGGAGATATATTTGGTGCCTTAGGAAATCATCCATCATGCTGCAAAATCTCCCTTTGTTCACCAAGGGAATGGCCATAATCAAAAATAGTTTTTGCCCAAAGTTGGACATGAAGTTTATAAGGTATAACACTCCTCTTAGGAGTCATGGCCTGCATATACATAGTAAAAGAATGCATACAATCAGAAAATAAAATATGATTTACATAAGTATGCTCTTCACTGATAGTCTTCCTCAAACAAATGGAGTGGTGCATAGATCTATTTCCTTCCTCAAAAAGAGAAAGAGAGGGCTCAATTAAATCTTTCATAGAGTCATGTTGCTGATCCATCTCCATATGGTACATGCATCTTTGATAATGTTGATAAATATTCTTCAAAACCATCCCACATGAATCCATTCAAGATAATATGGTGTGTTCTAATGAAATCAATGGGAGTAGAAAGCAAGATTTCATAGGTTGCATATAGTATTTTATCTTTGATTCTTGATTCTTCAGTCGAATAGATCTGATCATGAAATTAAATGACTCCATCAACTACTCTATACCTCCTATATTCCATATTCCCCTCAAGAACCTTACATGTGAAGAGGTTCTTGGAATATTCCACCAAGAGTTGGGACTCCCAATATGGATCTAGGCTTCCCAACAATGACAATGATGTATAATTATGAAATGAAGTAGATGTCACATCATCATTCTCCTCTTTGACATGCTCAATGCCAAAGTCACGTGTTGGAGTATTGTAGCTCCATCTTTGCTACCTCTCTTGCAACTAATCTTTCTCAAGACAAGATTGAAGTTTAGGGAAGTCAACCTCCTTTTGAAAGGTCTCTTTATTCCAAAACTTCCATAGTTTGGCCCATGCATACAAGAGTGTTGGTACCCTCTTGTCATATTCGTAAATCTTCTTTGTATATAGAGATATCATTTTCTTCCCCAAGACTATGGAGTGGCCATTTGACATCATGCTAATGTCATCATAGATTTCTGAATTCTTCTTTTCCAGCACAAATAGATGAGTGGAAGATAGCAAAGACAATTTCAGAAAATTGCTTAGCTCTCCTTGGAATCCATCAATAGATCTCAGCGTTGTGGTATATCCCCTCAAGGCTCCTTCCTTAGCCAAATATGTCATTGCTGCACAAGGTTGAAAGAACACTTTATTCTTCTTCCAATCAGGTGGTCTCCCTAGTGGAATGCCTCCATGTAAAGAGACATCAAGATCTGAAGTAGACTGTATGAATGAGTGGACTGATTTTTCCCTCTCCTTGCTGCATATATTATTCTCCTTCTCATGAATAGAAACCCCTTGAAATAAACAAGGGTGCATGCTCCTCATCATTGGATGCTGATCTAACCTTGTCATTTCCCAATAATGTTGTCACATAATTCTCCTTGGGAATCATTTGCAAAGATGCAAAAGAACTTTCCCCTGAAACAATATCTTCATGTCCATCCCCATGTGGTGATGGGTCTTCTTATAAAGTGACAGCATTGTTACTGCCCTCTTTTCCTTCCTCCTCATCAATATTTAAAAACAACTCACTATCAATGAGAGACCTTAGATCTTAGTATTCCCTTGAAAGAGGAATCTCCATGACTTCTCTTTGAGAAGAAACCTCTTCATGCAATGGGGATCTTGCCCTTGGCAAAGTATCACAAAGATTTTTTCCCCCCTCAACAGAAATATGAATTGGAGTTGGCATAATAGATCGTTCCAACTCATCCAATAGTTTAGCATGTTCATGCTTTGCTAGCTCAATCAAAGATGCTTCAGTTTGTTTCACATCAAATCTCTTCACTAATCTCCTAGTGAATCTTGCATAAGTAGATATATTTGCATTCTTCAATGAGAAGGATTCAAATAACCACCAAGCATAAGCTTTACCTTTAAGATGCAGCACTGCTACTTTAAGGGCTTCCTTTTCTAAAACTTGATGTAGATCAAAATATGAGTCTTGCTGATCTATCCCTTCTTTGACTGTGCATGTGGAGGATCCATCAAAATTTGGCAGAAAGAATCTACCTCTTCTTCTTTTATTATACTTGCTAGATCTCATTTCGTCCTTGAGCTGGCAGAACTCTTGGAAGCTCATGTGCTCCTTGATTTTCTAAGATTTAGATTCATACTCCTGAAGATAATCACACAAAGTTTCCTCCTTTGGTGCATTTTCTTCCTCCATTTCTCTTGCAGTAAATCTGGGCATAGAATAACGTTGTAGATCTTATTGTGTAGCTGAGTGCTTACACATATAAGATGAAGAAATGCAGCTTTCTTCATGTAAAGATCTTCTTGAGGGACCTTCATTTCTTGCCTTCTTCATTTCTTTGATTTCTCCCTTAATCTCATACATATTTTGGAACAGAGCTTTTGAGAACTCTTTCCCTTTCATTCTTCCAGATAAAGGGGTTGTACCCTTTTCTTCTATGTCTTCAGTGTAATCATACTTATTCTATCTTATCTTTAGATTCCTCTTCTCTCTGTCAGTAAGAGGCTCTCCTTTTGTGGAAGGCATATTGGCTTCTTAATAAATCACAAGCTATGCCAAGATGATGCTTCGAAACCACTGTAGTATCCCAAAATGGAACTGTCAGCAATGCATGTCTGAAAAATATGTTTTTCGGAATTAGATGCTACAAAAATCCAAATAAGCCCTTGGATCCCTTATATCTGACAATCTAAGTCCTAAATCCAAGAGTAGATCAGAAACAAATCATTCTAAGTGAGATAAACAGGTCTCCCGCACCTATTATGCCTTGAAAAGTGCCCAAGGAAGGGACTGCAGCAACACAAAATAACACTGCTCAGAAAATAATGTATTTTAGCTTAACAGTAGTAGGAGGCCAATATGGAGGCTCGAAATTCACTATTACAACATAAAATAAAATTTATAATGTGGCACAAACAGTGTACAAGAGAAAATAGAAGACATAAAGAAAGAAATCCTCAAAAAGAGGTGTTGCAACACATATATTGACTGTAAAGGCTTGACAACATTATTTTATTAAGTGTACTGTAGCAGTAGATTAAAACTTAGATCTAGAGAAAAATAATGCATGAACAGTTAGATCTATGGTAGATCCATACACTATAATGTCTCTACTTTACATTCCCCTTGGGGATTTCAGCAAATCATGAAGCACATGGAGTAGATTTGAAATTCTATGCAGAAGATCTGCAGATCTATTTAGAATTTCTGAAGTATATACAAGAGTACTTAGATAATATTTGAATATGACATGGAATAGAATAGAAATCCATGGATCATCATAGTGAAGGGAAGATCCCCAACACCAGAGATCACTCCTCAAACTTTGCCAAAACACCCTGCAACTTTCCTCTTTGCAGATAACGCAGTATTGGAAGAGGGATTGTAGTGTAGGCTTGAAGAACATTTTGGCCTAATGCCAAGAAATATATCTGAAGCTCCAATGATCCATAACACTCTTGCCAATGGGATAGAAGCCTTTCCCAATGAAAATGGGCACTAGATTGGCCTAGATATAAGTATATCTAGCCTCCACTCGTTGCAGCTTACAAAGAAAACCAAACCCTCAACAGGATCTATGTTTTAGTTGGAATTAGAATCTTTGCCTTAAGACTGATAGTGGTCAAGAAATACAAGACTCTTCCAAGAGCTACTTAAGGAAAGAGAAGGAATCCTAAATAGGAGATCCTTGTGATAAACAACACTATTCTCTGCTAAACAACCAAGAGAAGGAGAAATGTCTAAAAAGACAAATTATTCAAAATAATGTGTTCATCAACAACCCCTCTCTTAATGTCCTCCTCTTCCTTTTATAAGATATAAATCTTGCCAAACCCTAAACCATCTCAATGATTTAGCTCTATTCACATGTGTAGCCTCCAACTAAAACTGCGTTATGCATCTAGGAGGTTCATTGCATCTGGACATCGCTATTGATTTGGTCCTGTTGACCCAGTCAAATGTCTCAATCCCTTTCACACATAAGGGTGTTTTATTAAGACAACCCAGATTCAGCCTTGTTCACATGGGGCATTGATTTATTTTGTTGTTTTAGGAGTTTTTATGTTCCTCCTTTATACATTTATTCATATACATAAAAGTAATGAAAAATTTAATATTCCAATTATCTTGAGACTAATTGGGAATATTAAAACATATATATTATGTATGTTTGCGATTATGCGATTGCAATGAATACGATTTATTTTTTATGATTTTTCATATATATATATATATATTGAGATTTTCTCATTCTAAACTACAGCCACTTGGTAATTAATAACTCTAAAAAAATTACTTACAGCCACTTTGAAATTATGAAATTTTGATTTTTCCATTTTGTTTTAGAAAAGGAAGTTATGATAAATTACCAAAATCCTAAAAAAAAAAAAAAAGGCGTTTTTTAAATGCTCTATAATTTGGTTGGGTCATTTAGTAGGATCATTCGTGAAAAATGAAAGATGTTAGTAATAAATAACTAAGGGTTAATATTTACAATGAGTGACTATTTTAACTACAACAATTAAAATATTGGTACACTTTACATATTTTTTAACTCAAGCGAGAAAATGATTAAATTTCAAAGGAGTGCCATTTACAAACCAGTTGACCAAATGGAGTGAAACAAGTATCGTTGGAAAGCTTGTGCAAAAAAATATTCAATAAAGCATTCAAAACGAAATTTTGAGGAAGATGAAAAAATGACAAAAATGTAGGATAATTAACTTAATCAAAATCCTAAAAGGTGCTTAGCCAAAAATTTTGTAGAAAGGGTCCCCATTATTTGAATTACATAAGTCAAAAATGGGGGGGTTGTGTTTTACCACAACAGAAGGATATAGAAGATATATCCAGACTAGGTGTAAATGAACTCTAATTGTTGGGATTTACTAATGGCATCTTCCTCAGAGTGAATTTTTTGCATTGCCACATCTTTTGAAATTTTTTTCGTGACCAGAATAATTCTATCATCGAGATTGGATTTGCACAAGATGGGACACCTTCGTCATTCATGGATATGGTCTGATATGTGAACTCCAGGTGTTTGTCTAAAGTGAGTAAGGAGTTTCATTCCCCAATCATGATGAATTGAGAGTAGGAAGTAGGTGAGGAACACAATTGCGAGGGTGATAAAGGTTCCATGTGACACAGAGTGTTGGTCAACATATCAATCCATTGTTGGTCCTCTAAGGGTGCGTTGAAATAGTCTTAGGTGGATGGTATCATCTATGATATTGTTCGATGAACACCACAGGTGGAAATTCATAATGTGATTTCTTTGGTCTTCCGCTTACTTACGTTCAAATTTTTGAATATATGAAGGGAGATTAGTGGGCATGGGTGGCTAGTTAAGGCCATGTTAAATAGGGTCTTTCATTATCTTGATTAGATCTGGAAGATTTAATGATGCTAAAAAACGCAACAGAGTATTGACCACAATTATAGGATGATGTTGAACAGGTATCTAAATCTGTTGGCATTAGGGAGGTGACTGGGGAATATTTCCCTATGGCATTCCTTGAGGGGTGGTTTGATGACTCCTTGAAGGGGTAGCGATCATCTGACCTTGAGGGGTCCTAGGAGGAGTTGAGTTCGATAACCCTGGAGGGGTGTCCACTAGTGTGGTGATTGGTGACCCTTGGGGGATTCCAATCATAGATTCCATGATAAAGGAATATCATATAATGGTGATGGTGTGACGTCCTCTACACCTAAATGGTGGGAGGCCTGGCACTCCTCCTTCTAATGTGGGGGGGGGGTTGGAGGGGGGTTCAATAAACACCTAGATCGATAAGGTCTCATTGGATTTCCTATGGTGTCGATTAGTGTAACCTTGCTACTATTTATGACTTCGAAGGAAGGAAGATAACTGTCAATTCAATAATGTAATCACATACATAAAATAAAGAAAAAAATGGAAAGGTAATTTTTCACTTTAAATTTAAGATATGTGATCAATTAAGCAAAAAATTAGGGTTTTTTTTTTGTTTTCATATGATACCAAAATCCTATGTAGACCTTATCATCCTCACACTCTCAAAGTAACTAGGCCTTGTGAAGAATTGGTGACACCTTCCAGCATCCAAATACTCAACCAAAGTAATGGTAATGAGGATCTAGAATTGGCCACACTGTCACCTATAGGGAAATGATGCCCTAGATTTGGTTACCAAAGTACCTTCGTCCCACATGAGAATTTTAGTCTTAAGCTTCTTGGTAATCAGTTACCAATATTGAGCACTAGATGGGTTGGGTATCCCCAAATAGTACCACATGCAATATATGTAAGTCGAACCCCCTCTGAATTGCATTTTTGTAATGCTCGGGAAACCTTTTTCATCGGTGGATAAAAGGAATTTAAGCTCCCTAAATAGTCAACATCTATGTTTCAAAATGTAATATGACCATGGAGGCTTATTGGATGCCTACCCCCAATGGTCCTGACCTGAACTGTTACACCATTTTTTGGTCATCTAACCTATTATCATTAGATGGACCCAAGTACACCATGTAAGACCAATTTTACCCTAAGTAAAATTGCCTTCACTATGTTAAATAACTTAATAAACCACATTTATTAGGTTGTTTATGGTCCAAACAGGAAACCCCAAAAGGAAAGATTAAACAAACCTATATTTGTTTGATTTTCCTCATGGAATAATTAATTAAACCATAATTTAATTATTATTCCCAGTCATGTTTAACCCAAAAACAAAGAAATTAATGAGATAAACCTTTATTTATCTTATTATTTTCTAGGAATAATTATTTAAATCTTATTTAGATAATATTCCTTGTTAAATATGACCAAATCACCCACAAGTAATTAAATAAATCATTATTTATTTGATTATCTTCCAACCACTTCCTTAAAAATATAAATAAATCATTTATTTATTTATTTTTGACTAATCAAGGGATTTGACCCAAGTCAAATACCTTTTCCCTCCAACAAATATAATAAAATATTCTATAAAAGGTGGATCTAGATTTGGTTAACATTATTTTAATCATGCACCAAGATCTAGAATGACCCAATATTTTGTTATAAATAGGAGGGTTCTTCCCATCATTCCTCACCTTTTGTTGCCTATTAGATCACTCTGGATCTATACACTTGGTCCCATTTTTCCATCATTTGTTGTGTGAGCTCCCATTGAGCTCTATTCTTCGCACTGGGTTTTCTACACCAACAAGAGAGAGAAATCTTAGATCTGAAGTGCTGAGGACTTCCAAGAACCCATCCCACTGAGGAGAATTGGATACGCCTTCTTGTTTTCCTCCCAGGTGCCCAATTAATATAAAAATTCTTTCAAAAATTGTTCTTGTCTTGTCTATGGGGTAAACCCTTGTTTTTACTGCTTAATGTCTTTCCATGCATAGATATGGTTTTTTGCAGCTCTTTTCTTGTTCAACTAACCACAGATCTAAAGATATTGGCAGCCACTTTTGTTGTTAGGGCTATTAGTTATGCGTAGCTAAAGTGGTCCTTTTTCGTACACTTCGACAAAGGATTCATACTAACATGAACTATAACTTCTTTTGTGGCCCAAGCAGGAAGAATTTTAGTGGGTTCAAGTTATGATTGTTTTTAGAAGTCTTAATTTTCTTTAGGGTGTGATGTTTTGTAAGAAAATGTAAGATAAGAATAAAATCCCCAGAAACTGGGTACCATTTGGTTCAAAGCTTACTAATTCTTAGTGTATGTTTTGAGTGAGAAATCAAGAGTGTGATAAGATGTGTATATGTGATGATCCTTTACAACACCCTTCTAATTACACTATATGTTTTGATTGTTCCTTTGCAAAAATTGAAATGATTTGCGGATAATGGGCCACTTACA
Source organism: Pinus albicaulis (assembly GCA_034641835.2). NCBI lineage: Eukaryota > Viridiplantae > Streptophyta > Pinopsida > Pinales > Pinaceae > Pinus > Pinus albicaulis. Next base: position 1,601,625,560 of record CM076575.1, on the reverse strand, counting down.
CTTCTCCTAATTAGACTATGTCGAATTAAAGGGAGATGGTAGTTCAAAATTCTTTGAGAAAGTGTTCATATGCAATCCTAGATTCATCGAGAGGTGCAAGGGAAGCAGAGATTATTTTCTTTCTTTACTAACACTTTTACCCTAGTCCCAATCCTAATGCAAAAAATTGAAAAAATAGCCTATCTAGAAACACGATTTGTGGATAATGGGCCACTTACTCCTTTGCTAATTAAACTGTGTATTTTGCATAAACATTAGTGAAAAATAGCTTTAAAAATATGTCTGGAATTTTTCCACTTACTTATCTCCCTAACTAAGTTATGTGTTTTTTTCAAATAAAACAAATAAAAACACCTAATTGCTATACTAATCATGGTTAGTGCAGCAACCAATTATCTAAAAAATAGAAAAACACAAAAAAGTGGTGATGGCAAGTCATTATGGGTTGCCAATCACCTGAAAATTTTAAAAAATACAAGTATTTTTTGCTTGATGGAATACAATGTGGGTTTTTTACCCACGGGTGCAATGCACACGACTATCTGAGCGAAAGGCTCATTGTCAAGAAAGATAAAAAAATAATTGAACTCCCTACCTTTTAGAGCAGTCACTGAATGTACTGAATAATTCACAGAGAGTCTTTGAGCACCTTGTAACTAGTTATGCAGAGAGGAGGTCCTGCAAAACAACCATTAAACCAATAAAAAGAAACTAGTGGAGTTGTCAATCCCATGGTAGTGTTTTTGTCACACAAGTGTACCAAAAGACACCTCTTTAATAGTAGGTTGTTTCCTGAAAAAATCACAGAAAATATTATGATGTTGTTAATGGAAAGAATTTAAAACAAAGTAAAACACAACTCATAAGGTATGTAATGCATACCAATAACATAAACTGAAACAAAAAATCACAAGACAATAATGCTCAAATGGAGCAAACAAACCAAAACAATAATGGTGAAAACTCCCTTTATTTTTTTTTGGTAGTAAAAAGAATACAATGCTAACACACTTGTAGTGAGACCTTTTAGCTATGGAGCTCAAATACTCTAAACAAGTGGGTCCCTTTCCTTGGTCTCCTTGCAAGCTTCTCCTCCCTCTCTCAAAATGATTGTGATCACTCTCTAATGATGGAGCTCTCTTCTTCATTAGGATGTTGGATAGCCAACATGCTAGTCCTTGTAATCCTCTTGCTTCAACAATTGAAATTTGGTGTTTCTATGATAGAATTTTGGCCATCATAACAATTTGTCTCCATTTTCTCTTCCCATGGCCAGTTTTTGTAGATTTTTTTTTGAACTCCTCTTCCCTCTCTTGGCCCAAGATTGATAATGACCCAAGAGTATGAAAGAGATCCCTTTGTGGGTTGCACAACTCTTCAAGGTGGCTCAAATTCAGTTTTCCTTGACATCTAATGAGAAATAATCATCTTCACCAAGTGTGGAAAGTGGTCCCATATGGTGACTTTTTTCCATCCCTAGGAACACACTAATATCGAAGGATAAAGCACATTGTGCGTAAAAATACTTTGTTGTTGGTGCATTGTCCGCCAATTCCTAACTAAACCTTAGGAATTAATTAAAAAAAAATTCTTCATAATGTATTTTTTCTTAAAAATATTTATTTGTATTGTTTGCTTGACATTTTTTAATATCTTTTTCCTGTACAATTTTCTGGTGTTAACATCATTGAAGAATGAAATTAACACAATCATATAGAGGAAAATTTCCCCTTTCTAAGGGGATATCACTTTCCCTTAAACTCTTTCTAGTTTGAGAGAAAATGAATTTTCAAGTTTGAATATCATATTTTTAAGGCTATCTGAACTAATCCAACCTATCTAAGTAGGCTTGACCACCATAAGATGTTTCTTTTCATTGGAGGACAAAATCGCTATAAATACAAGCCTTAATACTTCATTTATTATCATCATTTTCGGTGGATATCATTTCAGAGCATAACGTAGTAAGAAAATTTATGGACACCAAGAAGAGGATTTGAAGGAATATTATTTGGATTAAAAATATGTGACAGTGACTGTTGATAGTACCTCAGACCAGTGAAAGAGAGGCTCATATTTTTCTTTTGTAGCCTCATAAATACCCTATGATACGTGGAAAATAATCTCAGAGATTGAAGCTTGAATCTAATCACAACTCATTTCAGAAGCGCAGAGATACACAATGGATGATCCTTAGATATGCAGCATGTTATCTGCATTGAAAACTTATCCCTGAACCTATTGCTAGAAATATCACTTCAAACCTATGGAGAGACTAGAGCTCGGACCTCCAACAACATTGGCTCATTGGATCCTAGAACACGTGGCAATCTTGTTTTGTTAGAAGTTCCAAAAACCACCTATGTCATTACAGCTATGACATCTTATCTTAGACCAATGATAGGTGTATCAGTGAAGAACAATCTTAGAGGCTCGGACATGAGGTTGTTGCAAGTTCGGACCTGAGTTTGTTACAAGCTTGGACTAGAGAAGACATTCAAGCTCATTCATACTGTTAGACTCCTATACCAATAGGTGTCATTTTTCATGATTGTCTTATTGAACTATGCAATATGTTCAAACCTTTTTCTTGTGCAAAGGTGTTCCATATTCTTAAAATATCAAAAAATCAAAAAATTTAAAAAATGTAAAGAGGGTATACCCTAAAAGAAAAATCAAAGGGTAAGAAAAATAAAATGGTCAAAAAAATGAAAGAAATGAACCCCAAACAAAAATAGGCCAAGGAAAGTGTGCAAATCCAAATGCCACTACTATTTCATTTTTTGTAAATAAGTAATTGTGTGCATCTTGTTAAAATTTGCCACAATTTATGAAGAGTCAAACTGTATAAACTTGACTTATTCATTTTTCAATTTCATGTTGTAGAATAGAGAATAAATATCTGACCAAACTGTTTAATCTTGGCAGATAGTTAGATAGGTAGAGTTAATAAAAGGTGCTCAAGAGTTTAATCTGAGCCCTTAGATGTAATAAGTGTAGACTTAGATAGGTTTTCCATGTAAAAGAAAAGAAGATTGATAAGGGTTTGCCAATCTAAGTGCACCCTAATAAAGAAGAGAAAATGGTAGAGTATAGTAAATAGGGTAGGTAGATGGTGTTTCAAAGTTTCATGTGATGAATGATGGTGCTAAATGTGTTTAATATTTTACTTTCATCACAAATTGCAAAGGAAGATGCTACATTGGAAAAATTCACAGAAAGCAAAGTCAAAATCATTAACTTCCCACCTCACTTTCTCCCTAAGATTTTTACTAATTTCCCCAAAGTGCTAAGGTATTTGAAGATTAAAGGGGCTCAAGGCATTTCCTTGACTTTTGGAGGGACCGGACCCTCGGCCTAATGATCCAAAAGACCTAAGTACTTGAAGTTATTTATCATTATACTCATTCACTTTTAATCTTTTCCTAAGTAAAATTCCATTTTACTTAGGAAAATCATGCAAAATTCCATAATAATCCCTCAAAATCACTTTTATTCTAAGTCTAAGTGATGAAAGTATAATAATGCCATTTACTTTTGAAACTTCACTTTCTTGGTTATATTTAAGTATTTTGAGTTTACATTGTCCCTTTGTCATATTAACTCTAACTTATGTATTAAATCCCATAAAAATCACCTTTTCCTATGTATATAATTCATTTTTATAAATATCCCCAAAACCCTCTTATTATAGATTTTTAGCCAAAGTATTTAATTACATATATTTGAAATAAAATCCCTCATTTCAATTCCCTTTGGTTAAAAATATATCCGTATAAATTATCCCCGCCCCTATGGTTAATAAATTGCATTAATTTATTACCATATAATAAAAATATTGAAAAGGTTTTAAACATATGTTGTATGTTTTAAACGAAAAAATAAAATAAAACCCGAAGTTTTAATTTAAACCAAAACTTCGAAAAACCCCGAGTCTCCGTACCCCGACCCTTATTAAACCACCGAAATTAATTAAATCATCTGGATTAATTAATCGTTTAACCTCCAATGAAAACCCTCCCGGAATGATTAACTTATAATTAATCATGTCGAGCCCGCACATTAACTCCCATACCATCTCCCCGTCCCGTCGTCCATTGGATCATTCCATCGAAAATCAATGGCAATCGTTCATTCCGCTGACTGTCCCCCGTCCGATAATTAACTCGCGAAATCACGGTGGTTTCGAAATAGTGCCATCGCCACGTGTTAAACTCTGAATGGATTCGCTCCCATTTCACCAAATACCGCCAACTCCTGAAAGCGGTGCGGAATTTACCGATTACTGCCCGACCCCGGTGACGTGTCCTCCCGTACACTGATGACGTCATTCTCAAAAATAATAAAAAAATCCTGTTGACTTTGCAAATAAAACAAAATTCCGCGTATTTTCTATCATTCTGTCTGTTGAAAGTGACTGCGTCCTCCACTGAGAAATTTTAAGAATCCACTGTCAAACTGATTTCAATTAAAATTGCTGAACGCCATTGTTAGACCAGTGCCCGAGCATTCATCCGTCGTAAACCAGTGCCTGTTAATTTCGAAATTCTCCATAAAACAGGTGATCATAAGACCACATCCTTGGATAAACAGTCTTAATACTAGTCATAAGACTTGTTTACTCCAAGAGTGTTATCAAATCTATTCAAACAGAGGTTAGAAAGCATAACAGCTAAAGAGTATCAGTGGTTAAAGTGTATCAGGTAAAAGTCAAAGTGAAAGTTAAAATGAAGTTACAGAGCGGTCAAAGGTAAACAGTAAAAGTAAATACAGAGGCAGTAAAATGGTGAAAAGAGATGAAAATACTTTCACCAACAATGATTTTTGTTGAAAGTGAAAGTAAAACAGTCAAAGGAACAAAAAAGTGAAAAGATGAAAAACACAACAAGAAGGAACATTTTTGCAGAAATTGCATATTTTGGTCATAGTTTTGCAGAAACTATTGTGATCAATCCAAGATGAATTTTGAAAAACTGAAGGAGGTTTATGTTCTTAAGAGGACCATATACAAAAACCTCTCTCACTTTTCTAACAGCCATTATGGTTTTGGAAATATTAAACAATGTTGGAAAGAACTTTTTGCAGAAAATTCCTATTAAGTCATCATTTTACAGATAATATTGTGGCCAATCAGAAATACATTTTACAAAACTGAAGGAGGTTTTTGTTCCTAAGAGACCCATATACAAAAACCTATCTCAGTTTTTTCACATTAATTTCATACTGAGAGATACATGCACATATTTAGAGGCTATTTTTGAGACTCTGTAAAACTCTGTTTTACACATCTTTTTGCAGAGCCTATTGTGCACAGCTGGAGAGGAATTTTAGGAAAGTGAAAGAGGTTTATCTCAACAACATACTTATCTACAATAAAATCTTTCAATTTTTACATGTCTATTACGGATTGAGAAATATAAAGGTATCATTGAACCCAAAATTTGCAGAATTGTTGGAGCAAAATTGCACAAAGAAAGGAAGCAGTTAGTGACTTGGATGCCTCATCATCAACTAAGAGTTGGATCAAATTCGAATTATCCTCTTTGTCATCACCTATCCATACAAAATAGTGCCAAATAGATGCATTAGTTTGAGTGTCCTTTACTTAAGTTCTATTTATGTAAAATAGTTGGAGAGATTTGCGAACTAATCTTGATATTTTTTCAAGATATTTTAGTTTAGAATTTGTATAAATACTTCACTCTTGGAAGTATTTTGGGTGGATTCTACTACTTGGCTGTGACATTGATGTTTTTGGAATAAAAAGTGTTTTGGAGAAATTTATTCGTGGCTTGCTAGATGACAATTTGAAGCTCAGGACTTTTTGCAGGATTCATGTGTCGAACTGCAGTTCAATAAGTCTTTCTATCCTATGTCTTAAGTTTTATATCTGTTTATAATATCATTGTGTCCATTTCTAAATAATTGACATAAAAGAATAAATCTGAATTTACTTAATTGTACTCTGATTTCAGATGTAATTATTCTTAATGTTTTCTTCTAAATTGGTTATAAGCAACGAATTCTTAAATGCTCTTGCTTCGCTAATTTAAACATTTTGATTACTATAGTAAATAATTCTTCACTGCTCTTTATTTGTAATCATTTCATTTCTTTCTTTTGAACATGTTGAAAGATTCTTAACTGCCTTTCATCCCTTCAAACCCATTCCATCCACTTTAAATTCTAAAAATTGTTCTCTGTTTGGCTATCTTGCCCTGCAAAGCCATCTTGTGTGTAGAATAGAAATCCAGTAAAGCCATCCTTCGAATCCATAGCCCAATGGCCTGAAAATATTCAACCTTGCCCTTAGTTGGCGAATTCCACCATTTTCAAACAAACTCTTGGATTTATAACTAGCCTAAAACTTTCTAAGAACAAAGATAGAGCCCTCTCTGGATGCAGATTGGCTAGATTCTGCATCTGAAGGTTGGTTTGTGGTTACCTCAGGTATACTTTCCTTTTCCACAACTTCAAGGAAAACCTGAGTGATAACACATACCTCGACCTAACCACAAAAATTATAGTGAGCTTAGACTTGTTAAACTCGGTCAAGAAGAGCAGATTGCGTATCTCACATAGTGGAACCTTGACTATAGGATGCCTAAAGTGAAGTCCTTTGTCTTAGACATAATAAGCTTGTGGAGGATATTTAAGCTTGGACTTGTTAACTCTAACCTGAAAACTTATTTAGTGAACATTTTGAGGTAAATTTGAGTGACACTTTGAAGACATTCAAGAAACCTCTTGAAACATCCTTGGAGTATCATTTGAAGTATTCTTGAAGATACTTGAAAATTTATCTTGTTTATCCTTGAAGAAGATTTTTTGAAACATGAATTGAAGCCTGTATTGAAGCAATTTGTAGACCTTGTATATTTTTTCACCTTTGAAGCAACCTTTTCTTGCACTCCTTGTAGAAAAAGTGGAGTTCTTGAGGATATTGTTGAAGTCTTAATGGAGTAACCTTATGAAGGATTTCTTGAGTAGATATGAATATTTTGGGACACACTCTCTACAATAGACAAATTTGTCATTGATGAATGAAGGATTATTGAAGACTATTCAAGGACATTGTGTGCAAACCTATTGAAGCCTATTAGAGACAATATTCAAGACCCGTGATGAATCCATCGTGAGGTGACCTTGGAGAAATTTTTTGGGTACCATGAAGAGCAATGGTGACACCTTCATGGGAAGACCAAGTTGTCATTGATGAGATTACAACCTTGGATATCGTTTAAGGGAAGTGTTGTAGGTGAAGAGATTGACAGGGTTCGTTGCAGAAGACATTGGGAGTCGTGAAGAATCATTGAATCCATATTAAAATTGAAGCCATAGGTTGGAGCCCTAGAAGATAAGAGTCCTCAAGAAGACCAAGTTGGATTTTGTACCAATGATAGGGTCTGTTGGATTGGGGCCCCCTAAGTCTGAGCTTTAAATACATATTGATATATTTTTGTAATATATTTTGTAATTTTATTCATGTGAAACACAATTCAAGGGGCTTTGGGGCGGGTCAAAGCCCCCCATGAGTTGTAATGGGTTAAAAGGGTAGAAGTAGGGGCCACAAACTTTAGTTTGCAAACCATAGATGAGTGCAGGATAAAGATATAAATAGGAGTCTATATCGAGTCGAATAAGTCAGTTTTTGTTAAAACATGAATGATTGATGATAGATTTGGTTGTGTTGTGATATTTTTTGTGGATTAATCCGAGTAAAAGGCTCTTGTTGGCTATGTGCACTGGTGATCTAAAGGGTTTTGTATGGAATATCTGAACTATTTATGAATAAAGAACTGTTGTTGTTGATATCTAAATCTGAAATGCATCTTTTGTTTTTGGTATGATCATTTCTGCATATTATTTTTTATTCTTGTATTGTCTTTGTTAGATCAATTGTGAAACTGCTTCTGGTTTCAGATGAAAGGTTATTGAATGGATCTAGTGCTATTGGGTTTTAATACTATCTTTTAAGAGATATTACTTGGATTATAGACTTTTTTTTAGCTTGCGTGGAAGATATTATGCATAAATGACCCAAATCTGTCTGTTAAGGGTTTCCTTGTTAGGGCTTATGTTGCGAAGGTTTATTCATGATTTTTTTAGATCTAAGGCCACCCACATCATTTAAATCTCTCTCAGAGTGTGGAAACCTAGTTCCAATAGCCCCCTATACTACTTCAGGTGAGACTTTTACTTGCACAAGTAGGTCACTACCGAAAGGGCTAGTAGTAAGAGGGTTTTGTCGGTTAACCTCAACTCTGAACCTGGGTGAGGACCCCTAAAGCCAAAAAATGGTTCTGTTGTCAGGACTGGGATCATTTTGAGAGAGGTTGGGGGATGTGGAAAGGTAAGTGGCATCCATTAAAGCCTAAAATAGAGGACTGGTTTGAAAAACAAATTCAAGAATTTTCCCTAAAAGAAAATAGAAGTAAGAAGTTGTCTACTGAAGAGTGGAAGAACAAGTATATTTTCACAGAAGTGCATGAGATCTTCTCCGTGACCTTTGTGCACAAATTGCAGGAGTGGTTGTCAAGGTTATAAACATTCCAAACATGTTGGAAGGATGATAAGGTCACGCAGTGGACCCCTGAAATGATCCAACAGTTGAAGAAAACTGACAATTCCATCACTCAGACTGTAGATCATTGGGTTGAAAAAATCTTGGGTGGGTTTGCAACATAATTTGTAGTAGATCATTTTGTGTTGTATTCTGAAGCTGAAAGGATATTTTTCAAGGGATTGAGGGGTAAATTATTACGTACTTTGCCTCTACTGATTAAGGTGCTATTGTGTGAAAAGGGTATTTTTTGCAGTCACACCGAGTGAATGACCCCTGATTAGACCGAAAGCACTATGCACAATGGAAAATATTATCATATCAATCAGAGAGGGGACGGATCTCTATACAGCCCTCTGAGAAATTCATCTGATCTAGAAGGAAGAGAGGCTACGCATGTTGAAGGTAGCCCTCCTCCTACGTAACTATTGAACTCGTGCAGGGGTAAGACATCTCCTACCCCACCACCACCTCCACCTGCAGAAGATATGGTCGCACATATGAAGATACCCACCTTTAAGGGTGCGGGGGATGAGGATATGGATTGATTTTGTTTTGTGGCTAATGTTGTGTGGACTACACAAAATGTTAATATTGTTGTTGTCGAAAGAGAATTGTTGGTTATGGCGTTTGAAGGTCGTGCTCTAGATTGGTTCATGGGATACATTGCTCAAAATGTAAATCCGATTGTTTAGCAAATTAAGGATTCCCTGAAGCAGCAATTTCAGAAGCCAAAGTCCTATTCATAGTGTGTAATAGAACTAAAATATTTTAAGAAAGGGCCCAAAGAAGCAATTTGGGAAGCTGACGAACAGTTGAAGCAAACCATCAGTGATGAAGGATTTGTTTACGATTATAAGAAGCATAAGGGATGGTTCATTTCCATGCTCTTGGCGCATCTAGGTGGGCCTATGGGTCAGCAGAATATTGATTCTCAGGAAGAAGCCCTGGAAATTTCTATGAAATTAGAAGTTGTGCCTAGATAAGATGCTCAAATTGGAGTGCTGTAAATTCAAAGCCAATTAGAAGCTATGAACTTAGAAATTCAAAATTTACATAGAGATTGGGGTAAATAATTTCGTGCAAATGTCTGGTGCATGCATTGTAAGGGTACTGGCCACACCAAAGATTAGTGCCCTCTGTTTTCGCATTACTTGCAAGCCAAGGGACCAAATCCACTGCACCCCAGGGATGTTGTTGGGCCTAGTACCCCCACACTATGGTGCGTTGATTGTAGGGTGGTTGGATGACATGATACAGACCATTGCCCACGGTTAGGAGCCTTTGTGCTAGAACTGAAGCAATTGTGGCGCAAATTTTTCTCTCTTGTGGGGAACGATGAGCACCACTACCAGACGCTTAGCCTAATGATAGACAATGTGAACCTTTATAGAGTGCAGACTGACCCTTCGTCACCAGCATCTCCTTCTGTATGGAGAGTATCCCTAGCAAGAGGACAGGGAGGGGGGAGAGGTGGAGGTGCAGGTCAAGGAAGAGGGCAATTAATTTTCTATAACTGTGTAGATGTTGGACACTATGACCGTGACTTCCTAAAACCTATGCAAAAATCCTATAGGTAATGTAGACAATTTGATCATGTAATTGAAGATTGTCCAGTGTTAATATCTAAAATTTAGGAAAAACAACAAAATCCTATAGAAAACATTCAAGTGGTTAAAGATAAAATGCACAAAGATTGTCCAAGTGTAAATGTAATTACACACAGTGGCGTTGCCACCGGAGGAAATGAGGAAAAGGTTGACATGGAGCCATTGACCAGGAAGGCATATGACAAAAAGGAAGGACTTAATCTGTAGAAATAAAAAGATATTTTCATTGAGGCGAGGAAGGATTTTGCTACTACGGGAGCGTCCACATCAGGGTTTATTGTTGAACCAAAAGCTAACGATGAAGTCAAACCATTCTTACAATCCTGCATTAAGCTATTGTGCAATCAGAATGTAGTAGATAATCTCCAGGCCCTGATAGAAATTTGCATGGAAAAAAAAGTACCTTGAATGGAGACTAAGGTTGTGAACAAGATTTATAAGCACAATAAGAGAACTGGTCGAGAGATGTGCATGACTGTAAATATTGGAGAGTATGAGATGGAACAAGTCATCTTGGATCTGGGGTCTGATGCAAATGTCTTACCTAAGTATACCTAGAAAAATATGGCACAGCCAAAGTTATAATGGTCCACCATTCAGTTACGCATGGCTAATCAACAAAATATCATTCCACATGGAAGACTTCCACAATTCATGTTAGACATTGTTGGAGTAAAGGTATGCACGGATTTCGAAGTCATACAAATTGTGGATGATGCAGAACCCTACCTTGTGCTATTAGGATTGGATTGGGCCATTGACATGGGAGCCATAATCAATCTGAAGTGTAGAAGCATGATCTTTGAGAATGACGACAAGCGGGTGATAGTACCACTAGATCCAGCAAAAGGGGAATGGTATATAGAACCAATACGTGAAGGGGATGATGTCAACCATATCTACAAGCTGACTACGCGGGATGAAGATTGGATAAACCCTATAGCTGATGGGATGTTAAATTGGGTAAAGGATATTTCATGTTTCTCAGACTCAGATGGCGAGATGGAGAACTGGAAGAATGGGTTCACGATGTATCTGCATTGCATTGCCTCAAGATCACGAAGAAATTCTAGTGCATATCCTCAGAGGTAAGAGAACTACCATATTTTGATGGTTCTAGTAGTGTCAAAGAATTTATGAAAGTGATGGAAAAGGTCATCCCCGAGGAATGAAGGTTCTGGGCACTTGATTTGGCTATGCGTAGGACTCCCGCACATTGGTGGAAGACACACAAGGGAGATTTCTAGGACTAGGAGGAATGTAGCAAAATGATGACACTGCACTTTAAACCTCCAGCTACCCCACCAATTGAGATTTTCTATGGTCAGGGATATCCGTGCAAGCACCTAGCCATGTGGAAGGAGGTATGGGATGAAAAGACTTGGAACAAGTGGGTTCATAGGTTTATTCCTTCATTGGGGCTGGTACCCACCACCTGGTATCTAGAAGCTGAGTTAGACCGAGGCACTTGCCACTAGACTACGATGACTGAGGATTTCCTGGAAACATTTGGCTTGGTTGGGGACTTAGATAAATTGGTTGAATCCCTGCAGGACATAGATTCCCTTCTTTGATGACTCCCGACCCTGAAAGGAATTTGTTTCACTGGCCTGGGATGTGCAGATGTAAGACATTGTCAACTGCAGGAACTTTTCAATAGAGGATAATGAAGATAACCCAAGAAACGTTAACATCCCTAAATCTGAAGGGGGGCGTGCAGTTTTAGGGCCCACATTATGTATGGTGGATGTCACTAAACCTTTGAAGTTGAAGGAATTCAACATTGGGACAAAAGAGCAGCCCAAGTTCCAAAATTGGGGATTACTCGGATGATGATACAGTAGGGAAGATTGTGGAGTTGCTACCAGGGTATTAGGATTTTTTTCCTACAAAGTTATATGAGCTCAAGGGAATTGTAGGGGACATGGGTGTTATGAAAATCACATTAAAGCCATATGTGTGCCCTATCAAGCAACAACCATACCGATTGAACCCCAAATATAAGCAGAAATTAAAAGAAGAGTTAGAAAATATGGTGGCTGCAGGCATCATTGAGTCTGTAGAACAATTTGATTGGGTAAGCCCAATGGTAGTTCAAGAGAAGAAAACCAAAGGAGAGATACATATTTGTGTAGATCTGCGCAAGTTGAATGATGCCTATGTGCATTACCCCTTCCCTACTTCGTTTTCTGTTGAATTTCTAGATAATGTAGGAGGACAAGAAGCCTACTCATTTACTGATGGATTCTCGAGGTATCATCATATCAGAATTGCACTTGACGACCATCAAGACCACCTTCACAATAGAGTGGGGGTATTTTCAATATTCTGTCATGCCATTCAGATTGAAAAATGCACCTGTGATCTTCTCGCACATGGTCGTGGTTGTTTTCAAAGAATTAATGCATAAATTTTTGGAGGTATATTTTGATTATTAGAAAGTATTTGGATTGGTCAAGAAACATGTGCCAAACCTGCGCATGATGCTTGTCACTTGTAGAAAGCAGCAGATTTACCTCAACCTGAAGAAATGTATATTCTACGTGCCTTTTGGAATTTTTTTAGGGCATATAGTATGCCAACAAGGATTGATGGTAGACCCAAAAAATATCGTGGTTATCATCAACCTAGAAGTTCCTAATAATGAGAAACAGTTGCACATAATCTTAGGACACACTGATTGTTACAGGAAGTTCATTAAAGGGTATGAACTGATCACTGTGCCAATGGAGAATTTGCTAAATAAATATGTGTCATTTTTTTGGGATGAAGAATGTCATAAGAGCTTTGAGTTTCTGAAGGAAAAAATGGTCATTGCACCTATCTTTATATTCCCATACTAGTCTAAGTTTTTTCATGTAAATGTGGATGCATCTGGTATAACACTAGGGGTTGTTTTAGTGCAGCCAGGAGAAGGAGACATTCATCACCCCGTTGCTTTCGCTAGTAGGAAGATCTCCAGTGCAGAGCGCAACTACTCAAATACAGAAAGGGAAGGATTGGCCATGATGTACACTCTGCAAAAATACAGGCACTATCTTCTAGGAGGGAATTTCAAAATGTTCATTGACAATTATGCTTCAAAATACCTAGTCAATAAGCTTGAGTTGGGGGGGGGGGAGATCTATAGATGGTTTCCGCTCTTTCAGGAGTATGACTTCGAAATTATTGTGAAACCTGGAAGACTAAATTTTGGACTTGATCATTTGTCACAGATCAAAAATGGGGAAGAACCAACCAGTCTGGAGGAGGGGTTACCCAATGTTAGTTCCCCATGATTTGGCAGATTGGTAAACCAAATGACAAGGTAACATCAGACCAGTCTTTGGAGTCCTAGGACCTAGCCTTCCTAGACTCAGATAGGGCTCTCTCTATTATGCGAAGGATGTGAACTTGTTCGCTTTGGATGGTTGATTTTAGGCTAGTTGTTAAGTGTAGGTTTGTTGCTTGTTTTGTTTGGGGTAAGATGATCAAGTAGGATAGGTGGAGTGAGAGGTTATCAAATCAATTGGGCTATGTAGTCTATGAAGTCATTGACATCTCAAAAATGAATTGGGGTACATTACAGGGCAAATCTAGTGTAGTTAATGGATCTTTAAAGTTTATGTATGAAGTGAAATGGACATTAAGTTTGGGAACCAAGGTAGGGAAAAGGGCAGTTAAGAATCCTTTTTCAAATACCTATGAACAGAGAGGTATTAAATACTGATAATCAAAAGATACTAGTTATGAGATATGGCACACCATTTGCTCAATAACAATACTTTTAAACAAATACACATTCAAGATATACAATCTAGTGGAGTAAATGAAGTAAGACAACTTATCTAACTTCAATGATTCTACTTTCAAGATTTGAAAACATATAAGAGACAAACAGTATCAATAAATGAAGAGGGAATGCCTAAAAATCATTCATTAAACCATAAATAACTGCGAAGAAAATTGATAAGCATATTCAAAGGGCAAGATCAAAACAATACCTCTTTAACTTAACCTATCAATCAATACATCAAAGAGAGATTTCAATACAAAGTTTAGATAACATTAAACAAGCAGGGCTTACAATGAATCATGTTTATAAACTAGCATATTAATCCAACATTGAAATAGAAAATCTTAGGTGGGCCTAAGGAGCAATGAAGAATTCTTTAAGCTAACCCAACAGAAGAAAACATGAAAACAATAGCTAACAGGAGGACCGAGGTGCCTCAAACAACATTTATCATCCTATACTCTTCTGAGCTATTGCAATATAGAAAGATGGACATATGGAAAACAAGAAAAACATGAAAATATGAGAGATACATCACCATTAACTAAACTTAGGGATCCTGCAAGAAAGCCTTCATCACCATTAATCAAGGCAAATCATCCACAAGCTCCACAACACTAAATTGTTCTTCAACTTCCAAAAACCATGTATTGCTCTTAAACACATCAAGCCCCAACTGGTGACAATGAATTCTCATGCATTATATAACAATCAAGGAAAAGGAAAGCATACTAGAGCATCTAGAAGCCTATTGGCCAACAAGAAATATCCTAACTTGTCCTTGAGGCCTTGCAAGGCCCAAGGCACAAAAATATCTAACAAATATCTTTTCTAGCCATATATAGAAATTAAATTGACTTTTAGGCCCTGAAAAACATATGAAAACTTGCTAAATGCACACTCTACCCATTCAACCACAAGAGCACAGCACACTGTGTCAAAATTGGAATTAGGCCAGGAGCACAGCACAGAGACAGCAAAAACAGGTCTTTTTGTAGCAGTGTTTTGGAGGCCTTCCTGATGTCAGAAAAGGCTCTGTGATGGCTCATTGGAAAGCCCTTGAATTATAATTTCTATATATACCATTATTTCCGAAATATGACCTCTGAAATTTTTCCAAAAAGTGAAAATTCCAAGACTTCCAGGAGCGCAACACATGCTCAGAAAAGTGGGTAGAATGGTGAAAAAATGAGTGTTTTTGACCATTTTGGGGGACCAAAACAACTCCAATTGAGTTGAAAATTGGTGATAATTATCCTCTCATGATGAGGAATCCAAAAATTTAAACCTTTATTCTTGAATATGCCTTGAGAAAAAGCACAGCACAGGGTGTGTTGCACTCCTAGCCTCAAAATTTTGCAAAAAAACAAAAATTTGTTCAATTTCTCCCAAATTTGGTAAGTAGGTGCATCATGGGTCCTGGGAGACATGTAGAGAAGCTTGGGCCAAGATTCCAAGCCTATATTTGTATTTTTCCTCTTCTGGTGCCGGGAGCTTGCCTTGAGCCTTCTTCAATTTGACCCTTGTTTGCCTTCTTGAGAGGCATTTTAATTTCCTCCCATGCTAGTATTACTGTCAAGATTTTCATAATTTTTATCCTCTTCCAAGTCTCCTACATTGTCATCTTCCATACTTACATTACCGTCATCTTCATTGTCAATTTCTGTGTTGTCATGATTAGAGGTGTCGTCATCATGGCTTGATGCATTTTCATCTTCATGATTGTCCTTCTCTTCATTATTTGACCAACTGTGTTCACTTTCAAGCTCTGCCTTTGTATCACTGCTTGCAATTGTACCTCCTTTATTGTTTGAATGTGCCTTGTTGTCATGCATACTGTCTTCTTCTTGTAAATCTGCCTTTGTCTCTTGGCTGCTATCTCCATCTTTGTCACTGTCCATTTTATCACTGTCATTAGGCTCATTGTTTTCTCTTTCATCTTGACTATTTTGTTCCTCAAAATCATTTTTTGTTTCTTGGCTGTCATCTATTTCTTCATATTTACCTAGCTCACTCCCTTGGCCTTATTTGTCTTATTCACTGCTTTCAACTGCCTCTGCATCATCATAATCACTTTTTTCATGACTGCCATTTTCATCTTGGTCATTGTTTTCTTCCTCTTTGTCATCACTATCTTCTTCATGGTTGTTACCTTCAAAACCTTATCGCCGAAAAAATTCTCAGGAATGCAGCATGGGCAAGTCGGGCTCTTTCTGCATGAGGGTCAGGCATCTTCTGAACACGCGGGAGCGTAGTAGGTCTCCTCTACACATAGTGTCAGTCTCCTAGGAAAGGTCTGCACGCAGGTGGGTCTCATGGGCAAAGCATGCATGATGGTGGGTCTCCTGGGAAAAATCTGCATGATGGTGGGTCTCCTGGGTAGAGCCTGCACAATGGTGGGTCTCCTGGGTAGAGCCTGCACGATGGTGGGTCTCCTCTGCACACGAGTGTCAGGTGCCTCCGAGCAGACAACAGGAGCGTAGCGTGTCCAAGTGGTCAGCTCTATTGGGCACTCTTGAATGAGCTCTGTGCATAGCACCCAGGCCAATTGGGTCACATTTCTAGGCCTGTCGAGTGAAAAGTATAGGCGCGCAGTGCCCTATGTAAAAATACACAAGAGGAAGCTCCAGGTGCGCAGCACAAGGAATTTTTGCCCATTTTGGCTAAAAAACCCCAAAATTTCTTCCCTTGACTACTTTCTGATTTTCTTTTTTTTGCAAGTGAACAATGTTTTGTTGAAGTGTTTAATGATTTTAATGAGCTTATGAATTTCTCTTAACCTTTTCCACCTATTTCTAAGGTTTTTTCAAGATTTTTAACCCTTTCTCACCAACTCCTTTTGACATTCTTACTCTGTAGATGACTAATATGATGACCTTGATTTATGCCTTTAGTATGAGGGTTTCATCTATTTATCTTGATATATAAGAAGTCTTAAAAAATTCCCTCTCTTTCACTAATACTCTTTTTCCATCCTTGTTCTTTGAAGCAATGAGACACCTTATCTTGGCAGCCCTTTGATGCTTGTACACAACAAATCATTCAAACTCTCCATTTTCTATCATTATGGAGTTTGCCTCACCCTTTCCCTCTTTGATTAATAGTTTTTGACAAAATTCCATTATGTTTGGCTTGCTGTGCCACCTCTATGGCCATTCTACAATTTTTCGCTGTTTGGCATGTTAGGATCCTGTGATTTAGCAAATTGGCATACTAAATGACAAGGCAACACATAAACCAGTCTTTAGAGCTCTAGGACCTAGCCTTCCTATTCTCAAAGAGGGATCTCTCAATTTGTTGGCAAAGGTATGACTTGTTTGCTTGTAAAATGTTGTTTTTAGGCTAGTTATTAAGTGCAAGTTTGTTTGATTGTTTTGTGGGACATGATGATCTAGGAAACATAGATAGAAAAGGGAAATATCTAATTCATTGGGCAATGGAGTCAAGTAGAATTCTGTAACAAGTTTGTAGATGAATTAGGGATATGGTTGTTGGATCTACAAAGTTTTCAGGTGAAATGAAATGAACATTAAGGGTTTAGAATGAAAAGCAGAACTAAGGGCAATTAAGAATCCTTAATTATATGTACTTTTCAACAAAGAGACTTAAAACATCATTTGAACATGAAAGCGTATTTTATAGATAAAGCTAACCATGAATTCTATAAATCACACTTTAGCAAATAATAATTTCAAGAAAAACTTTCAAAATTAAATCTAGGAGTCGAGGAACGCTCTATTTCATCAAAGATTTCACTTTCAAGGATAAGAAAACATTCAAGATTCACAAATAACTGCATTCATAGAAGAGGGAACTCCTAAGCATCTAAGACTACAATTATAGAGACCTTCAAAACAATTATTTGAGTAAGTACAATGGGTATGATCAAAACAGACCTCTTTGGCAAACTTTGGATAATGGTACTTTGAAAGGAGACTTCAGAAACATCTTTTAAGTAGCAACAAGTAAGCAGGGAAAACCATAAATTATTCTTGAGGCCACTGTATTGAACTATTTAGGAAATAAACAAGCATGAAGGGTTGAAAAGTAGTTAAACTACTTAATAAAACCTTCTGCAGATGAAAACATAAAGATAGTGAAGAGTAAACAGGTCTATGGTGCTTCTAAGAGACATTTCTTAGCCTAAAAATTTTACTCTACTGTAAGCAAGGAATGATGAAAAAAGAATGGAAAATAGGAAAAACGTGAACAGATTAGAATACTTCACCAATAGCCAAGCTCAGGGATCCAATGACAGAGCTTTCTCCATCAACAAACAGGTCAAAACATCCGCTAGTTCCAGTACATCAATTTCTTTTCAATCTCAGCAGAACTATGTATTACTTCAAATAGTTATCAAATGCCCACATAAAATGAGTTCGAATGCAGTATTTATGCTACAAATAAGGAGGTGGAACTCTCTAGGGTTTAAAATGTTATTAATGACATAGTAAATGCACTCCTATCCTTAAAAACCACGCAAGGCATAAGGTAGGAATGTCTCTCAACTACTTCTCTGTATAACAAATCTGTATTTACTTCCTGAGGATAAAACAATTGAAAAGATTGACTTTGGGGCCTTTTTCTATCTTTACAATAACTGTCTGGCAGTTTTAAAATATCTTTTTGTGTAATAACCGCCAATTTTCCCTTTGCGACATAAAGTAAGTGAAAGGTGTCAATTTTGAGTTATTAAGTGAGTAACTGCTCCTTCGATGTATCTGAGGCTATCTTTTAAGCCTAAGTCTTCTTGATTTAATTCTAAAACTTCTCTTTAGGCCTAATCTACCTTTATTTCATCATTAAATTGTGTTTAATGTCTGATGATGCTTTTAGCCTTCATAATGTAACATCGTTTCCCTTTCTCTTTTTGATTGATTCGAACCTTTATTTCTCTATTTCTTTGGCCTTCAATTGTCCTTTAATCTTCAGTTTGTTTGACTTTAAACTTTATCTTTGAGCTTCACTGTCTTTTCCTTTCTTATTATTTTATTTTTTCTTCTTTGTTTTGTTGTGTGCAGGGTTTCTTTTGGTGTGTCGAGGGTGTGATGGTATAAACAGTGCTCATAAAGCACTGATTAACCATGAAATGAAACCTGGAAGCTCTTTTTCTTCATGTTTTGGTCTTCAAAAGGTGGTGATCTTTGACCCTATCCCTTCATAGACAGTGGGAAGGGTTTTTACCTTTAAAACTGCCATCAAACCTGCACAAGACAAACAAAACATTAATAAAACCCTGCGTGTGTTGGAAAAACTGCTTTACAGAGGTCGGGCAGAAGCGGAAAGAGCAGTGAGGAGAAAATGAATGCACAGAAGGGTTTTATGGAGAAAACCGCGAATAAATGGGTTTCAAAGAAGTCTTTGCACGAAATTTTAGAAAAATTGGTTTCAGAAAACCACTAGTGATTTTCACGCGACAAACGGGTGGTAAGTAGTTTAAAAATGATTGAATGTGATTCCATAAACTTTGTGACATGCGTCCCTTATGAAAACAGTTGGTTTCACGTAAATTTTGGTTGTTAAACCTCGGGAGTGAAATTTGCGTGATATCGCATATGAGCCGTCAGGTGGGAAGGGGCAGATCCAATGGTGCAGAGAGGAGCATGATGGAAATGTGCACGGGCAGGAGTTTAGTGGGAGATAGGTGTCAAGCGATGAATAGATGAGCAGCTCTATGGGTGGAAGGTGGGCCACATGGTGACGTGAGCTATTTGTCGTGGAGTGGAAAGGTCATTGGATTATCGAGTTAGACGAGAACCGTTAGATCTATAAGATATACGGTGTAGATTGACCTGTGGGGATGAATGGGTGGGATGATCGAAGGGAAAGACTGAATGGGATAGGGGATAAGAGTCATTAGATCATGGGTGATCAATGGTCGAGGATGTGTCGGAGAATTCGTGGCTTGGGTAAGGGAAAAATGAAGGGGGATGCGGGAGGAGTGCTGACAACCATCGATTTTGGTAGATCGACGGTGGGGATTCAATCAAATTTTGAGCATCAGCAGGGGAGAAAAAAAGTGAAACAAAGAAAAAGGTGAATCTACCGATGCTGATGGGGGCTAAAAGCTAGGACTGGGGAATGGTCCCATGGAGGAACAAATGACCAGGAGCCAAGGACAGAAGGGCTAATCACATCGGGGGATTGGTAAAAAAAGTTAAGGGGGGAAAAGGAAAAGGGAATGCCGATGCGTTGGGGGTTTGGGCGTTTGGTCATAACACTCAGATATATGGTGGAAGGGGTTGGGGCTCAAACCCAAAGGGGCTTTAAAACCCAAATTTATAAAAGGGTGGAAAAAAGGCTAAAAAAAGATTATTTTGGACCTTTTGAAGTTTCGACAAGTAAAGAGGGGTATTTTTAAATCATAAAAAGGATTTTTATGAGTTTAAAATGCATGTTTGAAGGTTTTTAAGGATAATGAGGGTAAAATGAGAAGGATGAAAGGGGATTTTTTAGAGGAAAATGAAGGATAAATAAGGGGGAAATGGGCCATTTTCAGAGGGAAATGGACTAATAAAAATAGGGATAAATCGCCTGAAATGAGCTTTTGTCTTTGAAATAGCAGGATAACCTTTTAGGAGACATGGATGAATATTTTTGGTGAATTGAAAGACTCAGAAATGATGAAGGCAGTGATATTTCTATAACTTATAATGTTTCTTTGAAATTTTATTTCTAGAAATCTAGGATTAGAAATTTAGTCATCTTTGGATATCATCAGAATTATGGATGACTAACATGGCACACTGCTTAACCTTCAAGCTTAACAAACCTTAGTTTCTCTTTAAGCCCAACTGGTTTCCCTTTCTTCAACTGTGAATTGTTTTGACTTAGGGCACACTATCTACCTTGTCCATTATTTCTGTTGATGGCTTATAACACTCTTGCAGAAGTGTCAATGTCTTTGTATCTTCCTTTTGCAGAATTTGAACTTGATTAGGAAGGTCTTCCTTGAAGGTTTTTCTGATCTCTATCAGAGCATTAGAAAACCCTGGAGGAAACTTGAAAGGGCTCTGAAGTGGTCTGAGGGGTTAATTTTCTTAGGAAGCCCTCCTATCGAAGGGCACAACACCATCTCCCAGGAGCACAGTGCCATGTGTAATTTATATGGGAAAAACTTGCCAGGTGCACAGCACTAACTCCTGAGTGTGCAACACCATTTCGCAAAGGGAATTTTGAGGACTTCCCGATGTATGAATTGGGCCTGTGATAGCGTGTTGGAAATCATAACCTGTATAATTTCCAAATATACCATTTTTTTCCTAATTGAAGTTTATTTGCCTTGTCAAAAGTCAATTTTCCCATGACTGGTCAAAAAGTGATGAGTGATGGTGTAGAAATGTAGATTGCTAGTGCAGAAAACATT
This sequence comes from Pinus albicaulis, assembly GCA_034641835.2. Taxonomy (NCBI): domain Eukaryota; kingdom Viridiplantae; phylum Streptophyta; class Pinopsida; order Pinales; family Pinaceae; genus Pinus; species Pinus albicaulis. Next base: position 1,601,604,246 of record CM076575.1, on the reverse strand, counting down.
TGGAGGCCTTCCACAACTCCAAATTGAGCTCATGATAGCTCATTTGAAATATTTGCAAGTATAGGTGTTGTTTGACTCATCAAGAAAGTCATTTGGAAAATCTAGCTATGAGAAAATCAGATTTGCCCAAGGTCACTCTAGTAGTGTAGAAATTCTCCCGTGACACCTGTAGTTTTGAAATTTCTCACAAATCATGATACATGTGTAAAATCCGAAGGAATTTTTTCTTCTGGGACCTATGATGGACAAAAACATCTCTCACTTTTGTCAAATGCATCTTTTTTGGGTCAGAAACATAGTTTGAAGAAAAACTAGCCCTAGGAGTGAAAAATGGCTCGACTCTTGGAATGAGTTCTTGGAAAATGATGGAGGCATGATGTTTATGATTTGGTATGGCTTTATTCTTTCTGATATGACATATCATGTGGATCCTTTGCTCCTATTCCTCTTTTCCATGGTGAACCCTAGCTTAGTTGGAAGAGGAAATTAGGTTTTGGTGTAGGGAATTTAGGATTTCCTTGTAGAGGGAGGGGAATGAAAGGGCTAAGGTTTATATAAATTCTTGGGGAAATTTTTGGGAATAGGGATAGATGTTAGAGAGTAGGGGAAAGTGGAATTTCAAGAATTGAGTGAGGGGAAGGGGTCCAAAAGGGAAAAACACAGGCTTAGTCTAAAAAAGTGTCAAATTGTGGCAATATATTAGGCTTTGTAGAAAAATGATGATTTTGAGGGATAGGAGTGATGGGAAGTGTTGATGAAGGTATATTAAGGATAGGGGAAGGTTTAAGAGTATCAGGATACAAGATTTGTTGACGATTTAACCATGGAAGTCATGAAACCAAGAAAATGCCCTTAAAATCCCTAGATGGACAATGGAGGAGTTAGGCAAAACAACATAGAGGGCTAAGGCCAAAGGTGGCAAAACATAGTGATAATGAATGGCATGAGCCCATGATGGGTCCTTTGGGAGTAGTGAGCTGACCTTGACATGATGGGATGATGAAATAGTGAAAAATTTATCCTAAGGATAATGAAGGCAGTGAGATTTATAGAACTCACAATATTCATGAATTTTGTTTCTAGAAATCTGAGATAAACATTTAGTCATCTATAGAAAGCAAAAAATTATTGATGACTAATAGTGGCTCCACTTGGGGAGGGCAGCTCATTTTTAGGAGGCGTCCAAAACATCAGATCTCTTGGTTTATGAAGACCAATGCCTTATCCATTGGGCAGACTTTTCTTCTTTCATTTTCTGCTGCTTCTTTGAAGTTGTGATCTCAATAATTTGAAAACATGATTAGCTCAACTTCATCTTTACCTACCCAACCTATTGTCCTAATATTTTTTCTTCCTTGGGTGCACTTGAACTGGAAAACCCATTGACATATTTTCTTTTGAAAGCAAAAGCAAACTATCTACTTCTACACTTATTTCTTCCAAGAGTTCAGATTATGCTAGTGAACTCTTCTTACTCTCTACCTAGACTGTTTGACTGTCAAGATTAAGCAGTATGAAAGACTTCATTCTCTAAGCTATTGACAAGAAATTTAAAGCATGAATTGAACCAGTATTAGGAAATCTGATTCATCATGAGTTGTGGCATTTGAGACAAGCTACACACAAACATTATTTTCATAAGCAAATAAAACTAGAAGGTGTGAGGGCTATGTTTCATCATTTGCTAATCATCCCTATCCTTCTCCTTGGTTCATATTTAAGCATGTGGAACCAATATTTTTCATTCCTAATCTATTTTCTTTTGACAAGTCAAGATTAAATGATTTGACCAGCATTCTTTCACTAACTTATCAACAATAAATTGAAAACGCGTTCAGCCATGATTAGGCTAAATGACTGAACAAGACCTTCTTTCAGAACAAGTAGTGGCATTTAGGCTTGCACACTTTCAGTATCACTATATTTTGGATATGGGGCTGTACCTTCTTTTCCAATCTTCCCTCTTTTTCATTTTTTCTTTGTTTTTTTACTTTTTCTCTCTTTTCTCAAATCAATCTAAATTTAAAATATGCTCAAAAGCTGAGCTTATTTGCATTCCTATGTATCCTAATCTAAACTATACAAGATATACATTCAGCTGGTGAACTCTCTTTTCCAATACAACCAATCAAGAAAATTATTCCATGAGGGATATTGTTTCAACTCTTTCAGGGTTTTGAAAAAATCAAAAGGCCACTTCCACCTCACTTGTGTTTGAATAGTAGTGCCTAAAATTTTCTTTAAACCTTGCATCAAACTGCTCTTGACATGTTTTACTCCCTCTTCAAAAGTCTCTAACAAGTCAGCAAAGGGATCATGAAACAATACCTATAGATTTGGAAAATAAGCTTGACCAGGACTGCTTCTTCCTCCACTTGGCTAAGCTTAGGAATATTTTGGGAAAAAAACTCTTCTTCTTCCTTATGATCATATGAACTCGTAGACCCATCATAGATTGCAATGTTGTCTTCTAGCATACTTGGTATGTTCTGATTGAGTGGGCTGAAATCTATGTGAAAGTCATCATGTTGATGAGCAGGGATATTCTTTAGCAGTAAAACCTCTTGAGAAGGTAGTTGAACAACTATCCCGTGATTATCAACTTCCAAGCCTTCATCTGCAATTGGAAATTAAATGGGACTTGGTGGTTGCTCTTCAGGAGCTGAGGAAAGTTCTATGTCATAAATGATTTCCTCAACCATTTCAAGAAAAGACTTCTTATTGACAAATTTCTCAAGAAGTTCATCATCCTCCTCAACCTAAACATCAAAGCTGAAAGACTATTGATTTCCAATTATGTGAAATTTATTTTTGATGGACTAAATTGAAGTAGAGCAAAGAGTCAGAGACTCTTCACTTACTTCCAAACTTTCAAGGCTTTCCTTATCAGTGTCATAGGTGACCTGTCTTGGTTGATTATAAATTTCAATCTGATGATAGTGAACTTTATCCCACAAATCAACTGCTGATGGCTCTGCAAGGTTAGCTTCTGCTTGGAGAACATCATCATCATCAGATTTATCAAAATTTGGAGAATCATCAACATAAATAATTTCACCAATCAAACATATTGGATTACCAGTTTTTTCTTCTTTGAGTTTATCTAGAAGTTTATTTTTTAATTTATGGTAGATGGGATTGGTAGGAGAATTAACATAAATTTTTGGCTCATATGAAGGCTAAGAGGCTAGCTACATGTTTAGCATTTGATTTATTTACTCTTCAGTTAAAAGAGGAGTTTTTCTCTTTCTTTGGATAGAAGTACAGTAGCTCTCTCTTTCTTGTGAATGCTAATTTTGAGGCTGAATGTCTTCTTGAACCTCACTTAGAAGGGATGATAAATCATTACTTTTTCTTTCAGAGAGATTTTGTGGGTTTCCTTCTATTTCTTGATTGATTTCTTTATCAACTAACTCCTCTAGGTTGTTATGATAGTTATTTCGAGAATGAAATTCATGGATTGCTGCTAAGAGATCTTCAGGATGCAAGTTTCCTAAATCTTCATCACTATCTAAAAGGTATTGTATGATGTCCTTATATTGATCACAACAGTTTTCAGCTAATGATAGAGATGGACAATACCCTATATATTTCTTATGAAATATCTTGTGGAAATCCTTTAATGAAAACAAGATGGCAGGTTCTAGCCATTCATACCAATTTCTTGCCTTACCTTATAATGTTACCATAAACATTTTCATGAGGAATTCTTCGTGCCATTCAAATTTTAACCTCCATATGTGTATATGAAATTTTATGAGATGTAACAAAGGGTCATCAACTTTTTCATCTCGAAAGATAGGTAGGTTTTTCATTCAATTTATTTCAGGAATTTTGTGTGGGAATCCAGGGATATGAGCTCTATTCATTGGGGCATATCTTCATTGTATTTTTGGATCTATGTTTGTAAATCAGAAAGAGGTCACTGTATCTCTTCAACCAGTCTAGAGTTCTCTACCAGTGAAGTCATTAGGTCTATTGAAGGTTGTGGAGTTTCCAGGTGGAGGATTTGAACTTTGTTGTCCACCATCAACATGATTAGAATTTCTCAATGCATTCCCATGGGAGTTTATTAGGACTAGTGAAGTAATAGGCCTACTAGAGGCTAGTGGAATCACCAATTGGATGTTTTTAGTTGTTTTGAAGATATGTGTCTATGGTCCACCACCAATGCTGACAAAAACCAATCTAGGGATGTTTTTGGGTTTTTCTAAGTTCCTTTATGTATCCCTAAGGTTTGTATGAGTATCCTACAGCTGAGTCATCATTTTTCTAGGATGGTGAAATAACTAGATTCTACTCTATGACTGACAGTTTGAGTTTTCTATGATTTGACTAATATTTGAGAGTTCCTAAAGGATACCTAGGATGTTTTTGACTCAAATTCCCACCGTGATCACCATTATGTTAGTGTCCCATGATTTGGCAGATTGGTAAACCAAATGACAAGGTAACATCAAACCAGTCTTTGGAATCCTAGGACCTAGCCTTCCTAGACTCAGAGAGGGCTCTCTCTATTGTGCGAAGGATGTGAACTTGTTTGCTTTCGAAGGTTGATTTTAAGCTAGTTGTTAAGTATAGGTTTGTTGTTTGTTTTGTTTGGGGTAAGATGATCAAGTAGGATAGGTGGAGTGAGAGGTTATCAAATAAATTGGGCTATGGAGTCTATGAATTCATTGATATCTCAAAAAAGAATTGGGGTACATTACAGGGCAAACCTAGTGTAGTTAATGGATCATTAAAGTTTATGTATGAGGTGAAATGGACATTAAGTTTGGAAACCAAGGTAGGGCAAAGGGCAGTTAAGAATCCTTTGTCAAATACCATTGAACAGAGAGGTCTTAAATACTGATAATCAAAAGATATTAGTTATGATATAGGGCATACAATTTTCTCAATAACAATACTTTTAAACAAATACATATTCAAGATATACAATCCAGTGGAGCAAATGAAGTAAGACAACTTATCTAACTTCAATGATTCTACTTTCAAGATTTGAAAACATATAAGAGACAAATAGCATCAATAAATGAAGAGGGAACACCTAAAAATCATTCATTAAACTATAAAGAACTTTGAAGCAAACTGATAAGCATATTCAAAGGGCAAGATTGAAACAAGACCTCTTTGACTCAACCTGTCAATCAATACATCAAAGAGAGATTTCAAGACAGAGTTTAGATAGAATTAAATAAGCAGGGCTTACCATGGATCCTGTTTATAAACTAGCATATTAATACAACAATGAAATAGGAAAGCTTAGGTGGGCCTAAGGAGCAATGAAGAATTCTTTAAGCTAACCCAGCAGAAGAAAACATGAAAACAATAGCTCACAAGAGGACTAAGGTGCCTCAAACAAAATTTATCATCCTATACTCTTCTGAGCTATTGCAATATAGAAATATGGAAATATGGAAAACAAGAAAAACATGAACATATGAGAGATACATCACCATTAACTAAACTTAGGGATCTTGCAAGCAAGCGTTCATCACCATTAATCAAGGCAAATCATCCATAACCTCCACAACACTAAATTGTTCTTCAACTTCCAAAAACCATGTATTTCTCTTAAACACATCAAGTCCCAACTATTTACAATGAATCCTCATGCATTATATAACAAGCAAGGAAGAGGAAAGCCTACTAGAGCATCTAGAAGCCTATTGGCCAACAAGAAATATCTTAACTTGTCCTTGAGGCCTTGCAAGGCCCAAGGCACAAAAATATCTAACAAATATCTTTTCCAGCCATATATAGAAATTAAATTGACTTTTAGTCCCTAAAAAGCATATGAAAACTTGTTAAATGCACATTCTATCCAGTCACCCACAAGAGCACAAAACACTGTGTCAAAATTGGAATTAGGCCAGGAACACAGCACAGAGACAGGAAAAATAGGTCTTTTTGCAATAGTGTTTTGGAGGCCTTCCTGATGTCGAAAAAGGATCCGTGATGGCTCATTGGAAATCCCTTGAAGTATAATTTCCAGATATACCATTATTTCTTCAATATTACCTCTGAAATTTTTCCAAAAAGTGAAAATACCAAGACTTCCAGGAGCACAACACATGCTCAGAAATGTGGGCGGAATGGTCAAAAAATGAGTGTTTTTTACCCTTTTCGGGGAACAAAACAACTCCAATTGAGATAAAAATTGATGAGCATGCTCCTCTCATGATGAGGAATCCAAAAATTTAAACCTTTATTCTTGAATATTCCCTAGGAAAAAGTGCAACACAGGCTGTGTTGCGCTCCTAGCCTCAAAATTTTGCAAAAAACAAAAAGTTGTTAAATTTCTCCCAAATTTGGTAGGTAGGTGCCTCATGGGTCCTGGGAGACCTGTAGAGAAGCTTGGGCTAAGATTCCAAGCCTAGCTTGGTCTTTTTCCTCTTTTGATGCCGGGAGCTTGCCTTGAGCCTTCTTCAATTTGACCCTTGCTTGCCTTCTTGAGAGGCATTTTCATTTCCTCCCATGCTAGTATTACTCAATATTTTCATCATTTTTATCTTCTTCCAAGTCTCTTACACTGTCATCTTCCATACTTACATTATCATCATATTCATTTTCAATTTCTGTGTTGTCATTATTACAGGTGTCCTCATCATGGCTTGAGGCATTTTCATCTTCATCAGTATCCTTCTCTTCATTATATGACCCACTGTGTTCACTTTAAAGCTCTCCCTTTGTATCACTACTTGAATTTGTACCTACTTTACTGTTTGAATGCTATACTGTCTTCTTCTTCTAAATCTGCCTTTGTCTCTTGGATGCTATCTCCATCTTTGTCACTGTCCATTTTATCACTGTCATTAGGCTCATTGTTTTCTCTTTCATCTTGACTGTTTTGTTCCTCAAAATCTTCTTTTGTTTCTTGGCTGTCATCTATTTCTTCATCTTTACCTAGCTCACTACCTTGGCCTTCTTTGTATTCTTCACTACTTTCAACTGCCTCTGCATCATCATAATCACTTTTTTCATGACTTCCATGTTCATCTTGGTCATTGTTTTCTTCCTCTCTGTCATCACTATCTTCTTCATGGATGTTACCTTCAAAACCTTATAGCCGAATAAGGTCCCAAGAACATAGCATAGGTCAGTCAGGCACTTTCTGCACGAGGTTCGGGCAACTCCTGAATGCGCAGGAGCGTAGCAGGTCACCTCTGCATGCAGTGTTGGTCTCCTGGGCAAGGTCTGCACGAAGGTGGGTCTCCTGGGCAAAGCCTGCACGATGGTGGGTCCCCTAGGAAAAGTTTGCATGATGGTGGGTCTCTTGGGCAAAGCCTACATGATGGTGGGTCTCCTGGGCAGAGCCTGGACGATGGTGGGTCTCCTCTGCATGCAGGTGTTGGGTGCCTCCGAGTAGACAGCAAGAGCGCAATGCGTGCAAGTGGTCTGGTCTATCGGACACTGCTGAATGGGATCTGTGCGTAGTACCCGGGCTAGTTGGATCACATTTCTAGGCTTGTCGGGTGAAAAATATAGGTGAAAAACGCCATCACATAAGTGCACAGCGCCCTATGTAAAAATATGTAGGAGGAAGTTCCAGGCACGCAACACAAGGCATTTTTTCCTATTTTGGTTAAAAAAACCCAAAATTTCTTCCCTTGACTGCTTTTTTATTTTCTTTTTTTTCCAAGTGAACAATGTTTTACTGAAGTGTTTAATGATTTTAATGTGCTTATGAATTTCTCTTAACCTTTTCCACCTATTTCTAAGGTTTTTTCAAGCTTTTTAACCCTTTCTCACCAACTCTTTTTGACATTCTTCCTCTGTAGGCGACTGATATGATGACCTTGATTTCTACCTTTAGTGTGAGGGTTTAATATATTTATCTTGATATAGAAGCAGTCTTAAAAACTTCCCTCTCTTCCACTGATACTCTTTTTCCATCCTTGTTCTTTGAAGCAATGAGACACCTTATCTTGGCAGCCCTTTGATGCTTGTACACAACAACTCCTTCAAACTCTCCCTTTTCCATCATTATGGAGTTCACCTCACCCTTTCCCTCTTTGACTAAAATTTTCTAAAAAAATTCCATTATGTTTGGATTGGTGTGCCACCTTTATGGTCATTCTGCAATTTTTCACTGTTTGGCACACTGCTTGACCTTCAAGCTTAACAAACCTTAGTTTCTCTTTAAGCCCAAATGGTTTCCCTTTCTTCAACTGTTAGTTGTCTTGACTTAGGGCACACTTTCTACCTTGTCAATTATTTCTACTGATGACTTATAACACTCTTGTAGAAGTATCAATGTCTTTGTATCTTCCTTTTGCTGAATTTGAACTTGATTAGGAAGGTCTTCCTTGAAGGTTCTTCTGATCTCTATCAGATCTTTAGAAAACTTTAGAGGAAACTTGAAAGGGCTCTAAAGTGGTTTGAGGGGATACTTTGCTTAGGAAGCCCTCTTGTCCAAGGGCGCAACACCATCTCCCAGGAGCACAATGCCATGCATATTTTATATCGGAAAAACTTACCAGGAGTGCAGCACCAACTCCTTAGCGTGCATCACCATTTTGTAGAGGTAATTTGGAGGACTTCTCATTGTCTAAATTGGGCCTGTGATAGTGCATTGGAAATATTAAAATTTTTACTTTCCAAATATACCATGTTTTTTCTGATTGAATTTTATTTTCCTTGTCAAAAATTGATTTTCCCATGACTGGTCAAAACGTGTTGAGTGATGGTGCAGAAATGCAGAGTGCTGGTGCAGACAACGTTTGGAGGCCTTCCACAACTCCAAAAAGAGCTCATGATAGCTCATTGGAAATATATTCAAGTCTTGTTTTCATTTGAATCATCAAGAAAGTCATTTGGAACTCTAGCTGTGAGAAAACTTGATTTTCCCAAGGTCACTCCAGTTGTGCAGAAATTCTCCTGTGACACCTGTAGTTTTGACATTTCTCCCAAAAAATGAAACCTGTGTAAAAATAGAAGGAGGATTTTCTTCTAGGACCTATGATGGAAAAAACCTCTCTCTCTTTTGTCAAATTCATCTTTGTTGGGTCAAAAACATAGTTTGAAGCAAAACTAGCCCTAGGAGTGACAAATGGCTTGACTCTTGGAATAAGTTCTTGGAAAATGATGGAGGTATGATGTTTATGAGCTATTATGTCTTTATTCTTGTTGATATGACCTATCATGTGGATCCTTTGCTCCTATTCCTCTTTTCCATGACGAACCCTAGCTTAGTTGGAAGAGGAAATTAGGGTTTGGTGTAGGGAATTTAGTACTGCCTTGTAGAGGGAGGGGAATCATGGGGTTAAGGTTTATCTAAATTATTTGGGAAATTTTGAGGAATAGGGATAGATGTTAGAGAGTAGGGGAAAGTGGAATTTCGAGAATTGAGTGAGGGGAAGGAGTCCAAAAGGGAAAAACACAGGCCTAGTCTAAAAATGTGTCAAATTGTGGCAATAGATTAGGCTTTGTAGAAAAATGATGATTTTGAGGGGTAGGAGTGATGGGAAGTGTTGATTGAGGTATATTAAGGATAGGGTAATGCGTAAGAGCATTAGGATACAATATTTGTTGATGATTTAACCATGGAAATCATGAAACCAAGAAAAATTCCCTTAAAAACCCTAGATGGACAATGGAGGAGTTAGGAAAAACAAAATAGAGGACTGAGGCCAAAGGTGGAAAAACATAGTGATAATGAATTTCATGAGCCCATGATGGGTCCTTTGGGAGTAGTGAGCTGACCTTGACATGATGTGATGATGAAATAGTGAAAAATTTATCCTAAGGATAATGAAGGCAGTGAGATTTCTAGAACTCACAATATTCATGAATTTTGTTTCTAGAAATCTAGGATAAACATTTAGTCATCTATAGAAAGCAAAAAATTACTGATGACTAACACCCGATGCATAGCTCTTTGCTATCAAGGTGGTTTATGAGCACTTTTCTAATATTATTCATCTCCTAACCACGGGAACCACGCCTACGGAATATTCAGTACAAAAAAATAAGGAATTGGTTGCACACGTAGCTGATTTTACCTTGATTGCATGTCAATTTTATAAGTTAGGAGAAGATGAAGTACTGAGGAGATATGTGTTGGAACATGAAAGGAAGGATATCTTGGTTGAGGCCCATGGAGGGGTGGCAAGAGGCCACTATGCTGGAAAATCCATTGCGTAGAAGGTGTTGCATGATGGGTTATGGTGGCCCACGCTACACAATGATGCACATGCATACTGTCAGGCCTATGATGCATGTCAACGAACAGGGAAGTCCTCACGCAGAGATGAAATGCCCCTACAACCACAAATGGCCTTGTACGCATTTGTTAAATGGGCTATAGATTTTGTTGGGCCAATCAATCCTCCAGGGAAGAAAACTGGAGTGTGCTATATCATCACTGCAACTGATTATGTTACTAGATGGGCAAAGGTGAAGGCAGTTAAGGACTGCACTGCAAATAATAGTGCAGACTTCATTTTTTAAAACATTTTGACCAGATTTGGATGCCCAGAGATTTTGATGAGTGATAGAGGTACACACTTCATTAATGAAACAATCAAATCTTTAACACAAGAATTTTAGATCCATCACCAAAAGAGTACCCCTTATCACCCACAAGAAAATGGCACAGTAGAGGCTTTCAAACAAAATTAAGGAGAATGTGCTCACCAAGATTTGTAATGTCAATCAGGATGGTCTATGAGCAAGAAGCAATCATGCTGATGGAATATATTGTCCCAAGCCTCCACATCGCAACTTTCACTAATATGGTCGAGCTTGACATTATGGAGGAATGGTTGGTGAAACTCGTTGCCTTACAAGAAGATCAGTACATTACTAACTTTCATCAGCAAGTGCAACAAGAAATCATGGCCCAACGTGCAGAGCTGGAGAACCTCATTGATAGATTGTGCGAAAATATCCTAGAAGTATTCATCCTGGAATTCATCATGCCACAAGTGAAGATCGAAATCCTGGTTTCTGCGCTCAAGGCCTCCAGATCAGAGATCCAAATAGTGAAAGCAGAATTTGAATAGAAAATTGATGAATTGCAAGCTAAGTTGTAGCCTGAGACTCCCCTGGAGGTGCACGCACAATGGGCCTCTCTAGTAAAGGACACATCTGCAAGTATTTCAGCCAATATCGACAAAGGCTCAGAGCTGCTAGAGAACACCATGGGACTATGGATTTTTTGCAAACATATCCACTTATCAAAAATATTACTTAAGATCTGTGCACCAAAGAGCAGGAGTTCGATGATCTACAGAAAGCCTTTTCCACATTCATTCTGGCCCAGCGCATGGCCCGCCTTCAGACCAGGAAGGCACTTCGAGATGAAGTCGAGGAGCTCCATCGAAAGAAGCAGATTGTCACTGATCACATGAAGTCATTGGTGGAAGAGGCAATGAATTTGTCTCAAGACCTGGATGTTGCAGTAAGGAACCTCAATCAGACTTTGTAGAGTGTCACCTTGGTTGCAAAAGGGTTGACTTTAGAGAATCTAGTTGAGACCGTGCAGAGCATAGTGGATCAGAGTGCGAGCGTCTTAGAACCCTTTGTTGTTTCCATTGAAGAGCTCCAAAACATGATGAAGAACCCAGTGCTTCTGTGACTCGGGACGAGTCACAAGATTTTGTTGGGGGCCTGTTGGAGTGGGGTCCCCTAAGTCCAAGCTTTAAAGACATTTTGATATATTTTGTAATAGATTTTGTAAATTTAGTCATGTGCAGCACAATTCAAGGGGCTTTGGGGCAGTTCAAAGGCCATCATGATTTGTAATGGGTTAAAAGGGTATAACTAGGGGCTGAAAACCAAGGTTTGTGGACCATAGAGCAGCGCAGGCTAAAGATATAAATAGGTGTCTAGGTCGAGTCGAATAAGTCAGTTTTTGTTAAGACATGAACGATTGATTATAGATATGGTTGTGATGTGATATTTTGTGTGGATTTGTCTAGGTAAAAGCCTCATGCTATCTATTTGCGCGGAGACCGTAGTCCTGCTATGTGCAGACCTAGTTAGCTGTGTGTGCGGATGAACTGAAGGTTTTTGTATGGAATATCTAAATTTTTTATGAATAAAGAACTGTTGTTGCTAATATCCAAGTCTAAAATGCATCTGTTGTTTATGGTATGATCGTTTCTGCATATTATTTCTGATCCTTGAATTTTTTGTGTTTAGATCAATTGCACAATTGCTTCTAGTTTCATATGAATGGTTATTGAATGGATCTAGTGCTGTTGGTTGAATACTATCTATTAAGATATATTACATGGACTATAGACTCTGTTTTAGCTTGCGTGAAAGATATTATTCATAAATGACCTAAATATATATGTTACGTGTTTCCTGGTTAAGGATTCTGTTTTGAAGGTTTGTTCATGATTGTTTTAGATCTAAGGCCACCCACATCATTTAAATCTCTCTGAGGGTGTGAAAACCTGGTTCCAACACCCCCCCATACTGCTGCGGGTGGGACTTTGACTTGCACAAGTAGGTCACTACCAAAAGGGCCATTAGTAAGGGGTTTTTGTTGGTTAACCTCAACTTCGATCCTGGGCCAAAACCGCTAAAGCCAATAGGGTCAAAGCCCTAGAGGTTGGTGCCTCAAAGTGATATGTTTGCAAAGAGAATATTTGATAAAGACAAAGAAGTAATACTTAGTAGGTGCAGAGAGTAGAACAAGAGTTGAATGAAGAACAAGAACTTAGAAGAAGAGAAAAAGAGGAGAGACAGAAGCAAGAAGAGGAAAGAAGGAAAGGTGTCACGGCGAAAGAGACAATGCCCATATAGGTTGAAGAGTCAGTATAGGATCATCCAACAACAGAAGGATCGAGCGAACATGTGTAGGAATGGAAATTTTCTAAATACCTTGAACATTTTTTTGAAGTCACAGACATGGAAGAGGGACCAGAGCCATGAGATGAAGATGTGGATCTGATTCCCAATGCACCTCAGGCCCCCATTCAGACTACACCACCTTTAGTCATAGAGCAAGCCCCAAGCGAGGAAGGGGAGGTAGTTCCCCTTACTGATGATCCTGTGATGGATGTGTACAATATTTCATTTGAGGAACTGCAGAAGAATATTGTACAAGCATGAAGAAATAAATTCTCGGATGATCATGTGTCTCCTATATTCATAAGATAAAGGGTGATTGTAGCTGACACCAAGAGGAATCAAAACACTATTGCATAAGACAACAGCCAACTTGGCCTTCGCGGGTGCTATGAAAACAAACACTCAATACTTGACGACCGAGAAAAAACATTTGGGAAAAAACCTACAAGCTGCTCGGCGAGATATTTAATATCTCCACATAGCAGCACAGAGTGCAGCTTCCACATAGTTCTACCTGGAATAAATGAGAGCAATGATACTTGCTAAAGTATCCACACTTGGAGACACTATGTGAGACTTATATGAGGAGCTCACAACTGTGCATAAGCCAGTTTTCTTATTCCACAGCTTGCAACTTTGGTGCAGATATTTTGTCACT